>CM066038.1:292183085-292744159 GCA_033557465.1 Ichthyophis bannanicus
TTAGATCTAGAGAACAAAGCCAATCCTAACTCTGAAGGTATGGCAGCAGAGTTCCTAGAGAAATCATTTTGAATTTCTCTTTGAACAGGAATTTGTTCAGTTCTCTTAGGTCTAAAATGGGTCTGTGTCCCCCTGTTTTCTTTGGAATAAGGAAATAAGGTGAGTAAAACCCTGTACCCTGTTGGGAAATGGGTACGTCTTCTATTGCCCAATGGGCAAGAAGCGAATTGACCTCTTGACTCAACTGAGTGTTGAGAGAAGCCTGAGAATTGAACTTACCACTGTAGGAGGGGGCATGTTGAAGAAATGAAGTTTGTACCCCCTCTCTTACAATGGAAAGAGTCCATTCTTCTGCTGCTATCTGCCCCCATCTGGGGGCAAAATGACACAACATTCCTGGGATGGTGGAAGGCTCTGGCACGTCCAGGGCCAGGAAGACCAAGTTCTCTAGATGAGAGTCAGAGCCCCTGTGGAAGCTGGGTCTGCTGGGACGGTTTAGGCTTAGCAGTCTGATTTCCTTTGCTTTGGGGGCTGCTGTCCCTTTCGGGCGGACTGGCCTGCAGAATGCACCTGCTGGGTATAGGAGGGGTAAAACCTCTTCTTTTTAGAAAAGAATGGTTTCTTGTAGGATTTCCTCCTTGCAGGATCAGCTGTAGCTTTGGATAATCTATCCAGAGTGGTGTTATCAGCACCCAGCTCATTAGCTTTCTCTTGCCAATTTTTGCCAAAGAGATTTTCGTCAGTACAGGGGATATTGCCCAGCTTGTCCTGTACCCAGAGCTCTAAGTCAGATGCCTGGAGCCAGGCAATCCTACAAGCACCTATGGCAATGGCAGAGGTTCTGCTTATGCACTCAAAGCAGTCAAAAGCTGCACGATTAACAAACTTGGAAACATCCTGGGCATGTTTGAGAAGTGTAAGGTAATCCTGCCTCTTATTAGGAAGGAGAGGGCTCATAAGCTTTAGATCTCCTGTGACCTCCTTAAGGAACATTCCCATATATAAGATGTAGGAACTAATCCTGGCAGAAAGCATAGAGGCCTGGAATGTTCGACGCCCAAAGGCATCAAGAGTCCTACATTCACGTCCTGGATTAGATGCATGTCTTTTTGCACTCTTGATCCTTCTCATAGCTGACTCCACCACTATGGAGTGGTGTGGCAACTGAGTTTTTTGAAATCCACGACAAGGAGGCACTCGATACATGCCTACGGGAATGAGGAGAGGTGGTAAGAAGTGTTTCCCACATTCTTAACATGAAATCATGCAATATCTCATGAATAGGCAAAGTAGCCGCTTCCTTGGGAGCTTTAGAATATTGTAAAATCTCCAACTCATTTGCCCTGGGCTCTGTTTCAGGAGCCACTCTGATGGAAAGACCTCTAGCCACCTCCCTAATGAAATCCTGAAAAGATATATCCTCTGGAGGAGACATCCTACGTTTAGGAGAAGGCGGCTCCTCAGAGAAGTACTCCCGCATCGACAGAGCTGTCAGAATCCTCAGAGTCATCAGAGGATTCAAAATATCTTCTGTCCGGGTGCTCTTGTAAAGCACAATACCGGTAGCGATCGAAGTCAGTACCAGAGGGGTCCGGAATCAGCTTGTCGATACCTGAGGAAACAGCATGACTCGATGTCGGTAACACCATTGCCGATGTCGATGCTGTCGGTACTGGTACCGATATCGGTGCCGGAACCGGTGTCGATACCGGTATCGATACCGGTTGAACTGTCTGAAGCGGTCCCGAAGGCACCGATGCCGCAAGGAGAGCCGCCAGACTGCGCTCAATAGCCAGGAATCTCTGGTCAAGTGACGCTGCCGATGCCTGGGTGTCGGTACCGGACAAAGCGGCCGGTACCCCAGAGCATGGCACCAGTAGTTCTGCCAAGGTTGGGGACTCGAGAACATCCTGGAGCCCCGATAGTGCTTTGGAAGCCGAAGCCTCCGGCCAGGGCAATTTTGCCGGTACAAGTTCCTCAAGGGCAACGCCAGAGGCATCTCGATACTTGGAAGGAGATCTACCCTTTGAGGACCGGCCAGATTTATGTTTGGTTACCTGAGATCTATGGGAGGAAGACGAAGCCCTGGAAAACGTCGATGCCACGGATGCTGCATCGGAGGGAAAAAGGGTGCTAAGCTTAGCAGCTTAGCCGACCTATCTTCTGCCGACCTATCTTCGACATCATCCCACAGGCAACACACTCTGAGACAGAGTGGTCAGGACCTAAACATTTAAGGCACCACTCATGAGTGTCGGTGATGGAGATGGTACTGCCACATTTTGAACACTTTTTGAAACCCGAAGCGGGTTTTTCCATATTGAGGAAAAATTTGGGCCTAGTGCCCAAAATGGCACGTGGCGCCCTAGAAGAAAAAGGCTGGAAAATCCAGTAAAAATTAGTATTTTTTTTTTTTTTTTTTTTTTTTTTAAAGAAAAAGAAAGAACCGGCAGTACTGGTATAGCATCAAGGAAGGCAGACGCTACCAGAAAAAGAATGAAAAATACGGGATAATTTCTGCGGTGACAGGAAAATGACCTGCTGGCTCCGCGGAAAACGAAGAACTGGAGAGAGGCAGTTGGGAAAGGCAGGAAGGCAGCACGCAGGCACTGTGGGATGCTCCCAAAAGCTTTGTAATTGGACGCTGGGGAGTGTTTCCGCGCCGGCTCCGTTGGTACCGACGATACCCATATGTGAAGAGTACATTCCTGCTTGTTCCTGGAGATAAATGTTTATACGTACCCTAATGTTAAATGTAACCCTCCAATTGTAATTTGACGGGACCACCTTGATTGAAGGATAAGGTGGCATACAAATCTGTCTAAATAAATAAATAAAAAGGAGCAGTTGCAAAGGTTAAAGATCTACATCAAGCTTGGGTGGTGTTGAAAAATACTATCTTGGAAGCCCAGACCAGCTGTATTCCACGCTTTAAGAAAAGTTGAAGGAAATCCAAAAACTGCCAGCACGGTTTAAAGGTGAAGTCAGAGAGGCTGTTGCCAAAAAAGCATATTTCAGGAAATGGAAAAAGGAGCCAAATGACAAAAACATGAAACACAAGCACTGGCAAATTAGATCTTGCTGTGGAAGTAAAAACACATAATAAAGACTTTTTTCTTTTTTTTTAAAGTACATTCATAGCAAAAAACCTGTGAGAGAGTCAGTTGGACCATTAGAGAGTAGAGGGGTAAGAGGGGTAACAAGGGGCAGTAAGAGGGAACAAGGTCATAGTGGAGAGACTGAATGAATTCTTTGCTTCAGTCTGTACTGAGGAAGATGTAGGAATGTTACCCATGACTGAACTGGTATTTAAAGGAGATGCTGCCGAAGAACTAAAAAAAATATCGATAAACCAAAAAGATCTATTAAAAACTATCTGATAAACTGAAGAGTAGCAAATCACCTGGCCTGGATGGTATATATCTAAGGGTGTTGAAAGAACTGAAATATGAGATTACTAATAGTAGATCTGCAATCTGTGAACTATCATTAAAAACATCTGTAATACCTGAAGATTGGAAGATGGCCAATATAATGGCAAATTTTAAAAAGGGTTCCAGGGGTGATCCGTGAAACTACACTGGTGAGTCTGATGTCAGTACCGGGAAAAATGGTAGAAACCATCATAAAGAACAAAATTACTGAACATGTAGATAGTAATGGCTTAATGGGAGACAGCCAACATGGCTTTAGACAAGGAAGGTCTTATCTTACTAATCTGTTACATTTTTTTGAAGGTGTGAATAAACAGGTAAACAAAGGTGAGTCGGCTGATACAGTGCACCTGGACTTTCAAAAAGCCTCTGGCAAGATCCCTCATGAGAGACATTTTGCAAAATTAAGAAGTCATGGGATAGGAGGCAGTGTACTATTGTGGATCAGGAACTCGTTAAAAGACAGAAAGTAGAAGGTAGGGCTAAACGGCCATTTATTTCCAATGGAGAAAGGTGAATAGTGGAGTACCCCAGGGATCTGCGCTGGGTCCAATGCTTTTTAACATATTCATAAATGACCTGGAAATGGGAATAACGAGTGAGGTTATCAAATTTGCAGATAACACACTATTCAAAGTTGTTAAAACCCATGAGGATTGTGGAAAAATTGCAAGAGGATCTTGATAAATTGGAAGATTGGGTAACCAAATGGCAGATGAAATTTAATGTGGACAAGTACAAAGTTATGCACCTAGGAAAGAACAACCCAAAACAGTGGTTACACAATGCAAGGTTCCACATTAGGAACCACCACCAAGGAAAAAGATTTAGCTGTCATTGTGGATAACATGTTAAAACCCTCCGTCCAGTATGCAGCGGCGGCCAAGAGAGAAAACAGAATGCTAGGTATTATAAGGAAAGTAATGGAGAATAAGACAAAGAATATTATAATGCCTCTGTATCGTTCCATGGTGCGACCGCACCTTGAATATTGTGTGCAATTCTGGTCGCCATATCTTAAAAAGCATATAGCGTTATTAGAAAATGTACAGAGAAGAGCCACCAAAATGGTAAAGTGGATGGAAGGATGCCCCTATGAAGAAAGCATAGTTACTCACCTGTAACAGGTGATCTCCGGGAACAGCAGGAATTTAGTCTTCACATATGGGTATCGTCGGTACCGATGGAGCCTACGCGGGAACGCTCCCCAGCGTCCAATTAGAAAGCTTTTGGGAGCATCCCACAGCGCCTGCGTGCTGCCTTCCCGCCTTTCCCAACTGCCTCTCTCCAGTTGAGTTTTAAAGCTGAGACAAAGAGAGAGGGAAAGAGAAAGAGTGAGAGGGAAAGAGAAAGAGAGAGAGGGAAAGAGAAAGAGTGAGAGGGAAAGAGAAAGAGTGAGAGGGAAAGAGAAAGAGAGAGAGGGAAAGAGAAAGAGATAGAGAGATACAACTCCTAGGGGAGGTGGGTGGATTGTGAAGACTAAATTCCTGCTCTTCCCGGAGATCACCTGCTACAGATGAGTAACTATGCTATCTACAGGAACAAGCAGGCATGTAGTCTTCACATATAGGGACTCCCTAACTTTAGATGCCAGGGAGTGACACCAGAAGTTGTGTGTCCCTAAGAAAGGGGTCTACTTCCCCCAATGGATCTCTGGCATCCAACCAGGGATGATGGGTAGGAGTTGATTAGGTATTGAACAGGTGTTGGAGAACAGCCTGACCAAAAAAGGCATCCCGGCGGGAGTCCCTGTCCAAGCAGTAATGGGCTGTGAAGGTATGAACCGAGGCCCAGGTGGCTGCTCGACAGATGTCGTCAATCGACCCAGAGTGTAGATGAGCCATTGAAGCTGCCATGGCTCTCACATTGTGAGCTGTGACATGGCCCTCCAGAGGAAGATTCTTACTCTGATAGGCAAAGGAAATACACTGAGCAATCCAGTTACAGTGTTCTCTTGGAGACTGGAAGTCCCAAATGAGAAGAATCAAAAGCAACAAAGAGTTGAGAGGACTTTCTATGTTGCTGTGTTCTTTGTAAGCAAAAGCCTAACGCTCTTTTACAGTCTAAAGTATAAAGATTCCTTTCTGCATTTGATGCATGAGGCCTTGGAAAAACCACAGGTAGGTAGACTGCTTGGTTTAGATGAAAAGGCGAGACCACCTTTGGCATAAAGTGTGGATGAGTCCTAAAGACTACCTTGTCATGATGGAACCTTGTATAAGGTGGATCAGCCACCAGTGCCTGCAACTCACTGATGCGACGTGCTGATGTGATTGCAATGAGAAAGATAACCTTCCAAGAAAGGAATTTGAAGGAGGTAGTAGCTAAGGGTTCGAAAGGTGGCTTCATAAGCTGACCAAGAACCAAATTTAAGTCCCATGCCACAGGTGGTGGCCTAATGGGAGGCTTAGTTAGCAGAAGGCCTCTCATAAATCTAGCTATAAGAGGATGAGAGGAAATAGGTTGTCCATTCAGAGGCTTGAAGGAAGCTACAATAGCACTCAAATGGACTCTTACTGAGTTAGTCTTAAGTCCTGCACTGGATAAATGAAGGAGATACTCCAGCAATGATTCTAGAGGTATCGCAAGGGGGTTAAGACCCTTC
The DNA here is from genome assembly GCA_033557465.1 of Ichthyophis bannanicus. Classification (NCBI taxonomy): domain Eukaryota; kingdom Metazoa; phylum Chordata; class Amphibia; order Gymnophiona; family Ichthyophiidae; genus Ichthyophis; species Ichthyophis bannanicus. Next base: position 292,189,125 of record CM066038.1, read on the forward strand.
TGCGAGCACCATATGGTAAACCTCTTCTACTTAAAAGCATAAGAGCGTCTTGTGGAAGGCTTCCTGGAAGCATAAAGGACATCCCTTACTTGCTGAGAGAGCTTGAGATCATGAAGATCTAGGCCTTCAGCAACCAAGCTCTGAGATGCAGAGACTGGGGATTGGGATGCCATAACATTCCGTCCTCCTGTGATAGATCTGGAGCAGATCCAAACTGCAGGGAGGGAGCTTGAGAGAGATTTAGAAGCAGAGGGTACCACACTTGCCGTGGCCAATGTGGAGCTATGAGAATCATACGCCCTTTGTCTCTCAGAAGCTTGAACAGGGTTTTGGGAATTAGGGGAATGGGTGGAAAGGCATAAAGGAAGTCTTGCCCCCAGTGAAGGAGAAAAAGCATCCGTGGCCTGAGAGCCCTGAGCCGGAATCCTGGAACAGAACCGGGGAAGTTTGGCATTCAACGGACTCGCAAAGAGGTCTATGTCCGGGGTTCCCCAAATTTGAAAAATCTTGGCCACCTGGTCTGCATGTAGAGACCATTCGTGTGGAAGCAGAACTCGACTGAGTCTGTCTGCCCAAGAGTTTTGTATGCCTGGAAAATACACTGCCAGGAAATGAATCTGATGCTCTCTGGCGAGGGTCCATAGTCGCAAAGCTTCATTGCAAAGCAACAGAGAGCCTGTTCCCCCCCTGCTTGTTCACAAAGAACATGGCTACATGATTGTCCGTATGAATGAGGACTGTCTTGTAGCTGAGCAGGGTATGGAACACTCGAAAAGCAAGGAAGATTGCTCTGAGCTCTAAGAGATTGATATGTAGATGAGTTTCCTGTGCAGTCCAGGTGCCTTGGGTGGAGAGGTCTTGCAGATGTGCTCCCCAACGCATTGGTGAAGCATGTGTTGTGAGAGTTGCTTGGGGTAAAGGTTGTTGAAATGGGGACCCCAGCAACAGGTTCTGAGCTGACTGCCACCATTGGAGAGACAAAATAAGGTGACTTGTGTTTGCTATTTTGTCTGACAGGCATCCTGATGCCTGAGTCCATTGAGTGGATAAAGTCCATTGAGCTGCTCTCATATGGAGGCGAGCATAAGGGACCACATGCACTGTAGAAGCCATGTGGCCTAGTAGCTGTAACGTCTCTCGAGCGGCGAGATGAGGTCTTAGCACTGCTTGAGAAGCTAACTGCACTATGCGAAGGCAACGGGACTGAGGAAAATAGGCCCTTGCTTTTTTGGTATCCAGCAAAGCTCCTATGAACTCTAGAGACTGAGTGGGAGTTAGACTGGATTTTGGGATGTTTATGACCAGACCCAAATACTGAAGGATACGCATTGTGCAAGATAGGGAAGTCCTGGCCTTTGACTCTGATGGGGCTCGAATGAGCCAGTCTAAGTAGGGGAAGACGAATATCCCTAGAGTGCGGAGAAATGCTGCTACCACAGCCATGCATTTCGTGAACACTCTTGGTGCTGAGGCCAGGCCAAAAGTAAGCACCCTGTATTGGTAGTGCTTTACTTGAAAAAGGAACCGAAGGAACTTTGTGGGTTGGATGGATGAGAACATGAGTGTATGCATCCTTGAGATCTAGAGAACAAAGTCAATCCTGACTCTGAAGGTATGGCAGCAGAGTTCCCAGAGAAATAATCTTGAATTTCTCCTTGAACAGGAATTTGTTCAATTCTCTGAGGTCTAAAATAGGTCTGTGTCCCCCTGTTTTCTTTGGGATAAGGAAATAGGGGGGAGTAAAACCCTGTAACCTGTTGAGGAATGGGTACTTCTTCTATTGCCCCCTGGGCAAGAAGCATAGTGACCTCTTGATCAATTGATTATTGTCCACCCCCCCTTTTAATGTTACGCCGCTTTCACCCGGTGAAAAGTGGGATATAAATACAGCTAAATAAAATAAATAAATAAATCTAATAGGTTGATGAGAGAGGTCTGAGAATTGAACTGTCTTACCATTGTGGGAGGGGGCATGCTCGAAAAATGGAGCTTGTACATGATAATTACACTTACCTGGTAATTGTAGTTCCTTGAGTGACGACAGTGCAGTCCTCTACTTCTGGGTTGTCAACCTCCTCCTGCAGCTCGGAGACTGGCATGTCAAAACTATGACATCACTGGATATAGGCTGCTCCTCTCGCTCCACCTCCCCAGTGTGAACTATTATTTCTCATTTTGCATATTGTTAATTGCTGGCCGTTTTTATGGTTTTATAGTATAATTTTTTATGGTTTTTAAACTTATGTTTTAATGTTGTACATGGTTTTAAATTTATGTTTTATTTATTTTTACTCATTGTCTTTTGTACTGCTATGCTTTCCTTTCTTTCCTATTATTCTTGGCGTTCTTTTCCGTAGTTTGCAGTGCTGCCTTTTTATATTGTTTGTACACCGCTTAAATGTTTTTAACGTAAGCGGTCTATCAAGTATGAAATAAAGTTAAAGTTATTAACAAAGCAGACTCAAAAGAGCAACAAATAAGTAGCTACTAAAACATTGTTAACTAAAGTGGACTAATCCCAACCTAGGTAAGGCTGTCTTAAACCTCCCCTGCGACACACAGAGGCAGATACTCATATAGTAAAAGCCAAGGAAAATGAAAGCGTATGACAGGCGACCTACCTGAAGTTCTTCTCCACCTGTCGCGATGCTTGATCTGAACCTGAATAAAAAGAGAATCCAGGGCGGGACTGAGGACTGCACTGTCGTCACTCAAGGAACTACAATTACCAGGTAAGTGTAATTATCATTTCCTTATCGTTCCTCCAGTGCAGTCCTCTACTTCTGGGATGTACCAGAGCAGTAATCATGTGGCGGGGCCTTTCCAGCCGGCACGTAAAATCGCCGAACCGAAACAAGCATCGCTAGCAGCCACCACATCTAGACGGTAATGCCTACTGAAGGTATGCAAGGACGACTAAGTCGCCGCCCTACAAATCTCCCCTGGGGGCACCAAAGCGCGCTCCGCCCAGGAAGCAGCCTGCGCTCTGGTAGAATGCGCTCGCAAACCGACTGGCATGGGCCACCCGTGAATGATGTAAGCGGACGCAATCGCCTCTCGAATCCATCTGGCAATGGAGGCCTTAGCAGCCGCCTCCCCTTTGCGGACACCTCCAAACAATACAAAAAGCCTATCCGACCTACGAAAGGACTGAGTCACCTTCAGATATCGCCATAACACCCTTTTGACATCTAACCGGTGCAAACGGCGATCCTGATCAGAACCCCCCAGCGAACCCAACACCGGTAAGGTAACCGCCTGATTCAAGTGGAATGCCGACACCACCTTGGGCAAAAAGGAAGGAATCGGCCGCAAGACAACTTTCTCTTTAGAGAAGGACAAAAAAGGATCCCTACAAGACAAGGCCTGCAGCTCCGAAATGCGCCGAGCCGAACAGATGGCCACCAGAAACACCGCTTTCAAAGTCAAATCCTTCACCGATGCGTGACACAACGGCTCAAAGGGGGAAACGGATAAAGCTTTCAGCACTAAATTGAGGTCCCACGGCGGCACTACCACTCTACACGACGGACGCAACTTAGAGACCGCCTTGAGAAACTGCACAACGTCAGAGTGAGTCCCGAGAGCCACCCCCTGCACCTTGCCCCGATAACAAGAGAGCGCCGCAAGCTGAACACGCAGCGAGCTGGCTGCAAGTCCTTTCTCAAAACCATCCTGAAGGAAACTCCAGACCACAGGGACAGAGGCTGTAGCAGCCCGAATTTGCAGCCGCGAACACCAGTCCTCAAACACACGCCAAACTCGCACATACGCTAAAGACGTAGACTGTTTTCTTGCTCGGAGCAAAGTAGCCACCACTGACGCCGAATAGCCCTTTTTCTTCAGCCGTGCCCTTTCAATGGCCAGACCGTAAGCGAGAACCGATCCACTTGCGGCATGAAGAGAGGACCTTGTTTCAACAGATCCGCTCTCTCCGGCAACCGCCATGGTTCCCCGTCCAGAAGACGCACCAGGTCGGCATACCAAGGGCGTCGCGGCCAGTCGGGAGCTACCAGCAGCACCCTTCCCGGATGAGCTCCGATCTGCTGGATGACACGGCCTATCAAGGCCCACGGCGGGAACACGTACAGGAGGCCCGAGATCGGCCAGTGCTGCAACAGGGCGTCTATGCCTTCCGACATTCTCTCTCGCCGTCTGCTGTAAAACCGAGGCGCCTTCGCTGAGTTGCAAGTCGCCATCAAGTCCATGATGGGGCTCCCCCAACGGAGAACAATCTGATTGAACACATCCGGACGCAGCTCCCACTCTCCCGCATCTACGCGCACCCTGCTGAGAAAATCGGCCTGCACATTGTCTCTCCCCGTGATGTGCGCCGCTGAAATCGCCGACAAGCGACCTTCGATCCAAGCGAAAAGCAGATCTGCTTCCTCTTCCATGGCCGCACTTCCCGTGCCGCCCTGGCGATTGATGTAGGCGACCGTTGCCGAGTTGTCGGAGAGAACCCGGACCGACCGACCCACCACGTAGGTCTCGAACGCCCGCAGTGCTTGAGCTACCGCTCGAAGTTCCAGGCGATTGATGGACCAGGAGGCCTCCAGCGGAGACCACAGACCTTGTGCGAACCTGCCTTCGCAGTGGGCCCCCCAGCCCATCAAACTGGCATCCGTCAAGAGCGGGAGCCACTCTGGTTGTTCCAGCGGCATCCCAGCCTCCAGGGATTGCGGCCGCAACCACCACCGCAGGGAATGTTTGACTTTGGCCGGAACCGGCAATCGTCTGCCCAGGGAATCCGACTGATGAGACCAGCGACGGAGCAGCGCCCTCTGCAGCGGACGCATATGGAACCGGGCCCAAGGAACCGCCTCCAAGGACACCGCCATCGTCCCCAGTACCCGAAGGTAGTCCCACGCCGATGGCACCGGAGAAACCCTGAACTTGCGCACCATACTCCGAAGAGCCTGAGCTCTCTGGACCGGCAAGAAGACCTGACCCTGCTTCGTGTCGAACCGGACTCCCAGATACTCGAGCACCTGAGAGGGCTCCAGACGGCTCTTGGTCGGGTTGACTACCCAACCAAGACTTTGCAGAAACTCGACAACCCTGCTTGTCACCTGCCTGCTTTCCGCTTCGGTTTTGGCTCGGATCAACCAATCGTCTAGGTACGGGTGCACCAGAATACCTTCTTTGCGCAACGCCGCCGCCACCACCACCACCATAATCTTGGTGAACGTGCGTGGCGCTGTTGCGAGCCCAAAAGGCAAGGCCTGAAATTGATAGTGACCCCAAGGAAGGGCAAATCGCAAAAATTTTGATGCGTCAGGCGAATGGGAATGTGTAAGTACGCCTCTGTCAGGTCGAGCGACGTAAGGAACTCTCCCTGCCGTACCGCCACAATGACGGAACGCAAGGTTTCCATACGAAAATGAGGGACCCGCAAGCAGCGATTTACGCCTTTGAGATCCAAAATGGGCCGTAACGCTCCGCCCTTCTTTGGCACCACGAAATAAATGGAGTACCGACCCAGGCCGTGTTCCGCTTCCGGAACCTCCACGACCGCACCTAACCGCAGCAGGCGCTCCAAAGTGTTGCGAACCTCCAGGGTCTTCCTCTGTCCCCTGCAGGGGGACATGACGAAGGAATCCCTCACGGGCCGCGCCAACTCCAGCGCGTAACCCTCCTGAAGAATTTCCAACACCCACTGGTCGGAGGTGATGTGGGCCCAAACAGAGAGAAACCCTCGCAGACTCCCGCCTATGGAAGGTTCCTCTGCCAGGACCCGCCTCATCTCATTGTGACTTGCGGGCCGCTGGAGAGACAGTCGAGGAGAAACCCCTATTGGCTCCTCAAAATCCCCGAAACCCTTGTGCTCGGGATGAAAAACGGCCCCTCTGGTAACCGCTGAGGCGAGAGCTACGAAACCACCGAACGTCCCGAAACTGGCCACGAAAACTGTGCGGGGCCTTACCCTGTTTCGGTCTATCCTCTGGGAGCCTACCAGCTTTGGACTCCCCAAGGTCCTTTACCAATTTATCGAGATCCTCTCCAAAGAGTAACCCCCCCCCCCAAAAGGGGAGCTTACTTAACCGGGATTTGGAAGAACCGTCCGCCGCCCAGTTTCGCAACCAGACCGAGCAGCGGCCACCAGCGGCCACCACGGATGCTGTACTATTAGCTAGAGCCCTTATCAAATCATAATGCACATCTGCCAAGTATGCTGTACCAGACTCCAGCCTGCCGAGTTCCCGGAGTTCCTCCGGGTTCAAACACGGAGACTGGCGTAAACGCTGTACCCAGCGCAAACACGCCCTGGCTACCCAAGCTCCACAAATGGAAGCCTGTAACGACATAGCATCCGCTTCCAACACCTGTTTCAGCAACCCATCGACCTTACGGTCCTGGGTATCCTTTAAGGCAGCACTACCCTCTACCGAGATAGTGGTCTTTTTAGTGACCGCTGACACCACCGCGTCAACCAGCGGTGCATGGAACCTGTCCTTGTCCTTGTCAGCCAGCGGGTAGAGCCTGTTCATGGTCCGAATACCGCGAAGTCCCGTTTCCGGCTGATCCCACTCATCTTGTATCATCTTGTCAACCACTCTATGCACCGGAAACACCACCTGCGTAGAGCGCACCGCCTGAATCACCGGATCCTCAACCTCCTCCTCAGCGGTAGCCGGTGTCGCTAGATTTAAGATCTGCAGAGACTCCGTAATCAGGGCCGTCAGCTCCTCCCTACAAAAGACCCGTATGATCTTGGCTTGATCTTCGGGCTCTGGAATCTCACCTTCCTCGAGATCCTCCAGCCCCTCCTCAAGCTGCCAGTCAGCATCCTCGACGTCAAGGCGCTCACCTTCCGCCTCCAATGACGTCTTTGCTTTTTTAGGAGCTGAAGGACCCTCGCCCCCCCCATCTCCGCCCCCTCCAGCTGCGGGGACGGAAGGGAAGGCAGTAAAACAGACGGCAATCTACCTTGACGACGCAAACAAAAGGCTTGGTGCATCAACAAGACAAAATCCGGGGAAAAATCCCCGAGATCCGCCGGCTGAGCACTCGGTAGAGAATCCAACGATGCCCCCGCGTCCTCAACCGCGGGAACATGCTCCTCGCGCTGCAATGACTCTAGCCCAGCCAATAGAAAAGACCCTTGCAGCTCAGAGGGCTCTTTAAGGTCCATCTGCTGTTCCACTGTGGAAGAGAGGGAAGCACAGCCACGACAGATCCCGGAGTCAGCCACCGTCCCCCTCCGGGTGCCGCAAACCACACATTGCGGTCGGGATGCCATCACTGCCTCCACGGCGCCCCCCTTTTGTGGCGTGTCTGTTTTGGGGTTTTTTTTTTTTGATTTTTTTTATTGTATATATATTATAGAGAGAGAAGAAAAGGTCCCTTTATTTATTTACTTATTTTATATATATATATATATTTTTTTTTTTTTTTTTAAACAGAGATCAAATCCGTAAAGGAAATAGCAGACAAGCAAAGGTCCAATACTATTAAACCCTGCCCTGCAATAGGACCGAGAAAGAAACAACCCCAGTTACCCAGACCCAGGGCTGTAACGCTAAAAAGGAAACGATCCCCTAAAAAAGAAAGGAATGCCCAAAGCAAATGAGAGCAAGGAAAATAAACCCGCCGCTAATAACTGCTACCCCTCAGACCAACAGCCCTGAAACGGCAGCCAGCCACGGCTGCCCTGCACCGCTCAAAATGGCCGCCGCAAGACCCAGAGGGGAAAAGAAAAAGGGTGCGAAAGTGATCCAGCAGGCCGGCGCAGGCTGCTGAAGAACTCCCCGACGCTCACTAAACAGATGCAGCCTGAACCGATTAGAGGCTTACCGGTCAGGACTGCTCTGTGATAAGGCTGCCTTCCGGCTCCGAATTTTGGCGCGGCTGAGCAACCGCGAGCCTGCAGCAGCTCCCCAAAGTGCTGTCTCGCTCTACCGGCACCGGAGAAGCCGCGGATAAGGAAATTCGCGGTCCGGGCAGCTGACTGACCTTATGGAGGGCTCTCCCCCGAAAAGTCCGGGGGGAGAGTTCCGGCGGTGCCCTTTTTGGACAAGGGAGAAAGGTATTCCAGGCAGCCTGAAACCTGACAGGGAAGGTGTAAGAGACGCCAAAAACTTTCCCCCACCTCCCCTGTGAGGAAAATCTTCACCTGCTGCTTTAATTAAATTTAAAGGGACAGTAACCAAATTAATGTTCTAAAATTAAACTAGCTACCCTAGCCTATATGCTCCTTATCTGCTCCTCCAGGGAGCCTCAGATGAGGCTCACAACGTCCCCCTGCTGCAAGGAGACTGGTCACACTGGGGAGGTGGAGCGAGAGGAGCAGCCTATATCCAGTGATGTCATAGTTTTGACATGTGTAACAGGGTAGACCCTGTACAGACAGACAGAGGAAATGCAGGCTAGCACAAGTGAAAACAGAAAAAGTGACAGGGTAAACAAGAAAGTGTCAGATAGTTACCCTGAGCAACGCAGGAACACGTGCAAAAGCTCAATCAGGTCACACCCAGCTAGCACAGGAAGGGAATTCACTTCACCTGACAGGGTTCAGCTAACTAAGGGTGGAGCAAGCGAACGCTGGTTTAAAACAAGCTCTCAGACATTCAGAGACAGTTGTTTAGGATCCGGATTAGGATCAGGATTGAGGCAAAGCCAGGAGCTGGTGCCGGAGCTGAGAGAGAGAGAGAGAGAGAAGCCGTGGCAGCCAAGGACACACTTGGAGAAAATACAGAGAGGGCAGCTAAAGCCCCGGGAAGCATGGCACAGGTATGAGAATGCAAGAGAGAGTGATAAAGAAACTCTGGAGCAATTAGAGTGCCCATATGAAGGTCAGAGGGAACCCGAGGACCTGAATAAATCAGAGAGATATCCACAGCCAAATAGTGTGTATGAGCAAGAGAAAAGCTTTCACTTACCAGATAAAGCTGAAGAGTTTTGTAATTGTAAGTTCACAGCTCCGTCTGAAACTCCGTCACGAACACTCCGATTCAACTCAGCTGGGTTACAAAAGGGAAACCCGGATAGGTTGGAAAGTTCCCTTAATTATCCCACGAGCAGAGCAAGTAAGGGGCTAAGCTCTACTCAGAAGTACCAGCAGGGGCAGTGCCTGGGAAATCTCTATTCCAGTATATATGGTAATACCCAGAGAGGCTCTAGCCCGGTGAAAGAAAAGAACTTCCTGGTTGACGTGCTTAGGCAGCAAGTCTCTCATAGTACTCCCAAAGTACAGAATGAATATACCAGTCAACCAGAGATGATGGAATACCAGAATGCTGAGGAGAATGATACACAGGAATTAATGGATTGTTCTTTATCATTAATTGAACCTGAATTCTCCCTGAGATAAGGAAAGTAACTTGGTGTCTTAACTTCAGTAATACAGCAACAAGCCTGTAACTCTCTCTCTCGAGGCAGAACAGAGGTATGCTCTACTCTCAGCTACCAGGGAGAGAACCTTACAGCAATATTTAAGCTTTTGTTCTTTTGTTGATTTATCCTTTAAAAGCTGAAGAAAGCAAGTTATGTTTACATTTGTTATTGTACATGAGATGTCCAAGCAAAGCATATAATTTATGTTCCTTGAAGATAAAATACCCTCAATGGGACGGGGAATAAAAACCCTTTGATTTGAAGAAAGAAGTGTTTGCGTTTATATTCATAAAGGCACAACTACCACCCTCCAGGGGCCTTGCAATACAGGAGGCTACCGCTTGGCCAGAGGAGGTGTGACACATGCCAGTCTCCGAGCTGCAGGAGGAGGTTGACAACCCAGATGTAGAGGACTGCACTGGAGGAACGATAAGGAACCTCCTTTATGATGGAGAGTGTCCAATGCTCTGCTGCTATCTGCCCCCATCTGGGGGCAAAGTGACATAACCTTCCTGGAATGGTGGAAGGCTCTGGTCCATTGAGAGCCAGGAAGGCTAAGTTCTCTAGATGAAAGTCAAAGGCCTTGTGGAGGCTGAGACTGCTGAGATGGTTGAGGCTTAGCAGTCTTTGCTTTCCTTTGTTTGGGTGGTTGCTGACTTTTCCGGTCAGGTTGACCTGCTGAGCGTCCCTGCTGGGAATAAGCAGGATAAAATCTTTTCTTTTTGGAAAAGAATGGTTTTTTGAAAGATTTCTTTCTTGCAGGATCAGCTGTGGCCTTCAATAATCTATCCAAGGTGGAGTTGTCAGCATCCAAACTCATTGGCTTTTTCTTGCCAATCCTTGCCAAACAGGTTCTCACCAGTACAAGGAATATTGCCCAGTTTGTCTTGTACCCAGAGCTCCAAATCAGATGCCTGGAGCCAGGCAATTCTACGTGCACCTATGGCAATGGCAGAGGTTCTGCTTATGCACTCAAAACAGTCAAAAGCTGCACGGTTGACAAATTTAGAAACATCCTGGGATGTTTGACCAGTGTGAGAAAATCCTGCCTTCTATCCTCAGGAAGAAGAGGGCTTAAAACCTCTAAATCTCCTGTGACTTCATTCAGGAACATTCCCATATATAAAATATAGGAAGTGATCCTGGCAGAAAGCATGGAAGCCTGGAAGGTACGACATCCAAAGGCATCCAAAGTTCTGCACTCACGTCCTGGAGGATTAGAGGCATGCCTCTTTGCACTCCTGATCCTTCTTATAGCTGATTCCACTACAATAGAGTGGTGAGGAAGCTGAGTCTTCTAGAAACCAGGACAAGGAGGGACTCGATACATAGTATCCAGTCTACGTGAGTGAGGAGAGGTGGTAAGAGGCGTTTCCCACATTCTTAGCATGAGATCATGCAAGATCTCATGGATGGGCAAAGTAGCTGCCTCCTTAGGAGCTTTGGGATATTGTAAAATTTCCAATTCCTTTGCTCTGGGCTCTGATTCAGGAGCCACAGTAATGGACAGACCTTGAGCCACCTCCCTGATGAAGTCCTGAAAGGAAATATCCTCTGGAAGAGACATCCTTCGGTTAGGGGCGGAAGGCTCCTCTGGGAGAAATACTCCCACATCGACAGAACTGTCAGAATCCTCAAATTCTTCTGAGGACTCGAAGTACCTTCTGTCCGGGTGCTCTTGAAGAGCCCGATACCAGTACCGGCATCACATGACTGGGTGCCGGCAATGCGGACACCGATGTCGATGCTGTCGATACCGATTGAACTGTCTGAGGTGGTTCCGAGGGTGTCGATGCCGCAAGGAGAGCCGCCAGACTGCATTCAAAAGCCAGGAACCTCTGGTCTATCGACGCTGCCGATGCCTGGATGTCGGTACTGGGGAAAACAGCCGGTACCCCAGAGCATGCACCAGTAGTTCTGCCAAGGTTGAGGCCTCGAGAACGTCCTGGAGCCCCGATAATGCTTTTGAAGCCAAAGCCTCCCGCTGGGGCAATTTTGCCGGTGCAGATTCCTCAAGGGCAACGCCAGAGGCTTCTCGATGCTTAGAAGGAGATCTACCCTTTGAGGACCGGCTAGACTTATGATTAGTTACCTGAGATCCAGAGGAAGAGGAAGCCCTGGAAGACGTTGATGCAACCAAGGCTGCATCGGAGAGAAACAGGGTACTGAGCTTAGCAGCTCGGTTCTGCCGACCTCTTTTGGACATCATGGCACAGGCCATACATTCCGTGATGGAGTGGTCAGGACATAAACATTTATGACACCACTCATGGGTGTCAGTGACGGAGATGGTACCGCCACACTTGGTGCACTTTTTGAAACACGAAGCGGCTTTTTCCATTGTGGAGGAATTTTGGGCCTAAGGCCTAAGGCCCAAAATGGTGCGTGCACCTGGAAAAAGTACTAAAAATTATTTTTTTAAAAGAAAAGAAAGAACCACCGGCGGTACTGGTAAAGTGTCGAGGAAGGCAGACGCGACCACAAAAAAGGAGGACAAAAAAGGAACATTTTCTGTGGTGACAGGAACGACGACCTGCTGGCTCCGCGGAAAACGAAGAACTGGAGAGAGGCAGTTGGGAAAGGCAGGAAGGCAGCACGCTGGCGCTGTGGGATGCTCTCAAAAGCTTTCTAATTGGACGCTGGGGAGCGTTCCCGCGCAGGCTCCGTCGGTATGTGAAGACTACATTCCTGCTTGTTCCTGGAGATAGACTAAAAAGGTTAGGGCTCTTCAACCTGGAAAAGAGATGGCTGAGGGGAGATATGATAGAGGTCTATAAATGCAAGCGGCGTGGAAAGTGGGCAAAGTGCATTGAGAGGATCAACTAGTGGAACTATACGCTGACATCTCGGTAATCACCATAAGGAGGAGGAGAGCATTTAAGGATACCACATCAAGGCTGAGAGAAGAACGGATTCGCTACAAGTGGCTTTTTCCCTTTGGACTGCAATTTAACATTATGGGGAAAACCACCATTGTGCGTAACACAGAGAAGGCCATTAAAGGAATGGAGGCTGCAGGGTGGTCTGATTTACCTGAAGTCCCCGTGGGAAAAGAAACCGAGCAGAAGAGGCTGGGACAAGTGAGGACGGAGTGGCAGCGAGCGACGCAGGGGAGCCGACGCCTGAGACGCCAGAAATCCAAAAATGTCAAGCATCCAGGTGAAATATGAATAAGGACAATGCAGTTTTGCAAAAATGGGGTGCTTGTTTGGAGTAATGGCACGGGGAAGTTCCAGGTTGTATGTGTAAAGGGAAAGAAGAAAATGGAATAAGGGGGGAGGAAGGAGTAACATAATAGTTTCTTGGTAGTGATCCACACCTCACTGGTATGGAGAGGAGTGGATCTATTTGGGAAAAGGAAGGGAAGGTTGGGGTGGGGGGGTGGAGTGGGGTGGAGGAGGGGAGGAGGGAGGAGGGGAGGAGGGAGGGGGGCGAGGGAGGGTGTCCTTACAGGCTGGAGATTAAACTCTACCCAGAGGAATATGGCAGGTAGTATAAGACATGATTTCAGAATTGTATCCTTGAATGTAAGAGGCCTAAACTCATACAGGAAGTGGCAGTTGTGCTACAAAGAAGCGATGGTGACAATCTTATTACAAGAAACGCATCTAACGAGTGAGGGAGAGAGGAGAATAGTCAACAGAAAATTCCCAAACCAATAGTTTGCATCTAATCGCCAGGAAAAGAAGAAATGGGGTGTGGGCATATTGATAAGGGCGCGAATTCAGTACCAGTGTTTGGGGCTTAAAAAAGATAAGGGAGGCAGATATTTGTTACTAAAAATCAAACATTTGGAACAGGTTTATACAATAGTGAATTTGTATGGGCCCAATTATGCTCAAGGGGACTTTTACGAAGAATTGAAATCCACAATAATTAACTTTAGTGAAAGTCACCTAATAGTGGGGGGGTTAATTTCAACTTAACAGTAAATCCCGAACTAGATTCATCAAGGGGACAGGCGGGTGGCACAGGGAGACAGAGGAAAAAATTAAAATCCTTTATGAGGGATTTGGGATTAATTGATGTGTGGCAGGATATGCATGAGTGGGAGAGATTTTATACGTTTTACTCACCGGTGCATGGTTCCTACAGTGGGACTGATATGCTGCTGGTCCATAAGGGACTAATGGCTTGGGTTGCGGGGAGTGCTATTGGTGATAGCTCACGGTCGGACCATGTGCCAGTGTGGGGGGACTTTTGAGACCCTGTGGCTAGTAGAGGGAGGGGACAATGGAGATTGAATGAGGCATTGTTAGAAGAACCATGGGTTGTCCAACAGGTTACTGACTCCATCCTGGAGTATTTGCAGTATAATAATGGGCAATATTCGATGGGGGATGGTTTGGGACTATTTGAAAGCAGTGGTTAGATGTAAGCTTATAGCAATAGGAACCCACGTCAAGAAAGAAAAGGAGGCTAAAAAAGATAGAGAAAATTTAAGAATGTGAGAGAAGAGGCAAAAACAGGGCCAACTAAATAAAGACAATAAAAATTAATGAGCATCAAACAGTTAAATGAGATGGAGCTGGGGTAAATAAAGTTAAAGTTTGCACAAGAGAAACTTCGACAAATGCACTGAGTATAGGAATAAGTCTAGTCAATTATTAGCATATCAACTTAAAAAACTACAAGTGCGGAATTGTATCCATAAAATGAGATAGACATGGTAGGGAACTGAGGCAAAGGGAGGAGATTAAAGCTAGATTTGTGCAGTTTTATAGGGAATTATACACGCCTGAACAGACTGTACCCCAGGAGATGATTCAAAAATATCTAGAGGGGATCCAATTACCTAAGATAGGAGAGGGGAAGAGTTTAGCTATGTCCAGGCCTATCACTGTCCAGGAAGTGCTTGGGGTTATTAAGGAGCTACCAATGCATAAGGCTCCGGGTAGGGATGGGTTTCCCAATAAATACTACAAGGTTTTTGCTCCGATATTGGTTGATCCTCTAACTCACTTATATAATAAAGTGGGAAGGGAGGAGCCTTTGCCCCCGATGATGAGAATGGCGGGAGTAACTTTAATCCCCAAAGAGGGTAAGGATCCTACTCAGTGTGGTTCTTACCGGCCGATCTCCCTATTGGGATCGGACTTAAAAAAATTTTCTAGAGTACTGGCCAACAGATTGCTTTCACATATGCCCCAGTTAATACACATAGATCAGTCTGGGTTTATACCTGGAAGACAAGCATCAGATAATTAAGGAGAGTCTTAAATGTAGTCTGGAAAGGTAAAAGTAGGCAAGAAACTATTGTTGTTGGCAATAGATGCAGAGAAAGCTTTTGACAGAGTGTCCTGGCCTTTTCTGATCCAGATCTTGGCAAAAGTGGGTTGGAGCGCTTTACAGGAACCCCTTAGTGGCCTTACAAATTAATGGAGAGTATACGGAAGCCTATGGGCTTCTGAGAGGGACCAGGCAGAGATGCCCTCTGTCCCCATTATTGTTTGTATTAACAATGGAGCCATTGGCGCAGAGAATGAGAGCAGTAGAAGAGATTCAAGGGCTGAAATGGGAGCAGGGGGAGTGCAAAGTGTCCTTGTTTGCTGATGAATTGTTGTTTATAATCACATCCCCTGAGCAGACGCTGAGCGCCCTGATGAGAGAACAAGAGAACTTTGGGAGAGTATCTGGCTTTAAGATAAATGCATCCAAATCGGAGATTCTAAATATTTCAAATCCAGAAAAAACAAGCGAACGGTTGATGAGTCTATTTCCTTTTAAATGGGCCAAGAGAAGTATTCAATACGTGGGTGTTCAGCTAACACCAGTAATCTCAGATCTTTTTAGAGTAAATTATATTCCTTTGGAGGGAAGGATTAGGAAAAACCTAGAGGGATGGGAAAGGTTGAAGCTGACATGGTCAGGAAGAATAGCAGCGGTGAAAATGATGATTTTGCTCAGGTTGTTATTTTTATTTAGCACGTTGCCTGGGGCTGTTCCAGGGGGATTCCTGAAAAAGATACAAAGGATTTTGTGGAAATTTATTTGGGGAAGAAGGAGAGCGAGACTTCCTAAACACATTTTGATAAGGAACAAAGTTAAAGGGGGGGATGGCGTTCCCAAATTTAGAAAAATATTACAGTGCGGCTAAGATGAGTGCAGCTTTTGAGTGAGGGATACATGAAAGTCAGGATTGGGTCCAAATGGAGAGAGTGGCTCTGGGAGTGCCCTCGTTGAAAGAGATCTTGTGGGTCCCTGGGGGGGAGGGGGGAATAGGTTGATAAGCAAAGTGCTTTAACTCTCTTGTGCACGTAACATTACAACTATGGTTTCAATGGCAAACTAAATGGTTGGGAGCTGAATGTGTGACTAAAGGGGTCCCTATTAGGGGCAATATTGACTTTCCCCCGGGGATGAAGGGGGGGGTTCTCTGAATGATGGGCCTGTAATAATCTGTGCTACGTTGGACAATTTCTAGAGGTGGGGAAGATCAGGTCCTTTGAAAACCTCAAGGAAGAATTTTCATTGAGAAATTCGGATTATTATTATGTTCAGGTGGCTAATTATATCTAAAAGAAAATCATCCCAGGATTAAGGGAGGAAGTATTACCAATTGAAAAGTTGTTTTTGAGAGATTTTTATTTTATTTATTTATTTAGACAGTTTTGTATACCGCCTTATCCTTCAATCAAAGCGGTCACAACACAATTGGGGGATACATTTAACACGCGGGGATATGAGACACATACACTAATACTTACAGGGAACATGGGCAATGGAGGGTTAAGTGGCTTGCCCAAGACCACAAGGAGCATCTGTGGGACTAGAAACCCCAGTCCTTCCGGCCCAAGGTTGCTGTCCTCTAGTGGGATTTGAACCCCCGACCTTCCGGCCTGAAGTACCTTGCCCCAACCACTAGGCTACTCCTCCCTATATTCATCTATATTCCCTCCTAAACGTTCACAGTCAAACCTTCATCAAGATAAGATAAAGGGAATCATCACTCAATTATACGACATTATGGATACGTCTAAGGGAGAAAAAATCATTTTTAAAAAAATGGGAAGCAGACCTGGGCCTGGAATTGACGGAGCGGGCTTGGTCTGCGATCTTTGCCCAGAGATATAAAGGGCTATTGGCCAGTAACTTAATAGGACATAATTATAAGATCATGTACAGGTGGTATGTGACACCAGATATGATTCAAAAAATGTACGGACGGGCCAACAGGCTGTGTTGGCATGAATGTGGAGCTAGAGGAGCATTCCTAGATATATGATGGTCGTGTCCAAAAGTACAAGAGTTTTGGAATGATGTGTTCCAAGCTTTGGATAAGATTTTGGGGAAGAAAATAGCGGCTGACCCCGGGGTGGCTTTACTGCGACTCCATAGAAGAGGGGTGAAAAGAGAGGAAGGAAGCTTTATTAATTTGGGCTGTTTGGCGGCCCGCTTGGAAATAGCGAAAAGGTAGAGGCAGTTAGCCCCACCAATGGTGGGAGAATGGGAAAGAGGGGTGAACCATATATACTTAATGAGTAAGCTGACAGCCCTGAAACAAGAAAGAATGATGCCATTTGAGAGGATATGGTCCAAATATTCTACCTGGCTTGATGAAGGTTTGACTGTGAAAGTTTAGGAGGGAATATAGATGAATATAGGGAGGAGTGGCCTAGTGGTTGGGGAAAGGTACTACAGGCCAGGTGGTCGGTGGTTCAAATCCCACTAGAGGACAGCAACTTTGGCCAGAAGGACTGGGGTTTCTAGTCCCACAGGTGCTCCTTGTGGTCTTGGGCAAGCCACTTAACCCTCCATTGCCCATGTTCCCTGTAAGTATTATTGTATTTATCTCATATCCCCTTGTGTTAAATGTATCCCCCAACCGCTTTGACCCAGTGAAAAGTGGGATATAAATGCAGCTAAATAAATAAAATATATAAATAAATAAATAAATGTACCAATGTGTAAATAAGCATATAAGGGAGGGGTGTGGGGAGCGAGTAGGGGCAGGTGGGAGGGTGATTACAAAAAATTAAAAGGCGGAAAAAGCACAGTTACTTACCTGTAACAGGTGATCTCTGGGAACAGCAGGAATAAGTCTTCACATATGGGTATGTCGGTACCGACGGAGTCTGCGCGGCAACGCTTCCCAGCGTCCAATCAAAGAGCTTTTGGAAGCGTCCCAACACGCCTGCATGCTGTCTTCCCGCCTTTCCCAACTGCCTCTCCTCAGTTAAGTTTTAAAGCTGAGACAAAGAGAGAGAGAGAGGAAAGGAAAGATAGATAGAGAGATACAACTCCTGGGGAAGTGGGTGGGTTGTGAAGACTTATTCCTGCTGTTCCCAGAGAACACCTGTTACAGGTAAGTAACGGTGCTATCTCCAGGAACAAGCAGGAATGAGTCTTCACATATGGGGACTCCCAAGCTAAGATGCCTGGAGTCCCAGCATGTTATAGATTGGAACATGCTACACCTCATATCGCCAGGCATCCTCAGGATGGAGGGTAGGAGTTGAAACAGAAAGGTGCTGTAAAGACAGCTAACCTAGCATAGGACTGCAGACAAGGAGTCCTTGTGTGGATGATAATATCAAATATATTGAAATGAAATAGTGCAATATGGACCTCCCCTAACAGGATTGCAGGAAAGTATAGAGGTTCATGGAATCTACTGGGGAATCCAGTAGAGGAACCTCAAGGAGGACCTCACTGAAAGCGGAGGTGATAAACCTGTAGGACAAACAGTGGAGGTCAGAATCCTGAAAGGTGAGAGGTAACCCCAGGGATCAACTGGGGTAGTACAAAAACGGTAGGCCTTCAGCAGAAGGCTTTATGGAAAAAGCCGAAACTCTTTTGGCTGCAGAGTGGCTCACTCTTAGGAGCAAAAAGAGGAAAGGCTGACCGATTTGGACAAACCGGCCTAGTCCTTGAGGGAAGAAGGGGTATGGAAAAAACCTTGTATCCCAAAAAGAAAGGACAGGTGTCTGAGGCGTTAGAGCCTCAGATTTACTGAAGATCCACCATGTCTTTCCTAACTGGTGATAGCTAGGAAAGATACTGGAACATGGAGAGCTTCAGGGGTACCTAAACCCTTAGGGTTATGGTAGAAAAGTTAACTACCACGGGAGTGGCTGTGTGTGTGTAGTACCCCAAACATGCTGGAACAGCATGAGTATGGGTAGAGCCCAACTGTCAGAATCATATAGAGATATATATATCTATATGAGCATAGACAGTCAGATAGATAAGTATGCAAATACATATCTACCCATAATAAATATCTCGACAGATACACATATATATATATATATATATATATATATATACATATATACACATATATATATGTATATATACATACATACACACATATAGATATATAGATAGACATATAGAATATATATCTATAGTGAGATATAGAAGGGCATAACTTATACACACACAAATGACATATATATCTATAGAGATGTATACAGATATATTATATATAGATATGAATATATAGGCCTATATATAGATGTCTGCAGTTAAGCAGAGATATGCCTATAGAAAGTATATTCACATAGATGTGAAGAGGAAAGATTCATCTAATAACAAGAAGGTTGAACCTACTTGAGAAGATATATAGAGAATCTATTCCTCCTGGTTATGATGGAAGGAGTCAGGGGAAAAATCTCCCTGACAAGGAACAGACTAGATTGCTGCAGAAATGCTAGCTAGTGAAATAACCAGGATGGTTACGTGAAAAGCAGAGGATAATATCAGTCTGCAGGCAGCAAATCCCGAGTCCTCCAGAACACTAGCATGGTAAATGGACAGAAGACGCATAGGAACGAGATATCAAGTTGACCTACTTGAGGGGCAAAAAGGGGATCATGCGTTCTTTAGCTAAATATGCGCTGTCCATGAGGGATTAGGATACCATGAGGATGAGCTGCAAGGGAAAAAAGAGCATATTCCTGGTGGGAATCCTGAGGACCAAACCAGGGAATTGAACAACTCTAAGCTTTCACGTAAGAGAAGGCCCACATCCTTTGTTTTAAAAAGGACATAGTAGGGTAGGAAGAACCCTTCCAGTCATGAGAGGCATGACTGAGGGAGCCTTTTCCAACCATCTAGGACAGCTGTTTGAGGAAAACCTAATGCTCTCTAGCAAAAGCCCATGGTGGAAAGCTTCTCTGTAGAATTGCAGAGAGCATAATGCAAGAGAATTAGGTGATAGAACTGGCTGCTGGAAAAGCCAGTACCTACGTCAACTATGCTGCCAAACCCAAGGGAATTGGAGATGGCAAGAATAGAAGACAATCCGAGAAGCCTGTAGTGATAAGGTTTCCCAAGAAAGATGAATCCACTGTCTTGGAGTCACTACTAAGGCCAGAAAGAATGTAGTGGAGGACAACTCTAGATGCTTGTGGAGAAGAACCAGTGGTCCAATCACTAGGGCTCCTGCATGGGCAGCTGCTGGTAAGACAGCAGAAAGAATCTTTCTGTTTAAAAACAGAAAGAACAGACAGAACAGGAGTAAGAAAACTCTGGACCTGTCTGATAAGCTGCCCCAAAGCAAAAATGAAGAAGGGAGTTAACTCAGAGAGGAAAACTCCACACTGGAATAGTGACAAAAACTAGAGGGGCTGAAGAAGCCCTCCAGTGTAATAGTACCACTCTTGCAGAGGAAAAGCTTGGTAAGAGGGTAGAGAAGATGGAACTGAATGGAGACTTACCATGTGGTAAGTCTGTAGAAAGGAAAAATTCATGCTGGTACAGAAAACTCATTTGATAGTTATTAAACCTCTTTCCCTAGCAGGAAGAGGAGGAGAAACTTGTAACCTATAGGCATGAATATCCTAAGAGCTCGTATACATAGAAAAAATGGATGTCTTGTGAAAAGAGATCCATGCCTAGAGTTTAGAATGAAAACAGTGGAAGGCTTCTACTGAGAAGAAGCCAACTGCAGGTTCTAAACCCCAAGAGGCATAAAAATATGATGATGATTAATCAGAAACCCTGCGGTTGCTGGGTTTGCTGAGCCTGGTGAGAGTTTGGATTCTTCAGACCAGGGCGATGTTTCCCCTGTTTGGGAACATCTGTATGATGGGCAGAAGATGAATAAAACCTTCTCCTCCTAGGGGAAGAAAATTTGGTAGGACATTTCCTACCTACTGGGAAAGAAGGCGGCATAGAACAGCCCTTAGAAACAGGTAAGTCAGTGGACCACTGAGTAACCTGAGGTAAAGACTCCTTATTGAAGAGATTTTCTCCAGTGCAAGGAGTATTACCCAGTCTTTGTTGTGCCCATTTGTCTAAGTCTGAAGCTTGGAGCCAGGCTCTACGTCGTGCCCCTATAGCTATAGCAGAAGTTCTGCTAACAGACTCAAATGAGTCTACGGAAGCACGAGTAAGAAACCAAGAGATATTTTGAATATGACTAAGCAGTGAGGAATAGTCTGCACTCTTGGGCTCTGAAAGAAAAGGAGTCAAAAGATGTAATTTCTTTGTGACCTCCTCAAGAGATAGACTCATATAAAAAATATATGAGAGAATTCTTGCTGAAAGCATGGATGTCTGGAAGGTTTGACGTCCAAAGGCATCTAGTGTCTTAGACTCACGACCTGGCGGATAAGAAGAGTGCTTTTTCTTACTCTTCACCCGCCTCATTGCTGATTCCACTACAATGGAATGATGAGGAAGTTGAGTCTTTTGAAACCCTGGAGAGGGGGGCACCTGATATAGGAGATCAGTTGCTCTGGAAGGTGGGGGTACCCTTAAAGGTGCTTCCCCACATTCCTAGAAGAAGATCCTGCAAGGAATGATGCAAAGGAAGCAATATGTTCTCCTTTGCTTCAGTAGAAACAGAGCCTTGTGTAGGATCATGGCCAGGGATAGGAATGGCAAGTGATCTTGCCATATCCAGGAGGAAACTCTGAAAAGAAGGATCTCCAAAGAGAACCTCCCCTGCACAGGCTAGATCTGAAGAATTAGCCTGGGCACCGAAGGATCTGAGTATATAGGAGTATAAGATCCTGCACGGTGCAATATGGGATCCTTAACGGATGGACGCTGGTACTGGAGGTCAGGACCAGCGACAGTCAGTACCACATCGTCCATGCCAGGTATAGACTCCAAACTTGGTATAGAAGGGAGCGATTCTGTTGAAAGAAGCATGGTAGAAGCTGGCCACGATGCTACTGTGGATACCGGTACCGATACCGGTACCGCTGTTGGAACCAAACCCGACATCGGAGCAGCAATCGGTGACAGCCCAATTGGTACCAAGGTAACCGAAAGCCTTCGGCAGTCACCCTCGGTACCGAGCGACTGGTACCGATAGGTGTCGGTACCAAGACGTGTCGGTACCCAGTCTTCCAGACTAGAGATCGATTCCAGACTCGGCATCGAAGGAAGCGAGTCTATCGATGCACGTCTGGAGGGTACCGACATCGGTGGTAGTATCGGTGCCGGTACCGATACTGGAAAGTCAGTCTGGAATGTATCCGCCGGTCCCGTAGGTACTGAGGATGCCAGACGATGATCCCTGGTGAGGAGTGTTACGTCCAACACCAGTGCCGATGCCGGGGTATCGGTACCGCTCGAAGCATGGCTCAGGTATGTTCTGTGAGGGGTGAGCCCCAGGAACAACCCGAAACCCCACATAGGCTTTGGAGACCAAAGACTCCCGCCGGGGTTTTGAAGCCAATGGGCCCTCGAGGGCAAGGCCGGAGCCGTCTACATGCTGTGCATGAGACCTACCACTCGAGGGTTGGCTAGTCTTAACAGACTGTTTGTGTGTTACCTGATCCTGTGTAGAAGAAATGGTCGGTGCCCTGAAGTTGGAAGGGAACCTCATATCGAGGGAAACTCGATGTTGAAAACCTCTTCTCACAATACTGTGGCCCGAGGGCTCCGGAGGAAAAAGGTCAGGACCCAAACAGGTTAGACACCAATTTTTGGAGTCTAAAAATAAAGTTGTACCGCCGCAGTTTGAACATTTCTTGGTGAAAATGGCTGGCGGTTCCATGAGGGACATGGAGAGGCCTAGAAGGCCTGAAAAACCGTAAGACACTCAGAAGAAAAAATATTCCCTTAAAGGGAAAAATTTACAAGAAAAGAAAAAAGAAACACCGGCGGTACCGGTGGCATCGGGGAAGACAGCCGCGACCACAAGAAAACTAAAGAATTAAAAGAAGAATTTTCTGCGGTGACAGGACGACGTCCTGCCGGCTCCGTGGAAAAATGAAAACTGAGGAGAGGCAGTTGGGAAAGGCGGGAAGGCAGCACGC
This sequence comes from Ichthyophis bannanicus, assembly GCA_033557465.1. NCBI lineage: Eukaryota > Metazoa > Chordata > Amphibia > Gymnophiona > Ichthyophiidae > Ichthyophis > Ichthyophis bannanicus. The sequence continues at coordinate 292,211,681 of CM066038.1, forward strand.
AGGCGTGGTGGGATGCTTCGAAAAGCTCTTTGATTGGACGCTGGGAAGCGTTCCCACACAGACTCCGTTGGTACCGACGTATCCATATGTGAAGACTCATTCCTGCTTGTTCCTGGAGATTAATGTTAAGGGCGAAAAGACAACAACTGTTAATCTGAGCAGTGATTAACTGTCAAGGGGAGGGGAGGGAAATAACGTCTGGAAATTGTCTGAATGGTTATACCACTTTGATGTATATTCCTTTGACAAAAAAAAAGAATTTTAAAAAAACCCTGAAGGGGGAAAAAGAACCAGAGAGAAATGTGGTGCCTAGGAGGCCGCTGTCCCGGGAGTCAATAAGGTGCCGGTACGTATACTGGAGAAGAGAAAAAAATTAATGATCAATCTTTTCTGGGTGCATACCAACGTCCGATGGGCTCCACAGTAAAAAGGGGATTGAGGCAAGATCAGGGCTGGCCCAAGGGTTTCTGCCTCCCTAGGCAGAAACCCTAGCCTCGCCCCTCTCCCCCCTCCAGCTGCAACAGATTCCATCTCGAGAGGGGAAAGCAGACAGAGGCATTATTTCTAAAATAGACAGCTTTTTGCTGCCACTTTTGGAAATACTGCTGCTGCCCAATCCCCTCCCCCCCAACCACCAAAGAAAACAAACTGTATCAGCAGCAGCTGCCTAGCTCACCTAGTAGACAGGCCAGTCCTGAGCAAGATGGCAACCTTGGGCGGGGAGGTGACTGGGGAAAGATTACTGGGTGGCTCGGTCGATGCTGACATCACCCATATGTGAGGGCTGGCTTCCTACTTGTTCTTGGAGAACAAGTGATATTCTACACATATTCTCGGTGTACATAGTTTGTGTAAACTAATTAGAATTTTATAAAACTGTCACACACCTTCCTAACTACCAGGAAAGCAGTCTCATGGGAAGTGAGTTCAGGACTCTTCCTGCCTTTTATACTATCATTAATCTCAGCTTGATGGTGTGGTATACCTCTATTGGTCCTCTGAGAATGCATCCTGGATTGACTGGTTCCTGAAGCATGCATCTCTGCTGATTGGCTCTCTGCATGAACTTAAATCCAAGAAGTCCCACTCCACCCTGCCTTTGGTTAGATCTCATGTGCGAGTTCCTGAGTGCCTTCATTATCTGTGGTTCTTCTTTAGTGTTTAACATTTACTGGTATCAAACCTGTTCCGCTTGCCCCTACTCTTGCTTGTTCCCAAAACATTTTCTGCCTGCTACTTTGGATTTGTTCATGCATCCCTGTACGTCTCCTACCTCCTCCTACTACCCGACATCCAATGTCTACACCACCCTTCTTGGAACAATTCTGTTTGTGCTATAAATCCTGGCAGCGTCTGAATATGGGAGGAGTCAAAACCAAGGGAAAGGAGCTGTTGTAAGTGAATAAACACAACTTAGATCCCTGATCACTGTTTTCCCAACAGTAGACCTGGCCATGACAAAATGATAAATAAAACCAATGCTCTCTCCAGGACCTTCTGAATAGGCATGACACCCAGCAGATTTTTCGGACTCCTTGGCTAACAATTTGATGAAGTGGCATGGCAAAATAATGAGCAGGAATGTAAAAATGATTTAAGTGATTTTGTAATTAATACTGAAAAAATTTAAGAGTAGTAAATAGAATATAAATACATTAGTCACTTAAATGAATTTCAATCAGTGACAAATAAAAAACACTGCATATAAAACTTTCTGAAAGACTACTAGTTATGTTGTCTGCTGCAGGTCAGCTTACAGCACAGCCCGATCCAACTCCTCCTTCCTGCTACTCAGATGGCAAAAATGTCTGGAGAGAGCACTGAAAACTTTAATTGAAGTAGATAACAAAAATCTGCAGTTCCAACATGTTCCAGCACTTAATCATAAATAAATAACACGCAATCATATTATGTTCAATCAATAATACAACTTTCTAGTTATAAATACAACTACAAGTCAGACAGAAAAAAGATACACTACTAACTTGGAGACATTGCCAACAACAATAGTCTTCTTCAAATAGAGGCGCGATGAATCACCACAAGTAAAGATGCCATTCTGACAGCCATTCTCAGAGTCTGTAATGCATATATTCTCCTAGAAGGAAAGAAAATGATTTAGAACATTCACCATGTAAAGCAGAAGAGGAGAAGTTAAGTGACTGATAGGAGATTTCAATATGCCAGATGTTGATTGGCACATTCCTGCTGCAGTATCATCTAGAAGTAAGGAGATCCTGGATTCTCTACAGGGAGAACTATTCAGGCAATTGGTAACAGACCCCACACGTGAAGGGGCCATACTGGACTTGGTGCTTACCAATGGTGAGTGTTTCTGATGTTGTAGTGGGAGATCATTTTGCATCCAGTGATCACCAGATGGTGTGGTTCAGTATTAGGACTAGGGATGTTAGAATCCATTCCAAGGTGAGGATCTTAGACTTTAGGAAGACTAACTTTGCGAAGATGGGCCAATACCTCAGGGAGTCGTTAGTGGGATGGGAACAGCTGGGGGATGTAGAAAAACAGTGGGCAAAACTGAAAGGGGATATTTAAAGTGCAACCAACCTTTTTGTTAAAATGGTAAATAAAGGCAAAAGGAAAAGGAGACCGCTATGGTTTTCGAAGGAAGTAGCTGAAAAAGTGAAGAAAAAGAGGGAGGCCTTCATGAAATACAAGAGATCACAGAGAGAGGAAGACAGGCATCTGTATTTGGAAAAACTTAGAGAAGCTAGCAAAGTAGTCAAGAAGGCAAAGATTCAAAAGGAGGAGGAAATAGCCAATGCAATAAAATGGGGGGATAAGACATTTTTCAGATATATTAGTGAGAAGAGGAAGGGTAAAAGTGGTATTGCCAGACTCAAGGGTGCAGGGGGGGGGGGGAATATGTAGAAGCTGATAAGGATAAAGCGGAATTGCTTAACAAATTTTTTTGTTCTGTGTTCACAGATGAAGAACCAGGAGCAGGACCTCAGAAAACACCCACAAATAGGAACAGAAGCGAGGGACATCTTGAACAATTTTCCGAAGACTGTGTTTGTGAGAAACTAGCTCAACTTAAAGTAGACAAAGCGATGGGACCGGATGGGATACACCCTAGAATACTGAGGGAACTTGGGGACGTTCTAGCAACGCCACTGACTGACCTTTTCAATGCATCGTTGGAGTCGGGAGTGGTGCCAAAGGACTGGAGAGAGGCTCATGTGGTGCCTTTACACAAAAGCGGAAGTAAGGATGTGGTTGAAAACTACAGGCCTGTTAGTTTAACTTCGGTGGTGAGTAAATTATTGGAAATGCTGCTGAAAGAGAAAATAGTGAGGTTTCTGGAGTCCAGCGGATTACAGGATCCGAGGCAGCATGGATTCACCAGAGGCAAGTCTTTTCAGACAAATCTGATTGATTTCTTTGACTGGGTGACCAGGGAGTTGGACCGAGGGAGAGCTCTAGATGTGGTGTATTTAGATTTCAGTAAAGTCTTTGACATTGTTCCTCACAGGCGACTTATAAACAAACTGAGCACCACTAGGGATGGACCCTAAAGTTACTGCTTGGGTTAGAAATTGGTTGGGTGGGAGGCGACAAAGAGTACAAGTAAATGGAGCTCACTCTGAGGAGAAGGATGTTACCAGTGGTGTGCCCCAGGGATCTGTCCTTGGTCCGATTCTTTTTAACATCTTTGTTAGTGATATAGTGGAAGGGCTGTCGGGTAAGGTTTGCCTCTTTGCAGATGATACCAAAACCTGCAATAGAGTAGACACCCAGGAAGGGGTAGATAACATGAGGAGGGATCCAGCTAAGCTTGAAGAATGGTCTAGAATTTGGCAGCTGGGATTTAATGTTAAAAAATGTAAGGTCATGCATTTGGGCTGCAGCAATCCAAGGGAGCAATACAGTATAGGAGGTGAAGTACTTCTGTCCACTAAAGAAGAGTGGGACCTAGGCGTGGTTGTGTCTGATGATCTTAAAGTAGCTAAACAAGTAGAAAAGGCGACGGCAAAAGCTAGAAGGATGCTTGGGTGCATACGGAGAGGAATGGCTAGCAGAAAAGAGGAGGTGATAATGCCTCTGTATAAGTCTTTGGTGCGGAGGTCACGTGATGCGGCTGAGGTAGTGGTCGCATCTCGAGTGTGCTCCGACACCCCCCACCCAGGCCGGCATAAAAGCACCGTGTAAAACCGCAAAAACTCAGTAGGAATTCGCCTACGGTGTATCGGAGGGTTTACAGCTTCCCACAGTGCGGCTTTCTTTTGAGTGGCATGGCGACAGCAAGCAAAACAACGAGACGAGCGGCCGGCACGAGTAAGATGGCGGAGTCAACCCCGTTGCCCGGCTCACCTAGATCCCCCGCTTCTCTTGAAGAGATGTCAGCAGCGATGGTAGTGGCTCTCTCGCCCCAATTCGAAGCCTTGCACGAAAAAATGGACGGGCTGCGCTCCTCTGTGGACACTCTGGGGAACAGACTTCGCGAAGCGGAGGAGCGACTGGGCCAGACTGAAGACACGGTGGAGGGGTTAGCTTCCGAGGTGGCAGGTCTAAAGACCAAGCTGGGCCCGCAAGAAGAAAAAATTGATGACTTAGAAAACCGATCGCGGAGAAATAATCTAAGGTTTATGGGGATCCCGGAGACAGTATTGGACAAGCAACTGAGCAGCTACTTGGAGGCATTAACGGCGCAAATCTTGGGGGCGGAGGAGCTGGGTGGCAAACTCAGAATTGAGAGAGTACACCGAGTGGGCCCCAAACAGACACGAGATGGCCGCCCCAGAATAGTCCTCGCAAAATTCCTCTATTTCCCCCAAAAAGAGCTGATCCTACGAGCTGCCCGACGGCAGGGTGAAATCATCCATAACAGTAAAATCCGCGTGGCACAGGACTACTCGGCGGCGCTGAGTCGGAAACGACGGGATTATGCTTCCATATGTGAAAAACTCATCGGCGCAGGCATCCGCTTTACTGTTCAATACCCAGCTAAGCTACATGTGATCCATGAAGGAGCCCACCGGACTTTTGCGACGGCCGCGGAGGCTGAAGGTTATGTGAACCAACTACTTGCTCGTGAGCGGGCAGCCTCAGCGCCCCCACAGTGAATTCAACAGGATGATAGTTGTGTGATAAATGTGCTTCTGGTGACGCCATGATGCGATTGTGGACAAAAGACACATTAACTCGGAATGGTTGCTACAGGGACATTGTAACTAAGTTACTTTGTGTCCCTGAGGGCCGTCCATCCGACACAATTTTGTTACATGTTGAACTTTAACTAATGTTGCCAGTTTTATAAGCCTCCTTTGCAACATTTAGTATCGTTGCTACTATCTGAGACCCGGTGGAGGTTTGTTTCTTTTCCTCTATCATTCTATCAGAAGTTCCTTTAGCTATAATTGTACTTTGCCTTGTCTCTTCCGGGTGCCTGGTGGGGCGCGGGGGGGAGGGTGCTCCCTTTTTACACACTAGTTCCTATATATATCTACGGGGGCCTGTGGCTCCTCCCTTGATTTCTGCATGTGGGTGTTCTGGGACCATACGCTGCTTCATATTGCTTTGCAGGGGTGGCGGCCCCTGCCTTGCTGGGGGGCCAGCGGACCGGAGCAGCGTGGGCGGCTGGAACGAGAGGAGGGAGTATCGGGGCTTCCTGCGGCCTGGCGGGTTGGGTGGGACCGGTAGCCGGGGCGCTTTTGCCCGGACGGTCCTGCCTAGTCCGTGGAAAGGACCCTCCGATGTGATGACAATTGGGTCTCGCCGTACTGGGCAGCCTGCTTGCGGCTCCGCCCTCGCTCCCAGGGGCTGAGGTGGGGGGAGACTTATATCCCTCAACCGTCTCACCGGTCAATCCTTACTACCGGGGAGGGGACCGGCATCTGCGGATGCTAGTTTGAGAGGTTTTGGATACACGGGTTGGGGGTGAGGGGGGAGGAGCAGAGGCGTGGTCCCACACCAGCCCACAGGGCATTTAACGGACCCTCGGAGGGATAGGGGAGCTGTGAAACTCTTCCGACAGTGTGGGTAGTTGGGAGCTTAGGAGGTATGTTTGTCATATTTGAGGTTTGTTTTATGGGAGGGACTAGTCTCCTTATTTTCTTGGACTCCCCTCTAGTGTCCTCACGTAGCAAAGAAGGCAATGATGTGCTCCCGGTGTTTTGGGGGTGTGAGGTAATAGATATTTAGGTACTGCTTAGCGCCGGATGTGGTGTAGAGGGAGCCCTACCCTTTCACGATTACAGGACCTGGCCTTTTCCATTGCAATAATACACTGCCACGGGGAAGGCTGTTACAGGGGATTGGGTTATAACTATCTGATGAGTCTTAAGTAAGTGGGGGCTGATGGGTTTTGGGCCACTGGCCCTGCAGTGCGTTGAGGAGAGCGCAGAGCACTTTGGGCCCCGGGTTAGGGTGCGGGATTCTGTATTGATCATTATTGGGGGGTGGGGGGTCGGGGCCACTCGGAAGGGCCTCGGTGGGGCTTTCTCGGAGTGGTAGGGGCAGAGAGCCATTAGGGTTTAGTGGATTGGGGAGAGGGGAGGGGAGACTGTACTATGGATAGAGGGGGATTAAGCGGGAGGGTAGAGGGGGACAGTGGGGGGACTGGGGGGAGGGTGAAACTGTGGGGGGGATGGGACCCCTGGACCCAATGGGATAGGAAGGTTGAGACCTTGCTAGGGACTACAAGTGAACCCCAGGCTGGGGGGGTTCACTCAGGAATGGACTGGAATAACGGCTTACTTGTGGTGAGTTGTTGTGCCTCCAGCTGAAAATCGTTTCATGGAATGTGTGTGGCATAGGCAACCCTGTTAAACGGTACAAGGTGCTGCAGGCTTTGGCCAGATTGCACTGCGACATTGCCATCTTACAGGAAACCCACCAGACTGCTGAGGAACATGCGAAACTGCAGAGAGATTGGGTGGGACAATGTTGGGGTGCCCCGGCGCTGGGGAAAAAGGGTGGGGTGCTCCTGCTGATCCATAAGAAAGTGCGCTTTGACCTCGAGCGGCAATATGTAGACCCAAAAGGAAGATATATCCTGTTATATGGTAACCTAGAGGGGAGACCAGTGGTGTTGGGCAACTTGTATGCTCCAAATGTGTTGGACAAATCTTTACTTGCCTGCTTGGCCTCCAAGATAGAGCAGCTACCAGATGTCCCTTTGATTTTAGGTGGAGATTACAATGGGGTGTTGGATGTTGATTTGGACACAACTGGAGGAGGGAGGGATAGTTGGCGGCTTCCGGCTACCCGAGCGCTCCAGGAACTGAGACGCCGATTGGAGTTGGTGGACCCATGGCGTCTACTGCACCCCGGGGAGCGTGACTTCACCCACCAGTCGAGAGCCCACGATTCCAGTGCAAGAATTGATTATGTCTTGGTCACCGAACGGTTGTTTGCACAGGTTGGGGAAGCCGGGATCGGCCCAATGATGGTTTCGGACCATGCACCAATTTGGGTGGAGCTGCGGTGGGGGGGTGTCCCTACCTCGCAGCGCGTCTGGCGCTTCCCTATGGGACTGTACACTGATACTGAATTTCATGCCTACCTCGCACAGCGATGGGAGGAGTTTATGGATGTCCACATACAGCATAGGGATGAACCTGAGCTACTGTGGGAAACAGCGAAAGTGGTCCTACGTGGCGATATTATTGCTTATGGAGCGCGGAAACGCAAATTGATCGCGTCGCGTATAGTCCAGCTAGAGAAGCAGGTGGTAAAAGCCCGGCGGCGGTGCGCGGGTAATCCCACAATGGCTAACAAACGCCTCTTTTGGGAACTTCAGTCCTCTCTTAATGAGCTGCTCCATCAACGGGCGAAGAAATCTTTGTTATATTATCGGTATCAGCTTCACCGTTTTGGGAACAAACCGGGGAGACTACTGGCGCGCTGTTTGCGTGGCAGCAGGGGGACCCGGTCTATCGCAGCGCTGCGTGACGATCAGGGCCAACTGCATAAAGATAGCCCTGCGATAGCCCACGTGTTCCGTACTTTCTTTCAGAAACTATACCAAGGCGGGGGGGGGTCCCCGGTAGCAATGGCCAGTTACCTTCGGGGGCTGCAGATTCCCACGCTGACCACGGAACAGCGCTTAGTGTTGGATGCACCAGTGACGGAGGAGGAAGTGTGTAAAGTTATCCAAGGGGCTAGTTGTTATAAATCACCCGGTCTGGACGGTTTCGGGGCGGAGTGCTACAAGTTACTGATTGGCCGGGTTGCCCCTGTCCTGACTGCGGTGTGTACTGCCAGAGGGTGGAGCAGGGGAAGTTTACGTGGGGAGCGAATCACGCGTTTATTACAGTAATACCCAAACCGGGTAAAGACGCCACACAAGCGGCTTCCTACCGCCCCATCTCATTGCTAAATTTTGACTTGAAATTGTTAGCGAAGGTCCTGGCTGACCGGCTTGCCGCTGTCCTGGGGGGCCTATTGCACGAGTCGCAGGTGGGTTTTGTCCAAGGGCGGCATGCAGTGCGGAACTTACGAAAGATATTAGCCTCTATGGAATGGGTGCGGGCGCGAGAGGAGCAATCACTGCTGATCAGTTTTGACGCCGAAAAGGCGTTTGATCGGGTTAACTGGGAATATATGAAGCTACTCCTGCCTTGGTATGGGCTGGGTGACCCCTTTATTGGGATGGTGGAATTGCTGTATGCCAACCCCACAGCCAGTATTTTATGTAATGGGGTGCTGTCTGATAGTTTTGCCCTAGAGAGGGGCACTCGTCAGGGCTGTCCGCTCTCCCCATTGTTGTTCGTGCTGACCTTGGACCCACTGCTGAGGAGTATAGCGGAATCTAATGATATTCGTGGCGTCCGTATCGGGTCTTACGACTTTAAAGTAGCCGCATTTGCGGATGACATCCTCGTTCACTTGCGCGACCCTCAACAGTCACTGCCGTGTCTACTTACCGAATTCTCCCGGTATGGCGACTTTGCGGGGTTGCGTATTAACTATGACAAATCAGAGGCTATGGATGTTGGCGGACGGCTCCGACGAAAATGGGGGGGGAACTTTCCCCTGAGGTGGGCTGGCGACTCTTTTATTTATTTGGGGATTGAGCTAACTAAAGATACGGCGGCATTGTATAAGCGGAATTTTGAGCGTGTTTGGTCTAAAGTTCGCTCACAGCTCCATGCATGGGCACCTCTCCCCCTATCTTTACTGGGCAGAGCAGCCGCAGTGGGGATGGTGATATTGCCACGGGTCCTATACTGGCTGCAAACTTTGCCGGAGCGACTACTGCGGCGTGATCTCCAGCGCATCGAGCATGAACTCCGACGGTTTCTTTGGAGGGGGGTTAGAGCACGCATACCACTGAACCGTTTGAAGAGGGGATGGAGATCTGGGGGCATTGGAGTGCCCGACCTTTGGATATATGCCTTGGCTTGTCAGGCTAGGCACTTGGGAGACTGGCTTGGTAATACTGAGGTTTACACCCCGAGGGCATTTGAAGAGGCCTTAGTAGCGCCACACTCCTTGCTGGCGGCCCTACATTTAAGGCATGCGGTCCTGCCGAGTCGGGTATCAGGCAGTGTGCTGGTTCAGGCAGCACGGTATACCTGGCAACGCTTGAATCAACTGTGGGGGAGCTCGCCGGAGATTTCAAGCTGGTTACCGCTGCAAGGTAACGCCCAATTCCTCCCGGGCTCGGACTCGGCCTCCTTCCGTCGCTGGGCGAAACTGGGAATGCGGTCGTTGGGGCATGTAATTGACCTGGAAGGACGATGTAAACCTTTGGTAACTTTATGTCGGGAGTACGACTTGTGCCCCGCAGCTTCCTTGTTCACGTACCGGCAGCTTTCCCATTACGTGAAGTCAGTTACGAGCCCAGAGCTGAGAGGTGACCATTCTGCGCGGATATTAGAATTCTTCGCTCTCGGGGAGGGAACTACACGTTCCATCGCTAGCTATAAAAAAGCACTGGAGCCCTATGTGAAGCCGTTGGATTACTCGGCAGAGGAGGCTTCATGGGCGCGGGAATTGGGCTGTGAGGTGGAACCGGGCTCTGTTCGTGCTGCATTAACTCGGATAACTCAGTTAGCAGAGGGGGCTAGATGGCGTGAAATGCAGTTTAAATGTATATTGCGAGCCCACTTCTCCCCTAGGCGGGCCCTGCGTAGCCACCTGGCAACCTCTGGTGGATGCCCGAAATGCGCCTGTCCACTAGCAGATTTGGGTCATATGTGGTGGGGATGCCCTCATATACGCCGCTATTGGCTTAGGATAGCCAATTACCTGAGCGGCTTACTACAGCAACAGGTCTGCTGGACAGGGCGACTAGTGGTACTGGATCAATTGGGAGCACTCCAACCCAAAGGCAGGTGGCAGAAATTGCTGATACGGAAAGCATGTCTGGTGGGGAAGGGTCCTGTGTTGCGGAGATGGCTGGAGCCTTCGGCTCCCTCCTTTTGGGAGTGGCGCAATGGGTTCCATCAGTTTATGCTTCTGGAGCGAAGGAGTGCGAAGAGACACCCTCGGAGTTGGGCCTTCTTCCTCTTATTGTGGACCCCCTACATTCAAGCATTGAGACCAAAAACGCGCAGTGAGGTTCTGGGTGTGTAAAGATGCTTAGAGGGTCTCTTGATAATGGTGGAGAGGATGGTTAATAGGTCCAGTAGGTCCCGGGAGGGGGGAGGGAGTGGGGGGTATGGGTGGGAGGGGGGTGGGGGGAGGGGTGGGTCTGACAGTTCTTAAGTGGGGGTTTTTTTCTTTTTTCTTGGGTTTGTATTGTTGTAATTTCCTGGGGCGGTGGACCAGATACAGCCCCGCCCTAGATATGTCTGCTTTGTTATATTATATTGGAAAATGGAAAGAGTTATGCTATATTTGTATTGTGTTCGATCTTTTCAATAAATAAACCTTTGAAAAGAAAAAAAAAAAGTCTTTGGTGCGACTTCATTTGGAGTATAGTGTGCAATTCTGGAGACCGCACCTTCAAAAGGACGTGAACAGGATGGAGTCGGTGCAGAGGGTGGCTACTAAAATGATTAGTGGGCTTCATTATAAAGCATATGAGGACAGACTGAAGGATCTTAATATGTACACCTTAGAGGAAAGGTGGGATAGAGGTGATATGATTGAGATGTTTAAATACCTCCGTGGCATAAATGTTCAGGGAGAGAGCCTCTTTCAATTGAAAGCAAGTTCTGCTATGAGGGGACATGGGATTAGGTTGAAGGGAGATAGATTCAGGAGTGATATGCGGAAATATTTCTTTACGGAAAGAGTAGTGGATCCATGGAATAGTCTCCCAGTGGAGGTGGTAGAGATGAGGACAGTAACTGAATTAAAAAAAGCATGGGACCAACACAGAGGATCTCTAAAGGTAAAAAGTGGACTGTTGTAGTTGTTGATATGGAAGGACAGACTAGATAGGCCATGTGGTCTTTTTCTGTCATCATGTTTCTATGTTTCTACATGATACCTTTAACAGATGTTTCCAAAGACAGGCTTAACAGATACCACACAGAAAGGAAAGAAGGTGGCTCCAAGATCTGAAAGCGTAGTTTATTTATTTATTTATTTTATTTAACATTTCTTATATACCGCCTTTCATGATAAAAAAGGCGGTTTACATTGAACAAACTGAAATTACATTGAAGAGGGCATTATAACTTGGAGATAACTATTTTACAGGGAACATGGGTTATGGAGGGTTAAGTGGCTTGCCCAAGACTACAAGGAGCACCTGTGGGACTAGAAACCCCAGCCCTTCCAGCCCAAGGTTGCTGTCCTCTAGTGGGATTTGAACCCTCAACCTTCCGGCCTGAAGTACCTTGCCCCAACCACTAGGCCACTCCTCCACTCCTTACTCACCTGTAGCAGGTGCTCTCCATGAACAGCAGAAATAAGTCCTCATGTATGGATGACATCACTGACTGAGCCCCACACAGAACACTCCCCAGCTTCCAAAGGAAGTTTTAGGAGGTACACCGTGCATACACGCCTGCCTTTCCTAACATATGAGACTCCCAAGCTACAGGTTACCAGAACCTGAGGAGAGAGCAGCCCAACCAGGCAACGAGAACTGGAGAAGTCAGAAAGACCAGAGAGATAGTCCCGCAGAGGGACTCATCTGATTCAGTATCCTCAGCAGACATCAACCTGAGGGGATTCTGAGCAGGTAACCTGGACGGACAGAAGGGTTGGTGGGCAGGAATAGACTAAGGCCCAAAGAGATGCAGAGTACGGCTTGGCCAAAATTGCTGTCCTGTCGGAAATCACCTTCCTGACAGTAGTATGCTGTGAAGGTATGGACAGAAGACTATTTCATAGCACTGCAGATTTCCTCTGTAGACAATGAGCAGAGGTTGGCCACCAAAGCAGTCATTGCATGGACATTATGAGCCATGACATGACCCTCAGGACTCAACCCAGCCAGAAAATATGCATGAGCAATGCAGTCCGCTAGCCAGAGGGATATCATGCATTTCGAGACAGCGACTCCCAGCCTATTGGGGTCGAAGGAGACGAACAGCTGGGTGCACTGACTGTGTGCCTTCATGCGCTCCAGATAGAAGGCCGATGCACGCTTACAGTCCAATGTGTGCAAGACCGCCTACCCGTGGAAGGACAATGGGCTGGTTGAGGTGGAACGTGGAAATGAGCTTCGGCAGAAACTGGGTGTGTGCGCGAAGTAACACATGGTTCTGGTGAAAGCAGATATACAGAGGATGAGCAACCAGAGCTTGGAACTCTGACATGACAGGCCGACATGATGGCCACCAGGAAGAGAACCTTTCAGGCTAAGGATTTCAGCAGATACGAATCTAGTGATTCAAAGGGAGCCCACATCAGCTGGTTGAGAACCACAATGAGGTCCCAAGCGATTGTAGGGGACTTGAGCAAGCAGGCCCCTCATGAACCGGTGAGTAACTACACTATCTCCAGGAACAAGCAGGAAGTCAGTCTTCACATATAGGACTCCCTAGCACATGACCGCCCTACAAGGGGAAAGGATTCCGGTGCCGCAGAGGTTACAGCAGGAATCTAACAGACTCAGCTTGTTCAGCGCACACCTCAGAAGGTGGTCGGATGGGAGGTGGACAAGTGGTCTAAATTTGAAACAAGCTACGTAGTGCAGATTGACCAAATTGAGCATCACTTCTGGACTCTTTATCCAGGCAGTAGTGAGCTGTAAAGGTGTGCATGTGGCTGCTTGGCAGATGTCTGAAATTGACACAGATCGGAGGTTGGCTATGGTTGCAGCCATGGCACGGACATTATGTGCTATGACATGATTTTGAAGAGAGACCCACTTGCAAGTAAGCAAAGGATATGCAACCTGCAAACTAGTTAGAGAGAGTTCTCTTGGATACTGGCAACCCCAGATGACTCTGGTCAAGGGAGAAAAACAGCTGAGAGGACTGACAATGATCTTGGGTGCGGTCGATATAGAAGGCAAGTGCTCTTTTACAATCAAGAGTATGCACTTTTGCCTCGGAGGGAAGCTGAGAGGTCTGGGAAAGAAAGTTGACAGTGAAATGGACTGGTTAAAGTGAAAAGGAGTAACAACGTTCGGTAAAACCTTAGGATGTGTCCAGAAGACCACCTTGTATTGGTGACACCTGGTATACGGAGCATAATCCACCAAAGCCTGAAATTCACTTGGCTCTTCAAGCTGATGTCAAGGTTACTAGACAAAGTACTTCCCATGTTAAGAACTTTAAATTGGTTGACACTAAAGACTCAAAAGGAGTTGTGCCAAGACAACATTTAGACCTCATGCTGTGACTGATGTGCAAAGGGATGGGTTTGGTCAAGAGAAGACCTCTCATGAATCTTGAGACTAATGAGTGCAGAGATACCTGGCAGTTATCTAGTGTATGGTGCGATGCTAATATGGCAGATAAATGTACTCGCAATGAGTTAGTTTTAAGGCCTGATGACGACAAGTGTAGGAGTTCCGGAATTGGACATGTAAAGGAGTCTAGGGTCCTTTGTGAGCACCAGAGCGAGAATGTTCTCTACTTGAAGGCATAAGAACACCTGGTGGTATCTTTCCTGGAAGATAGCAGAACTTGTAGCACCTCTTCCTGAAGTTCTAGATGTGAGAGGACAATGTGCTCAGCCGCCAGGCTGTCAGATGGAGGGACCAGAGAATGGGATGTAGGAGGGTTCCCTGTTCCTGAATCAGGAAATCGGGAGAACACCCCAGGTGGCGAGGAGGAGATTGAGCTAGCTGAAGGAGAAGAGGAAACCATGGTTGTCTCAGCCACTGAGGCGCAATGAGAATCATTTCGCCCTGGTCGTTCCAGAGTTTGAAAAGTGTCTTTGTAATGAGAGGAAAGGGAGGAAAGGCATAAAGAAGACCTTGTCCCCAATGTAAGAGAAACATCAGAGCTCTCCCTGTGAGGAGATGGAATTATGGAGCAATAATGAGGCAATTGAGTGTTGTCCGGAGAAGCAAAGAGATCGAGTAGTGGGAACCCCCAGAGGTGCAATAATTGCTGCACTACTATTGGGTTTAACTTCCACTCGTATGGGTGGAGAAATCAACTCAGTTTATCTGCAAGTTTGTTCTCCTCCCCTGGCAGATATACTGCATATAGATGAATTGTGTGGGCTATTGCCCAGGTCCATCTGGCTAACACTTCTCTGCATAATGGGAAAGCACCTGTTTCTCCTTGTTTGTTTATATAAACATGGCCACCTGATTGTTGGTTTGTATGAGGACCATCTTTCCCAGCAGGTAGTGAGAGAACATCTGAATAGCATTGAATATGGCTCCAAGTTCGAGCAGATTGATATGCAGATGGGTCTCCAAAGAGGATTTCCCCATTACAGGGGATGTTGATGAATTTATCCTGGACCCACTGTTCCAGGTCAGAAAGCCTGGAGAAGGGCTGTTCTGGCTCCAATGCACAGGCCCTGAGTTGTCAGACCATTGAAGTGAGCCCCCCAACTATGCTTTAATGCATCTATTGTCAGAGATCAGCGTGGTAAAGACTTTTGAAAAGGTAACCCTCCGTCGAGGTTCTGTGGTATGATCCACCAGAGAAGGGTGGCCTTCATCCGGGAAGAGATAGTGATCTCTGGATTGTCTCCACTGCTGTGAAAGGTTCCACTGACTCTCTCGCATTTTTAGATGGGCATGGGATACAACATGCACTGTTGAGGCTATATGGCCTAATAAGTGTAGGTATGTCCTCGCTGTCACTGTTGACCAATGCTGGATCCAAGAAGCTAGAGTAAGTAGTTTGATACGTCCGTCTTCTGGGAGAAAGGTTCGAGCTTTAACGGCATCCAGTCAATCTCCTATGAACTCTAGGTTTTGAGATGAAACTAGGTGTGACTTTGGATAGTTGATAACGAATCCCACATCTTGTAGGGCATGTATGGTTTGCTGAAGGGCAACTGACTGGGCAATATCTTCCTTTATCAGCCAGTTGTCAAGTAAGGGAAAATAAAAATTTCCAAGTTCCTGAAGTAGACTGCGACAACAGCCAAACACTGTGAAGACACAAGGTGCTGAAGACAGACCAAAGGGGAGGACTTGATATTGATAAGGTTGGTTTTGAAACACAAACCTGAGGTACTTTCTGTAATTTGGATGTATGAGGATGTGAGTATATGTATCCTTTAGATCCAAAGAGCATAGCCAATTGTTTGTTTGGAGATAAGGAAGATGAGTTCCTAGAGAAATCAGCTTGAACTTTACTTTGATAAGGAATTTGTTGAGATTCCCAAGATCCAAAATGGGTCTGTATCCTCTTGTTTTCTTTGGGATTAAGTAGTAATGGGAGTAGAATCCTAGACCTTGCTGAGACAGAGGAACCTCCTCTATTTCTCCTTCAGTCAACAGAGAGTGGATCTCCTGATGAAGTAAGGAGGTGGGATGGTGGTCCAGACTTGGTGGCCCTAAAAAATAAGTTTGTGGTGGGCTCCTGAAACGAAGCTAAAGCCCCCTGCTGACTAATTGCAGGGTCCAGGGTTCTGAGGCGAGGAAGACCCATCTTTGGGCAAAATGGGCTAGTCTGCCTGGGATTAGCGGAGGGGTAGGTAAACGTATTGGACAACTGGCTATGCTCTTTAGGAAAAAGACAAATTTTGAAAAGCCTGAGATGTAATGGCAGGCTGTGGTTTTGCAACCTTGGATTTCCTAGATTGTTTGGGAGCCTGTTGCCTCTGTGAAGTTTGAGGAGCAGAATATGAATAGGGAGGGGGTAGAACCTTTTTTTAAGAACATAAGACCATAAGATAAGAACATAAGATATGCCATACTGGGTCAGACCAAGGTCCATCAAGCCCAGTATTCTGTTTCCAACAGTGGCCAATCTAGGTCACATGTACCTAGCAGTTTCCCCAACACAAGTTCCACAATGCTTGTACTGGGTCAAGCATTGATATCTTCGGTCACTTCTTAATAATGGTTTATGGACCTTTCCTCCAGGAACTTGTCCAAACCTTTTTTAAACCCAGCTACACTAACAGCCTTTACTACATCCTCCGGTAACAAATTCCAGAGCTTGATTACACGTTGAGTGAAAAAAATATTTTCTTTTATTAGTCTTAAATAGTTTACCCTGTAGCTTCATTGCATGTCCCCTAGTCTTTCTATATTCTGATAAGGTAAACAATTGATCTACGTTTACCCGTTCCACTCCGTTCATTAATTTATAGACTTCTATCATATCTCCCCTCAGCCGTCTCTTTTCCAGGTTAAAGAGCCCTAACCTTTTTAGCCTTTCTTCATAGGAGTATCCTTCCATCCCCTTTACCATTTTGGTGGCTCTTCTCTGTACCTTTTCTAAAATCGCTATATCCTTTTTAAGATACGGCGACCAGAATTGCACACAATATTCAAGGTGCGGTCTCACCATGGAACGATATAGAGGCATTATAATATCTTTTGTTTTATTTTCCATTCCTTTCCTTATCATACCTAGCATTCTATTTGCTCTCTTGGCCGCCGCTGCACACTGGGCCGAGGGTTTTAACATGGTATCCACAATGACGCCTAAATCTTTTTCCTGGGTGGTGGTTCCTAATGTGGAACCTTGCATCGTGTAACCATAGTTTGGGTTGTTCTTCCCTAGGTGCATAACCTTGCACTTGTCCACATTAAATTTCATCTGCCATTTTGATGCCCAGTCTTCCAATTTATCAAGATCCTCTTGCAATTTTTCACAATCCTCTTGGGTTTTAACAACTTTAAATAGTTTTGTGTCATCTGCAAATTTGATAACCTCACTCGTTATTACACTTTCCAGATCATTTATGAATATTGCAAAAAGCAGCGGACCCAGCACAGATCCCTGGGGTACACCACTATTCACCTTTCTCCATTGGGAAAATTGGCCATTTAGCCCTACTCTCTGCTTTCTATCTTTTAACCAGTTCCTGATCCACAATAGTACACTGCTTCCTATCCCATGACTCTTTAGTTTTGCCAAACGTCTCTGATGAGGGACCTTGTCAAAGGCTTTCTGAAAGTCCAGATACACAATATCAACTGACTCACCTTTGTCCACCTGTTTATTCACTCCTTCAAAAAAACATAACAGATTAGTAAGACAAGATCTTCCTTGGCTAAAGCCATGTTGGCTGTCTCCCATTAGGTTGTGACCATCTACATGCTGAGTAATTTTATTC
Source organism: Ichthyophis bannanicus (assembly GCA_033557465.1). Lineage (NCBI taxonomy): Eukaryota > Metazoa > Chordata > Amphibia > Gymnophiona > Ichthyophiidae > Ichthyophis > Ichthyophis bannanicus. The sequence goes on from CM066038.1 coordinate 292,229,258, forward strand.
TTTATGATAGTTTCTACTATTTTTCCCGGTACTGACGTCAGGCTCACCGGTCTGTAGTTTCCCGGATCACCCCTGGAACCCTTTTTAAAAATTGGTGTTACATTGGCGATCCTCCAATCTTCAGGTATTAGAGATGATTTTAATGATAGTTCACAGATTACTGATAGCAGTTCTGCAATCTCATATTTCAGTTCTTTCAACACCCTTGGATGTATACCATCCGGCCCAGGTGATTTGCTACTCTTCAGTTTATCTAATAGTTGTAAGACATCTTCCCGATGTATCGATATTTCCTTCAATTCTTCCGCACCTTTAAATACCACTTCATGGGTAACATCCCTACATCTTCCTCAGTAAAGACCGAAGCAAAGAATTCATTCAGTCTCTCCGCTATCGCCTTGTCGCCTCTTAGTGCTCCTTTAACCCCTTTATCATCTAATGGACCAACTGACTCTCTCACAGGTTTTCTGCTACGAATGTACTTGAAAAGGTCTTTATTTCGCATTTTTGCTTCCGCAGCAAGCTTCTTCTCAAATTCTCTCTTTGCCTGCCTTATCAATGTCTTGCATTTGACTTGCCAGTGCTTGTGCTGTTTCCAGGTTTCATCGTTTGGCTCTTTTTTCCATTTCCTGAAAGATGCTTTTTTGGAAACAGCCTCTCTGACCTCACCTTTAAACCATGCTGGCAGTTTTTTGGACTTCCTTCCACTTCTCTTAAAGCGTGGAATACAGCTGGTCTGGGCTTCCAAGATAGTATTTTTCAACAACACCCAAGCTTGATGTACGTCTTTAACCTTCGCAACTGCTCCTTTTAGTTTTTTCTTAACTGTTTTCCTCATTTTATCATAGTCTCCCTTTCGAAAGTTAAAAGGTAGTACTGTGGATTTCCTTACTATCCCTCCTCCACTAATTAAATCAAAGGTGATCATGCTATGATCACTATTGCCAAGTGGCCCCAACACCCTTATCTCTTGCACTAGATCTGGTGTTCCACTAAGGACTAGGTCTAATATGGCTTCCCCTCTGGTCGGTTCATGAACCAGCTGCTCCAAGAAGCAGTCATTTATTTCATCTAGGAACTTTATCTCCCTAGCATGTCCTGACGTGACACTGACCAAGTCGATACCGGGGTAATTGAAATCACCCATTATTATTACTGCGCTGTAACTTTTGTTAGCTTCCTTGATTTCTTTGAGCATTTCATCATCCATTTGGTCATTCTGGCCAGGTGATCGATAGTACACCCCCACTGCCATCGCCTTTCCCCTTTTATATGGAATTTCAATCCATATAGATTCTACAGCAGATTTTGTTTCCTGCAAAACTTTAATCCTGAGTCAATGCCCTCTCTAACATAGAGCGCAACCCCTCCACCAATTTGATCAGCTCTATCATTACGATATAGTTTGTACCCAGGTATCACAGTGTCCCACTGGTTGTCCTCCTTCCACCATGTCTCTGATATTCCAATCATATCTAACCTTAGTGCTATATATTCTAACTCTCCCATCTTATTCTTTAGACTTCTAGCATTTGCATACAAGCATTTTAGAGAATGTATTTTATTCATGTTAATTTGGCTATTGTTAGACATGGGTAAATTGGGATCTTTAAGCTCTGTCTGCTCCATACTTGAGGGCATTTGGGCTACTTTACTCTTTTGTGGAACCTCTCTGCTTTTGGTAGTATCCTTCAAGGATACATTCTTCCGAACCATCCGCTCTTGGACGACTGTCGGCTTTCCCCTAATATCTAGTTTAAAAGCTGCTCTATCTCCTTTTTAAAGGTTAATGCCAGCAGCCTGGTTCCATCCCGGTTAAGGTGAAGCCCATCCCTTCGGAAGAGCCCCTCCTTTCCCCAGAATGTTCCCCAGTTCCTAACAAGTCCGAAACCCTCATCTCTGCACCATTGTCTCATCCACGCATTGAGACTCTGGAGCTCTGCCTGCCTTTTGGGTCCTGCGCGTGGAACAGGAAGCATTTCGGAGAATGCTACCCTGGAAGTTCTGGATTTCAACTTCCTACCTAAAAGCCTAAATTTTGCCTCCAGAACCTCCCTACCACATTTTCCTATGTCATTGGTACCGACATGTACCAAGACAACAGACTCCTCCCCAGCACTATCTAAGACCTTATCTAGGTGGCACGTGAGGTCCGCTACCTTCGCACCTGGCAGGCATGTTACCAGGCGATCCTCACGTCCACCAGCCACCCAGCTATCTACATGCCTAATGATCGAATCACCAACTATAACGGCTGTCCTAACCCTTCCCTCATGGGCACATGGCCCTGGAGAAACTTCCTCGGTGCGAGAGGGTTTTACATCACCTGGAGGACAGGTCCTAGTTACAGGATCACTTCCTGCCACACCAGGGTGATGCTCTCTGTCACGTGACCTCTCTCCTCCATGGCAACAGGGGTGCTGCCAGACTGGAGGTGGGACTTTCTTTGGGTGGAAGGGCTTTTTAGGTGCAGATTTCGTTTTTTGAAGACTCTGCTGTCTTTTTTGAGAGCCATTTCATTATGAAGTCATCAGTCTATTTCCCCTGCCTTCTCTCTCCAGCACTGTCCAAAGAGGTTTTCCCCCCTTACAGTGGATGTTGATGAATTTATCCTGGACCCACTGTTCCAGGTCAGAAGCCTGGAGAAGGGCTGTTCTTCTGGCTCCAAATGCAGGCTGCAGTTGCCCTGCTATTGGCCTCAAAGGCATCAAAAGCAGCTCTTGTTAGGAACTTTGAAGTATTTTTTGTATGGGCTACTAGGACCTGATGAGCTGGTTGCCTATCAATGGGTAGTAGAGATGTGAACTCTGCTGGATCTCTAGAGATGTCCCTTAGAAACATGCCCATATAGAGCACATAGGAATCTATCCTAGAGGCCAGCATAGTTGCCTAGAAAGCCTGTCTGCCAAAAAGGCATAGAGGGATCTGGCCTCTCTGCCAGGGGAAACAGAGGAGAGATTTTTCTGGCTCTTAATTCTCCTCATGGCAGACTCCACCACCATGGAGTGATGAGGAAGTTGTGGCTTCTGAAACCCAGGAGATGATGGAATCCTATAAAGGGTATCTAGATGTTTGATGGGGGCTTCCCACCTTCTAGTTAGAAGGTTTCTCAGGATATTGTGCACCAGGAGAGTTGCAGCCTCTTTGGGTACTGAAGGATATCAAGCTGCTCCTCCGCCCTTGGCTCAGTCTCAGTGGCTACCGATACATAGAATGCCGCTGCCATGGCCTTAATAAAATCTTGAAAGGACATGTATTCAGGCATTGACCGTCGCCGCTCATATGGAGGTGAAGGTTCCAACGGCAGATCTTGATGTGCACCGGAATCAATTGATTCCGGTTCAGAGACATCAGAACCGGTATCAGAGTCCAGTAAAAAATTGAAATAGTCTGTCAGGGCCTCAATAACCTTAGTGTTGTGCAGGTGAACACGCTGCGAAGATCGCAGTGGACCTGACTGCACCAGAGCTTGGGGTGTTGGCGGTTCCAATGATTGATGCGAAGCTGTCCGTGACAGAAGAATCGGAGGTGCATCAGAACGTATAGCAGGGACTATAGGCATCGCTGATATCGATGCAGTAAGAAGCAAATTGGTTGACACCGGTGCAACTGCCGCTAAGATAGCTGTGATGCTCCTTTCAAATACAACGTGTCATTGTGATTGGTATCGGAGGTGGAGTAGCTCCAGACACTACGTAATGGGCTACAACCCTCGATGCCGGTATCGGGGCTCCACAGAGGATTGAATCTTGGGGGCATTCCCAAACTTCTGTGAAGCTTTGGAGCATGAAACCTCCCACCGGGGTTGCTTCGCTGGATGGTCCGCATTGGAGTGGGAAGAATGCGGTGCTGAGGGTGGCGATCTGAGGCCGATGCCAATATTGAGGAAAGGGAAACCCCTAATGTCAATGCATTCTTGTTCCTGTTCTCCAGGGATTCCAGTTGATGCTTCTTAATTTTCAACGAAAATGAGGACTTGGAAGCATGGAATGACAGAGTCGACACCCCCGAGGAGTGCACCGAAGGAGTTGAATCTGTTGGAAACAGCCTAGCCTTCTGCTTTTTTCAGTTCTTCCAACCTCTGTCAGTCATATGGCAACAGGACATGAAGGACTTGGCATCATGGTCTGGGCCTAAACATTTTAGGCACCAATCATGCTGGTCTGTTATTGAGATGTTACTGGAACAGTTAAAGCTTTTTTAACACTCCTCGGCTTATCCATTTCTGGGAAAAGGAGGGAAGTAAAATCAAATTGGGCAATGAAGCCCAGTTAGACTTTAGGCCTAAAAGAAAACTAAGAATTATTGAAAAATATTTTTTTAAAAAAAAGGAATTTAGAAAATTTTACAAAAAACGGGAACCAGAATGGACGGGGAGTCGAGTTGGTCAACGGGAAGACTAGAAAAAAGGGGTACCGGCCGGTATAAAAAAAAAGTAGAAGTCTCTTAACACGGTGTAACAGGGAAGAGATCCCAACGGCTCCACAGAAAAGGCTAAGACGACCTGAAGGGAAGGCAGCCAAGCATGCACGGAGGAACGGTACCAAAAGCAGTTCTATTGGAGAAGCTTGAATAATGGTCTAGAATTTGGCAGCTGAGATTTAATGTTAAAAAATGCAAGGTCATGCATTTGGTCTGCAGCAATCCAAAGGAGCATATAGTATAGGGGGTGAAGTACTTCTGTCCACAAAAGAACGGGACCAAGGCACAATTGTGTCTGATGATCTTAAAGTAGCTAAACAGGTAGAAAAGGCAAAGGCGAAAGCTAGAAGGCTGCTTGGATGCAAAGGGGGAGGAATGGCCAGCAGGGGAAAGGAGGTGATAGTGCCTCTGTGTAAGTCTTTGGTGCAACCTCATTTGGAGTAGTGTGTGCAATCCTGGAGACCGCACCTTCAAAAAGGATAGAAACAGGTTGGAATCGGTACAGATGGTGGCTATAAAAATGGTTAGTGGTCTTCGTTATAAAGCATATGAGGACAGACTTAAGTAGTTTAGGACTTCCGGTTGGGCAATGAGCTGATCGGGTCGTATACGATCAGCTCCGGGTAACCTGCCCCACAAAACGGCTACTAATCTATGTAACAGTGGGCACTACTTCTATATTTCCCTCCTTTAAGCTACGAGAGACCTTCGGTGCTGGGAACAACAGCTGAGCGGCACGAAGAGCCTGATGGCAGCAAAACCGCCAAGGAAGGAGAAGCTGCGGGCTACAGAGAGTAAAATGGCGGAGGGAGCGCCGGCTAGCCCGAAGCCTAGTGGCTCCACGGACTTAGTAAAGGAGGTGAGCGCTGCAGTGGTCCAGGCGCTGGACGTTCGATTTCAAGAGGTGGTAGATCGGCTTCAGACCGTGAGCCAGAGCCTCGTCGATTTCGCAGGGCGAATGGACCAAGTTGAAGCCCGGGTCTCCGATGTTGAAGATGCCCGGCACACCTTGGAAACTAAAGTGGCAGCCCTAGAAAGCATTGTCAAGCAACAGGGAGACAAATTAGATGAGCTTGAGAACCGTGGGCGACAAAAGAACTTACGGTTCATTGGAATTCCGGAGAGCGTGGCTGATGGCGCGCTATTTACATTTCTGTAGACCTGGATAGAGAAACTACTACAGGGAAAAAATGAGGACCCTGTTAAACTGGAACGAGTTCACCGGCTGGGTCAGAGGCAAGAACAACTGCGGCGGCCGAGAACAGTTATTGCTCGGTTCCTAGACTACAGACAAAAGGAAGCGGTGCTGAGAGTGGCCCGCGACCGAGGCCCGCAGACACAGCAACAGGACTCGCCACCAATATTGGTGTTCCAGGACTACTCGGCAATAGTGAGCCAACAGCGGCGAGCATTCTCCGAGGTTTGCACACAGCTCCGGAATCAAGGTGTGCGTTTCTCCCTGCTTTACCCGGCTCGCTTGAGAGTAGAAATAAACGGGCGGACTCGCTATCTGACAACACCGGCGGCGGCGGCAACTCTGCTGGGATCGACACCATCCCAACTTGCCTCTCCTCCATGAAACTGGTGCCGGGCGCTTGAGTTAAGCGGCGCGCTCGCCTGAAGGAGTGAGACTCGGGACTTGTTCGGGGCCTGGACTGTAGCGGTGCTCTGCTCCCGATTGCAAGGGTTATAGTGTTGCACTTCTGTTCTGTTTCAATTGGCCCTGCTACAGTTGGACACAGTGTTGCGATGTTTTTCTGAGAGAAAGTTTAATGTTTTTTGCTCCCTTGCCTCACTGTTGCCATCTTTGTTTTACCTCCTGGGCTGGGAGGGAGGGGTGGTCTCTTGGCAATGGTAGGTGGTATATAGCGTACGGGTATATGTTGGGGGTTGACTTTGAGAAGAGCGATTTCCTTTCATTTCTCTTTCTCCCAGTGAACTATCTCTCCGCGTTTGATTTTCTATCCAGGGTTGGGGGCTCCCTCCCTTCCCGCTCCCTTCCTTGAGGTGGGGAGTGAGAGAGGGCTATTGAGCCGAGTGCTGGCATTGCCCCCGCTTCTCAGCTTAATTTAAAGTTTCTCATAAGATCCCGAGACAGAGGAGCGGGAAGTGGGCCTGCAGATCGATCCCCCGAGCACGTAGGGCGTAGGGCCACGGCTTATAACCGTGAGCGGGGACGGTCCTCGTGCAGGCAGATTGGCGGAGCTAGCTGTAACTATGGTACTCCGCGGCCCTAGCCCAGGACTCTGAGGAAGTGAGAGTTTAATATTTTATTGTTACTCGTCGACCCTTTGCTTTACTTTATGAGTTGTCATATAGAAGTAACCCATTTTTGCTGTTTGATAATCGTGGGCGCTATTCGGGGTAAGGGGAGGAGTAGGGGGGCGGATACATGGTAGATTTGTAAGAAGGAGCTTCTCTATTTTACTCACTCTTCTTTGAATTCCTTTATTTGAATTACTCTTTAATTTTCTCCACGCAATAAATGGTTTGCGGCCCCGCCCCGCGCCCCTCCCCCTGGGGTTGGGAGTGGGGAGGGACTCTTGAGCCGCGTACTGGCCCCGCCCCCACTTGTTAGTTTATTTTAAAGCTCCTTAAGGCCCGGATAATGAAGAGCTGTGTGTGGACCAGCCCAGTGGTTTTTCACATACGTAGCGAGTAATCTCGCTCCAGCGGCCACTCTGTGCTGGGACGGTCCTCGTGCAAGTAGATCCGGTGGAGACCGATATAACATGGGGGGCCCTGTAACCTTTGCCCAGGTATTTGCTTCGAGCAGACGCTCAATGTTTTCATTGTATTATTACTGCTCCTCTGGTCTTGCCCTAAGGATTGTACAGCAGGGTAGTTAAATTACTAATTGAGGGCGATAAATGGTGGAAAGGAATCTGTAGGGGGGCAGGGGCGAGGGTGGGGGCGGGGGGGGGGATGCTAGATCTAGTGAGGAGGTGTGTTGGGACTTTTGTCTGTTTTGTTTGCTTATTGCATCTCACCGAACAATGCAAGGGTCAATTTAATGTTCAGCTCGGGGGGAGTGAGGGAGAGATACATAGGATACAACTCTGACCCATTAATCGGACTTAGGGAGGATGATGGCTGTCCTCAATAAGGTGTGCTCATTGTATACTGGGGAGATAGGGGGGGCAGGCCCGATGCTCATAGGGAAGCTGTCCAACTTGGGTGGACTGGATAGGCGATTAGTGGGAGGACGGGGGGGGGGGGTTGGTTGGGTTGGTTGGGTGGGGGGGGTAGAGGGGGGAAAGCACACACTTCATTGCTCCATGAGCTACAGCTCTCCATAGCTCAAATGTCTACTGGGAGGGAGCTCCAGGCTGGGGGAGCTTCCCTGTTGAGGCTAGGTTTTACGTCCTGGATACACTTTGACACTGCCCCATGCCCTTGAAGGTTGCAACTTGGAATGTATGCGGACTGGGGACCCCAATTAAGCGCTATAAAATCTTGCAGGCCTTGGCCAAACAGCAATGCGATGTGGCCCTCCTACAGGAAACCCATCAATCAGAGGCGGAACACAGAAAACTCTGTCGGGGCTGGGTGGGGCAGGTTTGGGGATCCCCGGCGTGTGGGAAAAAAGGAGGCGTAGTAATCCTGATCCATAAGCGAGTGCGCTTCGCTATGGACAAAGTAGTGACATCGAGGGATGGGCGCTTTCTTTTGCTGGCTGGTAGACTGGAGGGGAAGCCGGTGATCATTGGTAATCTCTATGGCCCTAATAAGATGGAGCCTGGCTTTTACAACGGTCTAGCCTCTCAAATCGAACAACTCCCGGAGTTCCCCCTACTATTGGGGGGGGATTTCAACGGGGTTCTCGACGTCGACACCTCTCGGGGGGGAGAGGCGAGAGAGAGGGCGCCGTTGGCGAGGGTGTTACAGCGTTTTCGTGGTAGACTCGGATTAGTGGACCCATGGCGTTTGCTGCATCCCTCGGAGAGGGATTTTACTCACCTCTCTAGGGCACACGGGTCCAGCGCTCGAATTGACTATTTCCTAATCTCAGGAGCCCTGTTTGCGAAAGTGGGGGAGGTGCAGATCGGCCCATTGGAAATCTCAGACCACGCGCTGGTCGGGATAGAGCTACATTGGGGGGTGATACAGAACCGGACGAGACTTTGGCGACTTCCTTTGGGGTTGTGCCAAGATGTTAAGTTTCAGCATTTCTTGAAGCAACGCTGGCAAGAGTTTCTGAGCGACCACCAGTGCCATAGCGAGGACCCGGAATTGGTCTGGGAAACAGCAAAAATAGTATTACGCGGTGATATTATTGGGTTTGCTGCCCGAAAGCGACGGCTGATCGCAGAGCGAGTGATTGGCTTGGAGCGGTTGACTGCCCGGCTGTGCAGGGTGAGTGCCCGTCACCCGACAGCTGCGAATCGGAAGAGACTTTGGGAAGCGCAGGTGGCTCTCAACGAATTATTGCACCAAAGAGCCAAGAAATCTATCCTTTATTATAAATATCGTCTACATTGTTTTGGCAACAAACCAGGGAAGCTACTGGCGCGTTGTCTGAAGGGACAGAGGGGGTCCCCCTTGGTGACGGCTATCAGGGATGCGCAAGGACGGCTGCTGAAGGACTCTGTCGATATTGCGAGGGCCTTTCGAAACTTTTTTCAAGATTTATATAGGGCGCAACCTCCGTCTATGATAGATCTCGATGAATACTTGACATCGTTGCACCTCCCGCGGCTCACTGCGGAGCAGAGTGAACTTTTGGAGCAGCCGATCACGGCGCAAGAGATATCTTCTGCGATCTCCGCAGCTAGTGGTAATAAGTCACCAGGGCCGGATGGATTGGGCGCGGAGTTCTACAAGCTGCTCGAGGAACCAGTGAGCCCCTTGCTTGCGGAGGTTTTCAATGGGAGGGCGGAAAGAGGCGCCTTCCGCTGGGGAAATAACCATGCCCATCTAACACTGATTACCAAGCCGGGCAAAGACCCATTGCTGGTCGGGTCATATCGTCCCATTTCCCTGCTCAATTTCGATATTAAATTAAACGCGAAGGTGTTGGCGACACGACTGGCAATGGTTATAGGTCACTTAGTCCATGACTCCCAGGTGGGGTTTGTAAAGGGGAGACACACGGTTCGTAACTTACGCAAGATCTTGGCATCGCTTGAATGGGTTCATGCGCACCGGTTGCCCTCGCTGCTAATAAGCTTCGATGCAGAAAAAGCCTTTGACAGGGTAGATTGGCACTTTCTTCGTCAACTTCTTCCGCGATATGGACTGGGCAATAAATTCTGCAGGATGATAGGGAGTCTATATGTGCGGCCTACGGCAGGAGTACTGTGTAATGGTATTCTGTCTGAGGAGTTTCCCTTGGAAAGGGGCACAAGGCAGGGTTGCCCCTTATCCCCTCTACTTTTTGTGTTGTCTTTAGACCCTTTGATCCGGACCATAGAGGCCTCTAAAGGGATACGGGGAATTCGTATAGGCTCGCAGGAGTTTAAACTCTCGGCCTTCGCTGACGATATCTTGGTTCATCTGCTCTCCCCGGAACAGTCATTGCCGCAACTACTGGAGGAGTTTGTGCGCTACGGTAGCCTCGCTGGGCTGCGCATCAATAGGGATAAATCGGAGGCACTGGATGTCTCTGCGCAGCTGTGCCGTAATTGGGCGGGCACCTTTCCCCTTAGATGGGCGGGCGAGGAATTTCTTTATTTAGGTATAATGTTGACCCGTAACCCTAAAATGCTGTACGCACGCAACCTGGAGCGGTCCCTAAGGAGGCTTCAGCATCAATTAAAAACGTGGGAATTACTCCCGCTATCCCTAGCAGGGAAGATAGCAGCGATTCAAATGGTGGCTCTGCCACGCTTGTTGTACTGGTTTCAAACACTGCCAGTTTGGGTGCTCCGACGTGACATTCGGCAGTTTGAGGGTGCCCTCCGACAGTTTCTCTGGAAAGGAGGGAAGGCGCGCATCTCTTGGGCGCGAATTGTGGGGTCTTGGCGTGAGGGGGGGGTGGGACTCCCAGACCTCATGGGATACGCTTTGGCATGCCAGGCTCGCCATCTCGGAGACTGGCTGGGGGGGACGGAAGTGTATACCCCGCGAGTCCTGGAGGAGGGTTTTGTGGCGCCCTTGACGTTATTAGGGGTTCTGCATGGGACTTACCATACCCTTCCCCGCCAAGCCGTGCGTAGTGCGCTGATTGGCTCTGCTCTGCGAACCTGGAAGCATCTTAACCTCCATTGGAACACATCGTGGAGGGTTACCAGCTGGCTCCCCTTACAAGGGAACGCGACCTTTCTTCCAGGCTCGGAGACACAAGCGTTCCGGGAGTGGGCCGCCCGGGGTATCCAGAATGTCGGACATGTGATTGAACCCTCTGGGCTATGTAAATCCTTTTTGGCTCTAAGCAGGGAATATGAGCTATCTTTTAGGCATTGCTTCGCTTATATGCAACTCGCGCACTATGTGTCTTCCTTACCCTGCGCGGCGTTACACGTGGACCGCTCTGCGCAGATTCTGCAGTTTTTCGGACTGGGGGGGGGAGAATCCCCCAACGATCTCGGATTTTAAGAAGCGCTTGGCTACCCTTCGTATTGCTTTTGATTACAGAGGAGTTGAGACAGCTTGGGAACGAGAATCGGACGAGGAAGTGCCCCCTGGGACTGTTCATCAGGCCTTACGCGGAATAGTGAAATTGTCCATGGAGGCCCGTTGGAGGGAAACGCAATTTAAATGTATAACCAGGGTGTACTTTTCCCCATGGAGAGCGTTTCGCAGTCGGTTAGACACGGACGGGACTTGCCCGAAATGCTCAGAACCTATGGCAACCCTCTTTCACATGTGGTGGGGTTGTCGATTAGTACGCCCTTATTGGGCTAGGATAAATTCCTTTTTGAATCGCGTATTACAACGACGGGTGAGATGGACTGGGGCCCTGGTAGTATTGGATCGGCTCGACCCCCCATGCCCAGTGGCGGAAGGGGAAAAGCTGCTGGTGCGCAAGGCTTGCTTGGTTGGGAAGGGCCCCCTTCTGCGTCTTTGGAGGGAAAGCAGTCCCCCTTCCTTTGCTCACAGAGCAATGGAGTGCACGGGGCAGTGTCAAACGCTGGACATTATTTATGCGTGTCTGGGAGCCCTATATACAACAGTTGAGTACCAGATGTCGCAACGAGGTCTTACATATGTTGGTAGTTGAGGAGACAGGTGGTTGGGGAGTGAAGTGGAGGGTCTGTAGTTTGGAGGGCGAAGATGGAGGACATGGAGTGTTGTGCTCTGGGTGAGGGGATTGCTGAGGGAGGGTAGTGGGGTGGTGGGGAGGGGGGGACTATGTTGGGAGAAAACACTCCACCTGTTATTTTTGTTGTGTTTATCCTCTGTGAGGGGATCAGAGTACACCCCTCTGAGGATATTTGTACAGTGTATATGTAATTTGTTGGTGGTTATTAAATAAAGTATATATTAAAAAAAAGTAGTTTAAAATGTGTACTTTAGAGGAAAAGTAAGATAGAGGTGATATGATTGAAAAATTTAAATACCTCTGTGGTATAAAAGCACAAGAGGAGAGCCTCTTTCAATGGAAAGCAAGCTCTGCTACGAGGGGACATAGGATAAGGGCGTAAATATGTGGAAATATTTCTTTACGGAAAGAGTGGTAGATGTGTGGAATCCTCCCATTGGAGGTGGTGGGGATGAGGACAGTGTCTGAATTCAAAAAAGCATGGGACAAACACAGAGGAGCTCTAAAGGAAAAATGGAGACTGATGTAGTAGCTGAGATAGAAGGGCAGACTAGATAGGCCATGTGGTCTTTTTCTGCCATCATGTTTTTATGGATGCTGAGGAGTGTTCCCGTGCCAGGCTCCACTGGTGCAGCCATCTCCCATATGTGAAGACTGACTTCCTGCTTGTTCCTAGAGATAAAATATTTTCTTTTATTAGCCTTAAACAGGTCACACTGTAGCTTCATTGCATGTCCCCTAGTCTTTCTACTTTTTGATGGCATAAACAATCAAACTAAACGTACCCGTTTCACTCCATTCATTAATTTATAGAACTCTTATCATATCTCCCCTCAGCAGTCTCTTTTCCAGGTTGAAAAGCCCTAACATTTTAAGCCTCTCCTCATAGGGATATCCTTCCATCCCCTTTACCATTTTGGTGGCTCTTCTCTGTACCCTTTCTAATTCCGCTATATCCTTTTAAAAATACAGCGACCAGAATTCCACACATATTCAAGACGCGGTTGCACTATGGAATGATACAGAGGCATTAAAAATATCCTTTGTCTTACTCTCCATTTCCTTTCCTTATGATTCCTAGCATTTTATTTGTCTTCTTGGCCACCGCTGCACACTGGGCGGAGGGTTTCAAAAATGTTATCTACAATGACGCCTAAATCTTTTTCCTGGTTGGTGGTTCATAATGTGGAACCTTGCATTGAGAAACCATAGTTTGGGTTGTTCTTTCCTAAGTGCGTAACTTTGCACTTGTTGTTAAGTGCCATTGAGTCGGAGTCGACTGATGCAATCCTCTGGATAGCTATCCTAAATTGTGTTCGGTCTTCAGTCAGGCGGCTCATTGTTGACAGACTGGTACCCGTAGCTGCTGTTATTGTATCGATCCATCTCATTGCTGGCCTTCCTCTTTTACGTTGACCTTTCTTGCCAAGCATGTCTTTATCTAATGCTCTCTCTCTTCGCATGATGTGTCCAAAGTATGAAAGTCGAAGTCCTGTCATCTGAGCTTCTAAAGAAAGCTTAGGTTTGATCTCCTCTAGTACTGACTGGTTTGTTCTTCGGGCAGTCCATGGTATACACAGTATTCGCCGCCAGCACCATAATTCAAAGGCATCAATTTTCTTCCTATCTGTCTTTTTCACTGTCCAGCTTTCACAATCATATCATGCTACTGAAAATACCATGGCTTGAACATGTCGAATCTTTGTATGGAGAGAAACATCTCTGCTCTTGAGAATCTTATCTAGGTCTTTCATAGCCATTCTGCCAAGAGCAATGCGTCGTCTGATTTCTTGACTGCTTGTTGCTTCTTTATTGATAGCTGATCCAAATAGGTTAAAGTTGTTCACAATTTCAATTTCTTCTCCTTCAACGATGAACCTGTTGATTATGCCAGTTGTCATGATCTTTGTCTTCTTTACATTAAGGTGCAGGCCCATTTTGAGACTATGTTCTTTGATTGTGAGAAGCAAATGTTTCAGATCATCTTCACTTTCAGCCAGTAATGTGGTATCAGCAGCATAGCGAAGGTTGGAGTCTTCCACCAATCTTCAAAACCTCTGTTGTCTTCATACAATCCTGCTTCTCTGATGATTTGTTCTGCATATAAATTAAACAGATAAGGGGAAGTATGCAGCCTTGTCTTACACCTTTGCTTATTTTAAACCATTCTGTTTCTCCTTGTTCCGTTCGAACTGTTGCTTCTTGATCAATGTACAGATTGCGCAAGAGAACGATCAGGTGTTCTGGTATACCCATGCTTCTTAATGTGGCCCAGAGTTTCTCATGGTTTACACAGTCAAAAGCCTTGCTATAGTCGATAAAGCACAAATAGATATCCTTTTGGTATTCTTTAGTCTTTTCAAGGATCCATCTCAAATCCGCAATGTCGTCTCTCGTTCCTCGCCCTTTCCTGAATCCTGCTTGCACTTCAGGTAGTTCTTGTTCCAGGTATGGTTGTAGTCTCTCTTGAATAATCTTCAGTAGAGTCTTGCTGGCATGTGGGAACAGAGCGATTGTGCGATAATTTCCACAGTCAGTTGGATCACCTTTCTTTAGTATTGGTATAAACACAGATCTTTTCCAGTCAGTTGGCCATGATGTTGTTTTCCATATTTCTTGGCAGAGCCTTGTGAGTACGGTAACAGCTGCATCAGATTGCTGCAATACTTCTATGGGAATGCTATCAATGTCTGGTGCTTTGTTCTTTGATAAGGCTTTCAATGCTGCTTCAACTTCTTCTTTCATCACCAATGGTTCCCGATCATAAGGTACAGGTTGAAACGGCTGTTGGTCCACTTGATCTTTATCATATAAAAACTCTGTATATTCCTTCCACCTTTTCTTGATCTTCTCAGCATCATTCAACATAGAACCTTGAGCATCTTGTAACATTCCAATTTGAGGCTGGAACTTTTTCTTTAACTCTTTTAGCTTTAGGAAAGCCGATCTTGTTCTTCCTCTAATAGTTTCTGCTTCTATTTCCTTGCAAGTGTCATTGTAGTACTTTTCCTTGCCTGTCTTGCTGCACGTTGGAAATCTCTGTTGAGTTCTGCGATTGTCTTTCTTTCTCCTCTGGCTTTAGCTTCTCTGCGTTTCTGGGCAATTTTCAGAATTTCTTCCGTCATCCATTTTGGCCGTTTTTGCTTTTTCACCTTTTGTAGAGACTTCTCACTTTCTTCCAACACAACCTTCTTGATGTCATTCCATAACTCTTCCAGAGCTCTGTCATTTGTATCTAAAGCAGCAAATCGATTTTGCAGGCAGTCTTTAAATTCCAGTGGTATATTCTCAAGGTCATATTTTGCTGCATTCATGAGTGGTTTGCTCTTTTTCAACTTTAGCTTGAGTTTGCATACTAGTAGTTGATGATCCGTACCACAGTCAGCTCCAGGTTTTGTCTTTGTTGATATTACAGAGCTTTTCCATCGCTGACTTCCACAGATGTAGTCAATTTGATTTTTATACAATCCATTGGGTGAAGTCCATATGTACAGTCGCCGCTTGCGTTGCTGGAAGAAGGTGTTTGAGATGAATAGATCATTGGTCTTGCAGAATTCTATCAGTCTTTCTCCAGCTTCATTTCTGTTGCCAAGTCCACATTTTCCAACCACTTTGCCTTCTTTTTTGTTGCCAACGTTTGCGTTCCATTCACCCATGACTATCGGGATATCCTGTTTGCATGTTCTGTCAATTTCAGCTTGCACTTGTTCATAGAATTCAATTTCATTCTCTTCTGCAGCTGTTGTTGGGACATATACTTGAATTATAGTTGTGTTGATAGGCAACCCTCGTAGACGAATAGAGATTAAGCGTTCGCTGACTGCATTGTATTTCATTACAGTTCTTGCAAGTTTCTTCTTTATTATAAATGCAACACCATTTCTTCTTTGTCTTTCATTTCCAGCATAGTAGACCATGTGATCATCTGATACAAAGTGCCCCATGCCAGTCCATTTCCATTCGCTGACACCCAACAGATCAAGTTGTACACGTTCCATTTCATTCTTGATCACCTCCAACTTCCCTTGGTTCATGCTTCGTACGTTCCATGTTCCAATGTGTAAGACATCTTTACAGCTTCTGACTCATTTCATGCGCAGCTACATCAGCAGTCAGACTTCGAGGGCTTTGATCCAACCACATCATAAATACTGGCTTTACTCTGAAAAGTCTTCAGCTCTTCCCCAGCAGCTAGTTGAGTGCCTTCCGACCTAGGGGTCTCATCTTCCAGCACCATTTTGGAAAAGGGCCAACTAGGCCAGGCGTGAAAACCAAATTGGATACGATTAGGGAATTGGATGAATCAGCTTCTGACACACGAACCTATGTCACCATGGTTCACCCAGTATATGGGAATCTAGATTTAATGGATTCAGGAACAGACACTGACTCTGGATCCATACTATCCATAGGGATAGGAAGCGCTAGCAGCTGTTCTATACATGAAACTGGATTATAGAACCTAACCTAACTATAGGCCATAGAAAGTTACAGGCCTGAACTGCAGTAGAACTGTCTTTTTAAACTTCTGCTTTTCTCTAGGACATTGGACTTAGCAAATAGTGCTTATGTGGACATAGTATTGGGTCAGGCTAAACTTCTCTAAAATAAATAGAACAGAGTACATCCTCTTTATTCTGCAATCTGATAGGCTAAAGAAGTTGCTGGGTCAGGATGAACTGCTTTTAGAAACTAGAAGGTTAGGTTAACAGCAAACAACGTTTGCATAAATAGTAGGAAAATCAGCAATCATCATAAGTAACTAGCTTCTGTTGTATAGTGGAAACACAGCGACACCTATTGAGTCTAGTGAATATAGTTATGAGGTGTAACTTCTTTTTATATGATGTGTTGCAGATGTTAGCAAATTTTATGTGCACTTTTGTAACTTGGAAAGCACCAGATGATAATTAAAAATTAACTGTGTCAGCTGATATTTTTACAATAAAAGTAGGAGCCCTGTGGAGGGTAAAGGCCAAGGCAGAGAGGCTCGCATCCTGGAAATGAATGCATGGCTGCGTGGATGGTGTCATCGAGAGCGTTTTGGTTTCCTAGACCATGGGATGCTGTTCCAAGGGTTGCAGAGCAAAGAGGGCATCCATCTGTCCAAGAAAGGTCAACGCATCTTCGGTAGTAGACTGGCTAATCTACTGAAGAGGTCTTTAAACTAGATTCGTTGGGGATGGGTGAAGAAAGCCCCCAGGTAGGTGATACATTAAATACCTTTATGGAAGTGGGTAACAGGGGTAACATATGGAAAGCAGTGTGTATAAATGCCTGTAGCATGGGAAATAAGATCCCCGATGTTGAAGCTTTGGTGGGAGTGGCTGACTTGGATTTAGTGGCAGTTACAGAAACATGGTTCAGAGAAAACCATGATTGGGATGTAACTATACCTGGCTATACTTTATTCAGAAAGGACAGGGTAGGAAGAAGGGGAGGAGGAGTGGCACTATATGTAAAAACTACTATTAAAGCTTTGGAATTACAGACCTTAAAAGGGAGAGAGGGGGCATTGTGGGTTAAACTAGAAAGAGGGAAAGAGAAATCTATTTGCATTGGTGTGATATACAGACCTCCCTCACAAGAGGAAGAGGTGGACAGAGTTAATTGAAGACATACGCAGCATTGCTAGAAACGGGGAAGTGCTATTGATAGGAGATTTCAATATGCCAGATGTTGATTGGCACATTCCTGCTGCAGTATCATCTAGAAGTAAGGAGATCCTGGATTCTCTACAGGGAGAACTATTCAGGCAATTGGTACCAGACCCCACACGTGAAGGGGCCATACAGGACTTGGTGTTTACCAATGGTGAAAGTGTTTCTGATGTTGTAGTGGGAGATCATTTTGCAACCAGTGATCACCAGATGGTGTGGTTCAGTATTAGGACTAGGGCTGTTAGAATCCATTCCAAGGTGAGGATCTTAGACTTTAGGAAGACTAACTTTGCGAAGATGGGTCAATACCTCAGGGAGTCGTTAGTGGGATGGGAACAGCTGGGGGATGTAGAAAAACAGTGGGCAAAACTGAAAGGGGGTATTTTAAGGGCAACCAACCTTTATGTTAAAATGGTAAATAAAGGCAAAAGAAAAAGGAGACCGCTATGGTTTTCGAAGGAAGTAGCTGAAAAAGTGAAGAAAAAGAGGGAGGCTTTCATGAAATACAAGAGATCACAGAGAGAGGAAGACAGGCATCTGTATTTGGAAAAACTTAGAGAACCTAGCAAAATAGTCAAGAAGGCAAAGATTCAAAAGGAGGAGGAAATAGCCAATGCAATAAAATGGGGGGATAAGACATTTTTCAGATATATTAGTGAGAAGAGGAAGGGCAAAAGTGGTATTGTCAGACTCAAGGGTGAAGGGGGGGGGAATATGTAGAAGCTGATAAGGATAAAGCGGAACTGCTTAACAAATATTTTTGTTCTGTGTTCACAGATGAAGAACCAGGAGCAGGACCTCAGAAAACACCCACAAATAGGAACAGAAGCGAGGGACATCTTGAACAATTTTCCGAAGACTGTGTTCGTGAGAAACTAGCTCAACTTAAAGTAGACAAAGCGATGGGACCGGATGGGATACACCCTAGAATACTGAGGGAACCTGGGGACGTTCTAGCAACTCCACTGACTGACCTTTTCAATGCCTCGTTGGAGTCGGGAGTGGTGCCAAAGGACTGGAGAGAGGCTCATGTGGTGCCTTTACACAAAAGCGGAAGTAAGGATGTGGTTGAAAACTACAGGCTGGTTAGTTTAACTTCGGTGGTGAGTAAATTATTGGAAGCGCTGCTGAAAGAGAAAATAGTGAGGTTTCTGGAGTCCAGCGGATTACAGGATCCGAGGCAGCATGGATTCACCAGAGGCAGGTCTTGTCAGACAAATCTGATTGATTTCTTTGACTGGGTGACCAGGGAGTTGGACCGAGGGAGAGCTCTAGATGTGGTGTATTTAGATTTCAGTAAAGCCTTTGACATTGTTCCTCACAGGCGACTTATAAACAAACTGAGCACCCTAGGGATGGACCCTAAAGTTACTGCTTGGGTGGGAGGCGACAAAGAGTACAAGTAAATGGAGCTCACTCTGAGGAGAAGGATGTTACCAGTGGTGTGCCCCAGGGATCTGTCCTTGTTCCGATTCTTTTTAACATCTTTGTTATGATATAGCGGAAGGGCTGTCGGGTAAGGTTTGCCTCTTTGCAGATGATACCAAAATCTGCAATAGAGTAGACACCCAGGAAGGGGTAGATAACATGAGGAGGAATCTAGCTAAGCTTGAAGAATGGTCTAGAATTTGGCAGCTGGGATTTAATGTTAAAAAATGTAAGGTCATACATTTGGGCTGCAGCAATCCAAGGGAGCAATACAGTATAGGAGGTGAAGTACTTTTGTCCACTAAAGAAGAGCGTGACCTAGGCGTGGTTGTGTCTGATGATCTTAACGTAGCTAAACAGGTAGAAAAGGCGACAGCAAAAGCTAGAAGGATGCTTGGGTGCATACGGAGAGGAATGGCTAGCAGAAAAAAGGAGGTGATAATGCCTCTGTACAAGTCTTTGGTGCGACCTCATTTGGAGTATAGGGTGCATTTCTGGAGACCGCACCTTCAAAAGGATGTGAACAGGATGGAGTCGGTGCAGTAAAATGATTAGTGGGCTTCATTATAAAGCATATGAGGACAGACTTAAGGATTTTAATATGTACACCTTAGAGGAAAGGAGGGATAGAGGTGATATGATTGAGATGTTTAAATACCTCCGTGGCATAAATGTTCAGGGAGAGAGCCTCTCAATTGAAAGCAAGTTCTGCTACGAGGGGACATGGGATGAGGGTGAAGGGAGATAGATTCAGGAGTGATATGCAGAAATATTTCTTTACGGAAAGAGTAGTGGATCCGTGGAATAGTCTCCCAGTGGAGGTGGTAGAGATGAGGACAGTAACTGAATTCAAAAAAGCATGGGACCAACACAGAGGATCTCTAAAGGTAAAAAGGGGACTGTTGTAGTTGTTGATATGGAAGGACAGACTAGATAGGCCATGTGGTCTTTTTCTGTCATCGTGTTTCTATGTTTCTATGATCTTTGAAGAAACTCTAATGGATATGTCTGTCTTAGACTCCATGTGTTTCCTCCGTACAGAGCTCTGTAGTGTTTAAGTGGTCAATTGTGTCTTGTCTTTTCTTTCCTATTGAGAGGTATAGAAAATGAAAAAGAATCCAGGTTTATGTGAAGGACTTCAGACCCCAGGAGGGTGAGAGTCAACAACCATAGCACAATTTGTTTTGTTTTAACTATCCATTGGGTTTTCATGGCAAGATACAGAAGTAGATTGCCAGGCCTTTCTTCCACGCAGTTTAAGTTTGGTGTTGTTGCCGTTGTCACAAAAATGTTATCCTCCGCCGTCAACACTGTCCCATTCTGCTGCTGCCCAGAAGGGTGGTTTGTCTTGCTCTGGCACCTCAGCTGAGACCTGTCCATCTTGGGAGACCATGCCAGTAGTTAAACACACCACACCAGCAGCAGGGAAGCTCCCCCGATCGGGGAGAAGCGCCTGAGCGGGAAATCGTCCCGCTCAGAAGCTCCTGCCCAATCGGGGCAGTGGGAGAGCAGCATAAAGAGGAGCGCATCGTCGGCGGGCCCGCGCCTAAGGGCCTCGCCAGAGGGCCCTTTGGCGTGGCCCTTAGGCGCGGCACAGAGGCGAGCACAATAGGAAGGAGAACATCTCAAGAAGAAAACCGCTAAAGGACACACCGGAGCCACACAAAAGACAGCCGGAACAACGAAAGCAGCAAAAGACCCGAGCGTAAGTCCAACAAACAGACTACAAAGTCAGCACAGCAGAGAACATGAACCCATTACTAATCCTCCCCATCAGCATCCTCATCACGCAATTCATACCCCCATGCACGCCCAACATTCACACGCCAACACAGACAAACACACTATGGCATCTACCAACAGAATGGGGACACGCAGACACACAGTACATCCTCACAAACACCCACAAAGCATCCAGGCGCAAAGCTCAAACCAAGACCAAGTACAACAGACACAGACATTCAAAGGAAGCACACAGTACCACAAACACCCCAATAACATTATCAATAGAGCTCATAAATGCCAGATCCATACGAAACAAGATCAACACAATTGCAGACCACATAGAAGAACAACCAGACATACTATGTATAACAGAGACCTGGCTCACACCCACGGACAATGTACTACTCAACCAATTAATACCCAACACATACTCAGCATTCAACTGCCCACGAACCCACCGGCGAGGAGGAGGGGTTCTAATCATCGCAAGGAATACACTAAACTTCAAATCACGAAGTGCCACCAATACCCAACAATGCAACACTATCTCTATTGAGAACAAGCAGATAGCCCTATGCCTCACTTACAGAGCACCCAATGCTCCATCTGATGAACTAGCCTCCACAATTGAAGCAGTATGTGCAATCAGCACGAAACACAAACCTACAATAGTACTAGGAGACTTCAACCTCAAATCATCTAACACCAAAGACGCAGAAGCCTTCCTACAAGCAATGAGCTCCCTGCAATACACTCAAATAATTACCTCACCAACTCACAGACTCGGATCTTCACCCGACCTCATCTTCACATCCAACCACCTAATCAACGGAGGAAACATCTTGACCCCCTCCATCACACCTGTACCATGGTCAGACCACCACATGATCAAAATAAATATAACACAACGACAAAAACAAGATGGGAACCCAGACATCCCACCCCCACAAAGAAGATTCAAGAGTTTCGACAGGGATCAATTCCTTCAGGACACTATACCACACCTACAACCAGAAGAAGAGGATCTAGAAACACAAATCACAAACTGGAACATCATCATTAATACCGCTGCCAAAGCCACTGAATACAGACAAGAGAAAGCTCGCTGTAACAAATTACAACACAAGCCATGGTACTCAAAAAGAATACGGTCTGAAAAGAGGCAACTCAGAAAACTAGAACGAAAATGGAGACACACCAAGTCAACGAGTACACAGGAACTATACCTAACAAAGCAAAAGCAATATAATGAGCTCATCAATCAAACTAAGAGCGAATACCACACAAACATCATACTTAAATCCAACAAAAAGCCGAGGGAACTCTTCGAAATAGTGAAAACCCTCACCAAAGAACAGGGGACTGAAAATGAAGTACAAATAGACCCACAAGAGTTTGCAGATCACATCCAAGAAAAATTTCACTCATTACAGCCAAGACTCAACACGCCCACAAAGAAAAGCACACCACCGAAAACATGGGACACATTCAACACACCATCCAAAGAGCAGCTCTTACACATCACCACACTCAAAACAAGCACTGCACCAACAGACCCATGCCCAGTGAAATGGATCAAAGTCACCAAGTCAAACTTCATCCACACCATCCACAACATGGTGCACAGATCACTGACACAAGGATTCATGCCGAATCAATTAAAGCTCGCCACGATAAGACCTATCCCAAAGAAATCCACACTCGAGAAGAGCAACCCAGCAGCATACAGGCTGATATCAAGCATACCCCTACTGGCGAAAATAATCAAGAAGACAGTGCAACATCAGCTACAGGAGCATATTGACAACCATGCACCGCTTGACATCCACCAACACGGTTTTCGCCCCAACCACGGAGTTGAAACCCTCCTACTATATCTCTTCAACGACATACTACGCCTCATTGACAACTGTAAGAACGGGATACTCATGATCTTCATAGACATTTCCTCTGCATTTGACACAGTAGACCACATAACTCTGCTGGACAGACTACAGGACATTGGATTGCATGGATCCACACTGAAATGGTTCCAATCATACCTAACCAACAGACACATACAGGTCAAGATCGGCCACAACAAATCTCTGCCCATAAAAGTCAAGCAAGGAGTACCACAAGGCTCCGCCTTATCCGCACTACTATTTAACATCTACATTCAACCAATATGCAACATCATGAAAGAAAACATACAGTATACAATCTATGCCGATGATATAATGATTTATACACCCATCTCTATCGACAACCCGGACTACACCAAAATAACATACTGCCTCATGCAAATGAACGACTGGTTCCAGACCAACAACCTATCCATAAACTACAGCAAGACCGAGGCACTAATCATCACCCGAAACACTGACTTCATCTCCCCACCTAACATCATGATGAAGAACACAAGCATACCCATAAAAACCGAAGTAAAATACCTGGGAGTAACCCTGGACAGCGAACTGAATCTACAATCTCACATAAGCAAGACCACCAAGAATGCATACCACAGGATGAGCCTAATCCGACGTCTCAAACCCCTTCTCGCCCCAGAACACTTCCGCACTGTCTGCCAGGCCCTAATAACACCACTCCTAGACTTCTGCAACCCGATCTATCTTGGCCTCCCAAAACAGACCCTCAGACCACTACAACTGGCACAGAACATGGCAGCACAAATAATAGCCGGCACTTCAAGACAAGACCACATCACACCTATCCTGAAAGACCTACACTGGCTTCCAATCACCGCACGCATCAAATATAAGACAATCATAAACATTTTCAAAATTAAACAACAATCATCAGCCCTTAGCTTACAGACACTCATACAACCTGACAACAGCACTCGACCAAGGAGAAAGGGCACATCCAACCGCGTCAACATACCAAAGGAGATAACCAAGGTACGGAAGGACACCTCAGAACGAGCCCTTTCCCTGGCTGCACCAACAATTTGGAATAAGCTACCAGACGAACTTCGACTAAATACAGACATCAAAGATTTCCGGAAGCAACTAAAGACAACACTCTTCATTGAACACTATGGGGATGTTACATGATTCAAATCTACACAGATGTCCAATCCCCCGCCCCCACTACTTGTATAATAGCGCATACTTGTATAATAGCGCATAATGTAAATAATGCATCACGAATCTAATATACCCTAACACACTCGCACACATGGAACACTGCATGACCCCCCCCCCAAAAACACATGTGATTGTTTGCTGTGAAAACCGCCTTGATTCAATGAAAAGGCGGTATAGAAATCCTTTTAAATAAATAAATAAACTACCGATAGTTTAGTTCTCAGCATCACTGATGCAAGCAAGCCCTCACAGCACGACAAGCTGCAAACCAAGTGAGAGTCTTTGCACTTTGCACTTGTCCACATTAAATTTCATCTGCCATTTGGAACGTTCAGTCTTCCAATTTGTCAAGTTCCTCTTGGGTTTCACAATCCTCTTGGGTTTTAACAACTTTGAATAATTGTGTCATCTGCAAATTTGACTACTTCACTTGTTATTCCCATTTCCAGATCACTTACAAAAATATGTTAAAAAGCAACAGACCCAGGACAGATCCCTGGGGTACTCCACTGTTCTCCTTTCTCCATTGGGAAAATTGGCCATTCAGCCCTACCCTCTGCTTTCAATCTTTTAATCAGTTCCTGATCCACAATAGTGGACGACAAGACGACAAAAAAAAAAAAAGGAACTAAATTCCAACACCTACACCAATATCTGCCCCACACAACACACACACCACACACTGTAAATATACATTTGTAAAAAGTTTGATGTGTTTGCTTTAATACCTACAAAGTTCTTGCTTTAATACTTAAAAGATGTCTCTGCTTATTGTTTTTCTTTAATACTTACAAAGCTTATATTTACTGTTCAATGTAAATAGTTGATTTCTATTGTTCTATGTAAAATGCATACAAACTGTGTACAAGACTGTTAACCTGTTATATGTAAACCGCCCTTGATCTCTGGAAGGGGCAGTATAAAAGAAATAGTTAAATAAATAAAATAAAAAAATAGTACACTGCCTCCTAACCTATGACTTTTTAACTTCACCAAGAGTCTCTTATAAGGGACCTAGTCAAAGGCATTCTGAAAATCCAGATGCACTATATCGACCGGCTCACCTTTGTCTACCTGTTTATTCACACCTTCAAAAATATATAACAGATTAGTAAAATAAGACCTTCCTTGGCTAAAACTATGTTGGCTTTCTCCCACTAAACCATGACTAACTATATGTTCAGTAATTTTGTTCTTAAAATGAATGGTTTCTACCATTTTGCCTGGTACTGATGTCAGGCTCACTAGTCTGATGTTTCTTCTGCACTGGGTCCACGGTCTTTCTGGAGAGCCAGGTGAAAGTCAGCTGCTCTTTCTCCAAGCTCCTCAGCTGTCTCCTCCATGGATTTTCCAGAGGCTCTCATCCCAGCACAGAATGTTAGCGATTTTGTCTTTGACCCACTGCTCCAGGTCCAAAGACAGTAGCCACACCATCTGGCAGGCAGCAATGCCCATAGCTGCCACCTGCTAGCTGATTCAAATGCATCATAGGTGCCTTGCACCATGAACTTCTAGCAATCCTTACCATGCGTCATGAGCCCCCCAAAGGACTCATGACTGTCCTTGGGAACCAGGGCAGCAAAGTCCTCCAGGTCTAACATGACACCCCTTGAGGAACATGGTTATGTAACTTTGACAAGCCAGGATCCTGGCAATCAGCATGGAACACTGGAAACACTTCCTCCCAAAGGAGTCCAGGGTCCGAGCCTCGCAACTCCGTGGGACAGAGCAGTGCATCTTAGCACTCTTCACTCTTCAATAAATAAACATTCATGCCCTTTAACACTGACTCCATTACAACGAAATTGTGGGCAACTGAGGCCTTCTGGACCCAGTATAAGGAATTGAGCTGGTGGCTGACAATGGGGACCATTAAGTGGCATCTCCCACAGTCACAGCCATCCCTAGGGTGCTCAGTTTGTTTATAAGTTGCCTATGAGGAACGTTGTCAAAGGCTTTACTGAAATCTAAATACACCATATCTAGTGCGTTCCATCAGTCCAACTCCCTGGTCACCCAGTCAAAGAAAATCAATCAGATTTGTCTGACAAGACTTGCCTCTGGTGAATCCATGCTGTCTCGGATCCTGTAATCTGCTGGACTCCAGAAACCTCACTATTTTCTCTTTCAGCAGTGTTTCCAATAATTTACTCACCACCAAAGTTAAACTAACCGGCCTGTAGTTTTCAACCACATCCTTACTTCCGCATCTGTGTAAAGGCACCACATGAGTCTCTCTCCAGTCCTTTGGCACCACTCCCGACTCCAATGAGGCATTAAAAAGGTCAGTCCCCAAGTTCCCTCAGTATTCCATGGTATATCCCATCTGGTCCCATCGCTTTGCAGTTGCTGCAGGACATGGTGGATATGAACAGTCACTGCCTTCCAGAGATCAAGGGGTACTGTAGGAATTCCATTTCCTCTGATAGCACAGTTACTTACCTGTAACAGGTGATCTTGGGGAGCAGCAGGAATAAGTCTTCACATATGGGTACATCGGTACCGACGGAGCCTGCGCGGGAACGCTCCCCAGCATCCAGAAAGCCTTTGGGAGTATCCCACACGCATGCGCGCTGCCTTCCCGCCCATTCACTTCCCTCTTATCAGTTGGTTTGTAGTTGAGACCGAAGGAGGGAAGTAGACAAATGAGAGAAAGAGAGAGAGAGAACAACTCCTAGGGAAGGTGGGTGGGTTGTGAGACTTATTCCTGCTGTTCCCAGAGATCACCTGTGATATCTCCAGGAACAAGCAGGAATGAGTCTTCACATATGGGGACTCCCAAGCTAGAGATGCCTAGAGGAGGTCCCAGCATGTTGCAAATCTAATGGATGGGCCATGCTATTTCCCAGAACCTGAGGCATCCAAAGGATGGAGGGTAGGAGTTGAATTAAAAAGGGTGTGCTGTGGAACAGCTTGACTAAACACGGCGTCTAGAGGGGAGTCCTTGTGTAGATCATAATTGTTAGTAAATATTGAATTCCAATTTTCTAATGTGGACCTTACTCAAAAGTATTGCGAAAGTATTTGCTGAGGCTAATATGGGTCTGCTGCTAAGAGCCATACATTATCCTCAAAGAAATTACCTCACTGTGAAGTAGAGGAAAATAAATTTTGCAATACAGGCAGAGGTCAGAAGTCTTAATGGCTAGAACTAATCCCAGAAGAAAAAACTGGGGGAGTTTAATGAGGTTGGACTTTGGAGGAAAAGCTAAAGCTTCTGTAGGCCAAAGTTTAAAGCTCTTTGTCCTTGGAGCAGAATAAGGCTGTAGGAAAGAGAGGAGATAAATCTGACTGATTTGGACGAAAAGGTAGAAATACGCCTTGCAGAAAAAGGATGGATCTTTAAGACCCCTTTATCCAAATGAAGGAAAAAAGAAAGCATTTGTAGTAGGCATTGTAGCCTCCAATTTCTTGAAGATCAGTAATGTCTTCCCTAAGTGATGTCACTTAGGATAATGACTTTACATGGAGAGCTTCACATGTAACGGAACTGGAAAGGTTACGGTAAAAGAAGGTATTTTTTTTAACTACCATAGAAATTGGTTGTCCACTTAAAACCCTAAGGTATGCTGGAACAGCATTAATATGGACAGTAACAAATCTTTCAGAGTCATATATACACACATATACATATATGAGAGAGAGAGAGAGAGAGCTTGAGGATATGGATAGAGAATCTCTTTCTGGTTACAAGTGGAAGAACCTTGGAGAAGGTTTCATGGAAACCAGTCGAATGTTCTTACTTATAAGAAGAGGTCTAGATTTCTTTAAAAATTCTAGCCTTTGAATAACCAGGAATGGAGACCTACGTGAAGGGGTTTGCCCCTCTATCTTTATTCATTTCTTTATATACCGCACACACCATAGACACCAGCACGGTTTACAATAAGCGTAAAACAGAGGTCAGTTCAAAAACGCTGCAGGAAAGAAGGGATAGAAGAAGTAGAACTCCATTAATGTGATAGGAAAGGGATAGAGGTAGAGAAGGAGAGAGAGAGTACGAGTAGGTCGAAGTCAGACAAACTGAGGAAGACGAGACAAACCTAAGGAGGGGATGGAGGAGGGGAGGGGAAGGTCGTAGGCCGTACAGAAAAGGTGGGTCTTTAGTCCAGTTTTAAATGAGGGCAATATGAGTATCATGAGTTCTTTGTTCAGCATAAGCTTCAATGAAGTATTGGGAATTAGAAGGAAAGCACTAGACAAGGACCGACTGCAGTGAAAAGGAATGCATCCCTGTTGTAAGAGTTCCACTGGAGATGTGGAACAACCTAGGGAATTGAGCAATTCTTTATGCTTTCACGTGGTCTAAGCCCTGGTTCCTTTTCCTTAAAAGAAAATTTTAAGGAAGATGGTAAGAGTAGGAAAAAACGAGCCATGTAGGAGCATGACTGGGCAAAAGCCTTTTTAACCATCTGGAAGTTACCTACTAGGAATGGCTCTGACGCTCTCTGGCAAAGGCCCATAGTTGCAGAGCTTTTTTGTATAATTGCAGAGAGCATGTTGTAGGTTGCTTAGGTGAGATCTGGCTGTTTAATTGCCAGTGTGCAACCTAATCTATTCTGTTGGAGCCAAAAAGAATTGAAGATGGCTAAGAATAGTAGACAGGCCGGTTGCCTGCAATGATAAATTGGCCAAGTGGGTTGTGGAACCTCTCTTGGAATTATCTGTTATTAAGGCAGCAGAAAAAGTTAGGTCCTATAGATTGGAAAAGGACCGACAGACATAAATTAGGAATGGTAAAACTCAATTACCGTCTGATAAGCTGTCTTAAAAGAAATATTTGAGAAGATTGCAAAGGGGAAGAAAACTCTGTATGGAAACCACTTACTGGAGTAGGTATTGAAGAAAATCCTATGGGCTTAAAAAGTAAGCACTCCAGTTGAATAGTATCACTCTTAGAGACTGAATGTCTCAACTAAGAGGGATAGAAAGTAATACAGAGTTGAGAAGACTTACAATTTGGTAAGTCCCTGAAAAGGTAAAGCCCCCTTGCAGTCAAAACTATGAGATATCCTCGTACAGGAA
Organism: Ichthyophis bannanicus; assembly: GCA_033557465.1. Lineage (NCBI taxonomy): Eukaryota > Metazoa > Chordata > Amphibia > Gymnophiona > Ichthyophiidae > Ichthyophis > Ichthyophis bannanicus. The sequence goes on from CM066038.1 coordinate 292,257,811, forward strand.
AACTGTCAAGGTGAAGGGCATAGCCTACCTTGTTGTTAGTTGTTACTCCTCTTTTTTCTTCAAAAAGGAGAGGAGAAACCTGTTACCTGTAGGGCATGATTGTCCTTAATAGCTCTTGGAGCTAAAAGAATGGATTTCTCTTGTGGCAAGAGATTCATGCCTAGAGTCGAGGATTGAGTCAGTGTATCACTGATATCTCAGTAAGGATGAGATGAACTGTAGATGCTTCTGTTGATCAGAAGTAGGTTACCGGTTCTAAACCTCAAACAGGAAAAAGAGATTTAATGAATAAAATATCAGAAACCCTGCGACTGCTGGGTTTGCTGAGCCTGAGGTTTTGATTTTCTTAGCCTGGTATGATGTTGCCCTTCTTTGGGAACATCTGCATGATGGGTAGAAGATGAATAAAACTTTTTTCCCCTAGGGGGATAAAGTTTGTTAGGAGATTTTTTACTAGCTGGGATAGAGGAAAGTTTTGACAATCCTCTGAAAGCAACAATATCAGTGTTTAACTGATTAGCTTGGAATAAAGCATCCTTGTTAAAGAGATTTTCACCAGTACAAGGAGTATTTCCCAGCCTTTCTTGTACCCATTTGTCCAAGTCTGAAGCTTGGAGCCAGGACATGCGTCGTGACCCTATGGCTATAGCAGACGTTCTGCTAATAGACTCAAAACAGTCCAGGGAAGCACGATTAAGGAACTTAGAGACATTTTGAGCATGACTGACTAATTAAGAAAGTCTGCTCTTTTATGCTCTGGAAGAAAAGGGTTCAAAAGCTTTAAGTTCTTTGTGACATCTTCAAGAGATAATCCCATATAGAAAATATACGAGATAATTCTTGCTGAAAGCATGGATGCCTGGAAGCATCGACGTCCAAAGGCATCTAAAGTCCTAGACTCATGACCTGGCAGATAAGAGGAGTGCTTCTTTGCACTCTTAATACGCCTCATTGCTGATTCTACAACAATAGAATGATGAGGAAGTTGAGTCTTTTGAAAACCTGGAGAAGGTGGCACCTTGTACATAGTGTCAAGTGTCTTAGAATGTGGGGATACCGTTAAAGGAGTTTCCCACATTCTTAACAGTAGATCCTGTAAGATCTGATGCAAAGGAAGCATGATCACCTCCTTTGGAATCCAGGGGAATTGCAGTTTGTGAATCCCCTGATATAGATTCTTTACCAGGTATAGAAATGGCAAGTAACTTTGCCATATCAAGCAGAAAAGCTTGAAAAGAAATCTCTCCTGAGGACCCCCCTCTGAAATGAGGGGTAAAGGCTGGAATTATTGAAAATTCAGCCTTGGTACCGATGGATTCATCCCAGTCATCGGGATCGGAAGACTTGAAAGGATGAAGCATCGGATTTTCTTTAAAGAGATGTCTTCGGTACCGCCCGAGGTCAGTACCGAGACGAGTCGGTACCGAATCCTCCATGCTAGAGAGCGATTCCAGGCTTGGCATCGAAGGAAGCAAGTCTGTCGAAGCAAGCATCAACGGTACCGACACCGGTGCCGATGTCGATGTCGATACCAAAGCCGATACCGATAGTCGGGGAACGGTCTGCAGCGACTCTAGCGGTACCGAAGTAGCTGAGAGATTCGCTAGACTACGTTCATCGGTGAGGAATATCTCATCCATCACAATAGCCGATGCCAGGGTGTCGGTACCGCCCGAAGCGGCCACAACCACCGAGCATGGCCCTGGTATGTCGTCCATGGAGGTAAGAACCTCAGGAACAACCTGAAGCCCCGTTAATGCTTTGGAGCCTGAAGACTCCCGCCGGGGCTTTATTGCCAAAATGTCCTCGAGGGCAACGCCAGAGGCATCTCGATGCTTAGAAGGAGATCTACCACTCGAGGACTGGCTAGTCTTAACAGACTTTTGTTTGGTTACCTGATCCTGTGAGAAGGAAGATATTCTGGCTGGTGACATCGAGTCTGATGCGAACCGAGTATCGAGTTGTGCTCGATCCTGAAGACTCCTTCTATTTAAGCTCCTGCAGGAGAGACACTCCAGTGGGCAATGGTCAGGACCTAAACATTTTAGACACCAAGTATGAGTGTCTAAAAATATATTTGTACCGCCACGCTTTGAGCATTTCTTAAGGATAGTGGCTGGCTTTTCCATAATGGAAAGGATAGAGGCCTAGTGGCCAAGAAACCGTCAGGCACTAAACCGGAAAAAAATCCTTAGAAAAAAGAAGAAATTTTTAGTAAAAAGAAAGAAAAGCACCAGCGGTACCGGTGGTGTCGAGGGAAGGCAGACGCGACCACAAAAAACAAGAATAAAAATGAAGAATTTTCTGCGGTGACAGGAATACGTCCTGCCGGCTCGCGGAAAACGGAAAACTGATGAGAGGGAAGTGAATGGGCGTGAAGGCAGCGTGCATGCATGTGGGATGCTCCCAAAGGCTTTCTTTCTGGACGCTGGGAAGCATTCCCGCGCAGGCTCCGTCGGTACCGACATACCCATATGTGAAGACTCATTCCTGCTTGTTCCTGGAGATCTGAGTTTCGCCTCCGATTCCAACGACAAGGGGTTGGACAAGGCCATGTCCCTAATGAAGGCCTCCAGGGGCGACTTGCACCTCTCGTGTGGAAGAGACAGGTTGGATGGGGGGTTCAGGGACCAAAGGTCTGATGTGGTCTATTCCACCTCAGTCTCCCATTCTGATTCGGATTCTGAAATAATGTAGTCTCCTTCTGCCGACTCAGTAGCTTCGGGGAGGGAAGATGCCGATGACCTTCACACCAACTGGCAGACCGATGGTTGTGTCCCTGGGCCTCGGACTCCGACACACTTGAGAGGGAGATGGTTCCAGCAACTGGGGTCGATATTGCTCTCCCACTTGTCGTCCTAACCTCAGAAGACAGGGAAAGGGTCTCCAGGATAGGCTTGAAGGAGTGTGGTGATGACACATTCCATGCCGCGAAGTCTGCATTCTGCAAGGCTTCCACCACTGCTAAGTGAGTTTCTAAGGCTCGAAGGCGTTCCTCAAGAACTGCCACCTGCGAGGGGGTCGAAGCTGCAGCCATCAGTGATGCTGCCATGGGTGTGGACGCCACAATGATAGGAGCATCAGGAGACATCCGGCTGCCCTTCTGGCCATTGGGATTGAACTCTGCCGTTCTGGTCAGGTTCTCCGCTGGGGAAGCTTGGCTGGCAGCTCCCGGCCACCATTCTCCCCATCTCGTTGAGTAGGGCTACAAAGACACTGCACCCAGAAAGTCTCTTGGTGTTCACCCATACATGCTGACGAGGTCTCAATGTTTGGGCCCTTCAGCTCCAGCTGAGCATGTTGCTTTCCCCTTGGGCATCTCCGGACCTTTCGCAGGTATGGACAAGGGGGTCAGAGCTGAGAATGCTGAATCAGAAGAGCTTTAGAGGGACAACTCCTACTTTTCAAGACCTTTCAGCCCTCGTCACATCATCTGCAAGCACAGCTCGCAGGATGCTGGCTCATGGTCAAGCCCAAGGCACTGCAAGCACCAGTTATGACTGTCTATGGCAGAAATGGGCTTGCCACACAGTGCATTTTTTAAAGCCACTAGCTGGCTTAAGCATGGCAAAAAACACCTCCTTAGCAAAATCATGCCGTGGGTGGGAAAAAATCCAAAGGGGGAAAAACACGCTAAAGCATTGAAAAAAAAACACAAAAAGCCCTCAAAAGGAATAAAACTAACCAAAGACAGACGGGCGGAAAGAATAAGATCAAAAAATCCAGCCACGAGGCCAGAGAGAAAAACCTTTTTCCAGGCTGCAGAAACACATCAGAGGGGCTCTGCAGAAAAAAAGACTGGAGAGTATGGCTCCACGGTGGGCAGGAACATGCACCTCCCAAAAGCTTCCTTTGGAAGCTGGGGAGCATTCCGTGCAGGGCTCCTTCAATGATGTCACCCATACATGAGGACTTACTTCCTGCTTGCTCACGGATAAAAATGATAACAAGCGTTACTCAAGGAAAGTAAGAACGGATATACAAACCATTAAGTATAACTAAATAAACGTATATGATTAGTTTTAAATCAGGGTTATAAAAGTCAACATCCAAAAGGAAAGAAAAACAATCAAGGAACTGAATTAGTCTTTCAGTCTGAACATAATTTTATAAATCAACAATAGGGACAGAAATGGTGAAATTAGGCCTTACCTGCTAATTGGCATTCCTTGAGTAACTTCCGTCGAGTCCCGCACATATGAGTAGTCTACCTCCTCCAGCAGCATGAAGACTGAGCATGTCATTTCTTTGATGACATCACCATACTTAGGCAACTGGCACCACCTACCAGCCCCAGTAACCTATTGGCAAAGCAGACTCACAGGAGCAACAAGTAAGTAGTCAAACTTTACAACAACTTTATCTAACCTTGGGGGCCCCAACCCTTGTAGGAGTCCTCCTTTCCCCCAGAACAAGGAGGCTTACCTGTCAACGACAAAGATGAAAAGGACCCGAAGATCCTACAAAAATGCCTGCTAAGAAAATAGGCAAACTAACCCAGAGCGTAGAGCCCCCTGAAACTCCTAAGGCATCAGGCCAAACCTGCAACGCATGCCCTATACGCCAGTACTTCCACCGAGCACTCTAAACAACCGCTACATTCTATAGGCCCGGGGTCATGTCACTGAACACCGTTAATCATCTGGGAGGGTACCGAGACTGGACTGGAGTTACTCAAAGAACACCTTCCTTATCATTCCTCCAGTCCAGTCCCGCACCTCTGGGATGTATCAGAGCAGTTTTATCGACAGGAGGGACCCGCGATTCCGGTCTGAAGCACTGCCATCCCAAATCTAGCGTCCCCCGCCGCCTGCACACCCAGCTAATAGTGTCTTGCAAATGTGTGAAGGGAGGACCAAGTGGCAGCCCTACTGATCTTGACCGGCGGAACGAGACTGTACTCCGCCCCCGATATCGCCTGATCCCTGGTCGAATGCGCCTGCAACCCTGCTGGCACCAGCCGACCCCTCAAGATGTAAGCTGATGCAATAGCTTCTCTAATCTACCTGGAAATGGAGGCCTTAGCTGCTGCTTCCCCCTTGCGCGGCCCCACAAATAGAACAAACAATTGATCCGATTTATGAAACGGAGCTGTTCTCTTTAAGAAACACTAATAATCTGCATACATCCAACAGGCGCAACTGCAGATCTGCACTGCCTTCCATACTGCTTGGGAGGGCAGACAGGGAAACCGGCTGATTCAAGTTAAACACCGATACAACCTTGGACAAAAAGGAAGGCACTGGCCAGAGAACTACCTTCTATTTTGATATGGAGAGGAAGGGCTCCCTGTATAAGAAAACTTGAAGTTCAGAAATTCTCCTGGTCGAGCAAATCACCACCATAAACACCATCTTAAGTGTCAAATCCTTTAACAAGGCGACGAACAAGGGCTCAAAAGGCTCCTTCGTCAATGACACCAATACCAAATTGAGATCCCAAGGAGGAACAATCGACTGCAGCGGTGGACAGATGTGCTTCACTGCCTTCAGGAACCATACCACATCCGAGTGTGTTCCTAAAGACACCCCCTGGATCCTGCTTTGATATCAAGCAATGGCTGCCACTTGCACCCTCAAGGAACTAGAGGCTAAACCCTTCTCAACACCTGCCTGTAGAAAGGCCAACACATCTAGCACCATAGCCGCAAATAGCCTACACTGCTTCTCTTCACACCAAGCCTCAAAGATGCACCATACCCGAATATAAGACAGTGAAGAGGATCTCTTCTGAGCCTTCAGCAACATAGAGATGACCAGTCCGGAATAGCCGTGCCTCCTCAACCGCGCCCTCACAAGAGCCATGCTGTAGGGAGAATCAATCCACCTGCAGCATTCACAATAGCCCCTCTGTTAAGAAGTCCATTCAGGTTGGCAGCCACCAGGGCCACTCTGCTTGCAATCACACCAGGTCGGCATATCACGGTCACCTTAGCCAGTCCAGGGCAATGAGAATAACTATACCCCGATGAGCTTCGATTCACTGCATGACGCAACCTATGGGTGCCCACAGGGGAAACATATAGAGAAGTCCTTCTGTGAGCCACATCTGCATCACAACATTCAGGCCCTCTGACATTCTCTCTTTTCCTGCTAAAAAAAGTGGCCCACTTTGGCTACATGAAACGTCGCCATTTGGTCCATGATCCATGTGCCACATTTCTTTGTCACCTGCCAGAAAACCACCTGGCAGAGCGTCCACTCCCTGAGGTCCACCCGCTCCTGGCTGAGGTAGTCCACCATCACACTGTTTGCTCCTGCCATATATGCTGCTGAAAGCGCTTGAAGGCATTCCTCCACCCTCGTGAGTAGCGCCTTGGCCTCTGTTTCCAAACATACACTGCCCATGCAGCCCTGACGATTGAGGTAGGCCACTGTGGTAGCATTGTCCAAGAAGACCCAAATGGCTTTCCCCTGTAGCCAAGGCTGAAACCTCCGTAGCACCAGGCAGACTGCTCGCATTTCCAGCCTGTTTATGGACCATCCAGTCTTTTGCATGTTCCACAGTCTCCGAGTGATCTGACCTTCGCAATGAACTCCCCAGCCCAAAAAGACTGACATCTGTCATCAGCAGGATCCAGCAAGGAGATTCGAGCGGCATCCCTGCCACCAAGCTCTCATGGCGTAGCCACCACCTGAGCACCTTCCTGGTCTCAGTCGGACAGGGCAACCACTGTGAGAAGGGGTGTGTCTGCTGCGACTACCTGCGCAGCAACGCTCTCTGTACAGTTGCATGTGAGCTCTCATCAATAGCACGAGCTGGAGATTTGCCACCATGGTTCCGAGCAGTCATCAGCAATTGAGGCAGTAGTTGCCGAAGCCCCTGCGTCCGTTGTTCCAGCAGAAAGACTTTGCCGCTACGGATGTCGAAATGAGTTCCTAAGTATTCAATCTTCTGGGCACCAAGCGACTCTAACACGTTCCTCACCCATCCTAGACTCTACAGGCACTCCACAATCCTTAACTTTGCCTGGATGAGCCAGTTGTCAAGGTAAGCATACATGAGAATCCCTTCTTGGTGAAGCGCTGCTGCCATCATCACCATCACCTTGGTGAAACTACAGAGAGCCATTGACAGCCGAAGGGCAATGCTCAAAACTGAAAATGACCCATTGGAACTGCGAAGCAGAGGAATTGCTGATGTTCTGGGTGAATAGGAATGTGCAAATATGCCTCCATGAGATCTAGGGATGCAAGAACTCTTCTGCTCTCACCACCACTATAACTGACCGCAATGTCTCCATGTGAAAACAGGGCATCCGCAGACACTGGTTCATGCACTTGAGGTTGAAAATAGGCTGACAGGAGCCCTCCTTTTTTGGGCACTACAAAATAACTTGCACTGGTCCTCAGGAATGCGAACTACTGCCCCTGACATCCAAGGTGTCTCTCAAAGCCACTGATTTTGCGTGGGCTTTGCAGGAGGACTGCATAAAGAAGTGGCTGAGCGGTCTGGCAAACTCCATTGCGAAGCCCTCCCTGATTACTTCCAGGACCCAATTGGTTGGATGTGATCTCGATCCAAGTGTGGTAGAACTCCCACAGCTGATCCCCTATAGGCTGCAGCACAACCTGGGGCCCCCTTGCTTCATCGCATCCTTTTAGACTCCAAGACGGGGGAGGCGCCATAATAGCTACGCCCTGCCCTGTGAAACCTTCGAAAGCCCTCCCTTGAGATGCGAGGCAACCACTCTGGTAAGGCATAAAATGCACAGAGCGAAAAGCGTAGTTATTCACATGTAACAGGTGTTCTCCAGGGACAGCAGGAATCAGTCCTCACTTATGGATGATGTTGGCACCGACGGAGCAAATCCCCAGCTTTCAAAAAACGCCTTTGGGACTGCTTCCACGCATGCATGGTCCTCTTCCCGCCCAAAGGTGCCATCTTGCTCAATCAGGTCCCTTAGCTCGAGCCCTACCAAGCAGATGGCAAGGGAAGGATAAAAATGCAGCAACTCATCAAAGGAGGTGGGAGGGTAGTGAGGACTGATTCTGGCTGTCCCTGGAGAACACCTGTTACAGGTGAGTAACTACGCTTTCTCCAGGAACAAGCAGAAAGTCAGTCCTTACTTATGGGACTCCCCAGTTACAGGCTACTGAACCTGTAACCAAAAAACGCCTCTGCGAGGTCGTGAGCAGAAGCCAATGCCCAAAGGAGCCCAACTCCTCGGGCCCTCGGGGCGAAGCCCTCGGTAGTTGTGAAAAATGGCTGGAGGACAGGAGTTGCTTATACCCCAAACAGATTAAGGAGTACAGCCTGGCCAAAGGCGCTGTCCCCACGGGACTCCCTCTCCAGGCAGTAGTGTGCAGCGAAGGTGTTCGCTGAAGACCAGGCTGCCACCCAGCAAATGTCCCGCAGGGGCACTGCACGCAGTGAGGCCACCAAAGGAACCTTGGCTCAGACCCCATGTGTGGTGACTTGCCGATCCAAAGGGACATCCGCTTTCGAATGGGCGAAGACGATGCAGTCCACTACCCAAACGGAAAGAGTGAATTTTGCAACTGCCTGCCCCAATCGATTGGGATCGTAAGTCACAAAGTTGTTCAGACTTGCGATGAGCCTAGGTGCGCTGCAGGTAGAAGGCAAAAGCTCTCTTGCAGTCAAGAGTATGCAAAGTCGCTAACACCTGGTTGGCATGGGGTCTCGGGAAGAAAGTCGGTAAGACTACCTCCTAGTTGAGATGGAAATCAGAGATAACTTTAGGCAGGAATTTGGGATGGGTACGGAGGACCACCCTATTCCTATAGAATCTGGTGTAAGGAGCATCAGCCATGAAAGCCTGAAGCTCATCGACTCGTCGGGCCGAGGTCAGCACCAGCAGGAAGACCACATTCCAGGATAGATGCTGAAGCGAGCACGTCACCATTGGCTCGAAAGATGGACGCATAAGCTTCATGAGCACCACGTTCAGGTCCCATTCTGTCAGTGGAAGCCGGATGGGCAGCGTGGATAGCAAGAGACCCCGCATAAAGCGGGAGACCAAAGGCTGCCCCGAGAGGAGCTTTCCCTCGATGGGGAGGTGATTCACGCTTGAGAGATGGAGGAGGTACTGAAGGACCCATCGAGTAGGGCAAGAGAATGGGTCAATTTTAGCCCGGAGCACCAGACCGAAAACGCCACCACTTGAAGGCATAGGCTCGTCTAGTCGAGGACTTCCTCAACACAAGGACCACCTCAACCTCCTCCAGGAGACCTAGTGGAGCTAGGGAGACCTGTTCAGCCATCAGGCTGTGAGAGATAAGGAGGCCAGGTTTGTGTGCTGTACCCATCCGTCCTCCTGCGTTAGCAGGCCTGGGGCACAGCCCAGGGGGACGGGAGGCTCCATCAACAGCCAGAGAAGGAGCTGGAACCAGGGCTGTCAAGGCCACGAGGGGACTACGAGGATCATCGATACCCAGTCCGGCTGAGCCTTGAGGAGGGTCCTTGCGATGAGAGGAATGGGAGGGAACGCAAAGAGCAGGCCGGAGGACAAGCTCAGAAGGAATGCATCCGGGCTCTCCCTGCTTGGGTGCGGCACCAGCCCGCAGAAGCGGGGGAGCTGTGCGTTCTGAGGACTGGCAAGTAGGTCCATCGCTGGAGTCCCCCACCAAAGAAACAGCCAGCTGGCCACACCCGGATCAAGCCGCCATTCGTAAGGGCGGAGGATCCTGCTGAACCTGTCCGCTAGGATAGTCTCCTGGCCCGGGAGGTAGGCCACCCTGAGGGACATCCCCCAAAGGAAAGCAAAGAAGCAGAGGAGGTCCGCTTCCCGGCATAGGGAGTGTGATCCGGTACCTACTTACTTGTTGACATAGAACATGGCCACGCGGTTGTCGGTCTACATAAGCACCGATCTCCCCTTGAGGAGGTCCTCGAAGGCCCTCAGGGCCCACCAAATTGCCCGGAGCTTGAGCAAGTTTATCTGCTGCTGAGACTCCTTGGGCGACCACTACCACTGCGTGCACAATGCACCGCAGTGGGCTCCCCACCCTAACAGGGTGGCATCCGTTGTTAGCACCATGTTGTGCTGTGGGGTTTGGAAGGGCAACCCATGGAGGAGATTATGGAGGTTTTGCCACCAATCCAGGGACAGGCAAAGGATGTGGGAGACCCTTAGGGGGTCCCTGAGGTAAACGACGGACAGGCACCACTGAGCTGTCCATATGTGCAGGCGGGCTTGGGGAACCACAAGGACGATAGAAGCCATGTGGCCCAGGAGGCACAGCATAGTTCAGGATGCGACGCGGGGGCTGCTCTGGACCAGAGTTCCCAGGGTTCCGAGGTGGTCGGCGCGATCCGCTGGTAAAAATGCAGTTGCCCATTGAGCATCGAGGTGCACCACGATGAACTCTAAGGCCTGCCCCAATTTGAGATGGGACTTGGGATAGCTGACCAAGAACCCCAGGCCTTCGAGATGGATCATACACGATGACGCCTGGTGGGTTTCCTCGACTGAGGACCCCATGACGAGCCAGTTGTCAAGGTGAGGAAAGACCGGTATGCCCTGGCGGCTGAGACAGGCAGCGACCGCAGAGAGGCATTTTGTGAAGACCCACGGGGCGGACGTGAAAGGGGAGTTCCCTGTACTGGAAGTGCTCTCCCCGCACCCTGAAACGCAGGTATTGCTTGTGCTGCGGGTGAATCAAAATGTGGGCGTAAGTGTCCTTTAGATTCAAGGAGCATAGCCAGTCGTCCTGCTGGAAATGCAACAGAACACCAAGGGATAACATCTTGAACTTCTGCCGCACCAAGAACTTGCTTAACTTTCGGAGGTCAAGGATGGGCCACAGAACTCCGCCGTCTTCTTCGGGACGAGGAAGTACCAGGAATAGAAGCCCTGACCTCGAAGGTATGACGGCACCTTCTCGACCACCCGTTGGGTGAGGAGGTTGACTAATTCCTGCTGCAAGAAACAGGGATATTAGGAGGCTCCGCCGAGGAGAAGGGAGGGGGAAACCTGTCCAAGCGGAGGCGATAGCCGTCCCGGAGGACCCAGGTGTCTGAGGTGATGGAAGCCTACTGAGAGGCAAAGGAGGACAGGCGCCCCCCCCCCCCTCCACCGGCTGAGTCGCCGGAAGGCGAGAGGCTATGCAGCTGGCATCAAAACCCCTGTACAGGTTGTGACGGAGCCGGGGTTTGGGCTTTAGGCCCTTTGGGCTTGCGGTGACCCAGGTCGGACTTTCTGCGCCGGAGCGGGTAGCCATGGTAAGGAAGGCCCTTCCTCGGGAAGAAAGGCTTTTTGGCCTGCTGCTTCTTCTGGGGGAGGGTGGAGGTCTTACGCGAGAGACGGGTTTTGGTGACAAACCCCATCTCTATCTCTGCAGCCTTATCTTCCATCGCCTTGCTGAAGAGCTGCTCGCCAAGGCAGGGGGACGTCTAGGAGTTTCCCCTGCACACACTACTCCAAAATCTGACAATTGGAGCCATGCCTGGTGATGGGCCCCGATGCCCGCAGCCGCCACTCGAGCAGAGGACTCAAAACCATCATAGGAGGCATAGGAGAGGTATTTTGAGCAGTCCGTGACGGACTTCAGAAGGATACTGAACCTATTGAGGGGTTCGACCTCAAGGCCCGTGTAGAAACCGCAGAGCTCCTTGGCCAGGTCACGCAAGAACATGCCCATGTTTGGTTGGTATGCTTGAATGCGACAGGAGAGCATGGACCCCTGGTATGCCTTGTGACCTAGAGCGTCAAGGGCTCTCGACTCCCGGCCCGGGGGGACCAACGAGTGCGACTTCAGGCTCTTTTGCTTTCTCATGGCTGATTCCACCAACATGGAAGTGTGGGGAAGTTGGGTCTTTCTGAAACCAGGGCCGGGCTGTACCTTGTACACAGTGTCGAGGCACTTACTCACGATGGGGACCAAGGCGGGTACCTCCCACATGCAGAGCAGCCGCCTGGACAGGATAGGAGGTACCGGAACAGTAACAGACTCCCTGGGCAGGGACTCGTACTGAAGGATGTCGAGCTCTTCAGCTCGAGGGTCCTCCTCATCCTGGGTGGCCAGGTTAAAAGCCCATGCCATATCCCGAACAAACACCAGGAAGGTGTCCTCGGGTGGTGAGCGCCACTGGTACAAGGGCAGGGAGGGGTCTGACAGAAGGTCCCGGTGCGTACGGGTTTCCAGGGAGGTGTCCCCATCAGACTCCCAGTCCAAGAACTTGTTTGAGGAATTCGAACTGGGCAGCTTACCCAGTCCAGTAGCCGAGGCCCGCTTGGAGCTAGAGGACCTGGAACAACTCGCCCCCAAGGAAGGGAAGGTGAGCAAGACCGACATCGAGAACTCTCACGAGGCCCGCAGCTCTCAGGGGTTTCCTGGACAGATTTCAGCGTCCCTTGCAAGGGACCCACGGTCTCTGGGCACAAGTCAGCGAAGCTGGTTGTAAGGGCCTGCTGGGAAGCGATGGAACGCAGAAATACTGCATTCCAGCGCCAGCATGCTGGATTCCCACGCGGGCGTGGGGCCCTGTGATGCCAACCCTGGGGTCACCCAGTTGGGCATCGAGGAGGAGAGGGGGTCCTCACCAGGACAGCCCCCAGGAGACCGGGCGCTTTCGCCGGAGGCCTCCGTATCTGTGCGGAGTACCTTGCAGGGCCGCTCCTTGTCCGACTCTCTGGAATGCCGAAGGGGACTGAGCGCCCGAGCACAGGAGCACCCGACAGTGATTTCGAGGCCGTCTTCTTCTTGCGCCACTCCACTTCAGGGGACCCCTGGACGGAGTGCCACCGAGAGTTCGTGGCCGAGTTGGGGGGGGTGGGGAATCGCCAATGCCCTGGCATTGTGCGCTTTGACACAGCGCTTCAGGGGAACTCCGGCACGGCTATGAGCCAAGGGGATGCAATCTGCTACCCAGACGGATATGGTCAGTTTAGTGACCGCCTGCCCCATGTGACTGGGTCAAAGGAGACAAAATATTGTGAGGCACTACGGTGGCCCTGGGTCCGTTGTAAGCAAAAGGACAGAGTTTGTTTGCAGTCCAAGTTATGGAGGACACCCGATGTTGCATCGGCGTGAGGCCACTTGAAGAAGGTAGGGAGAACCACCTCCTGATTGAGGTGGAAATCGGAGACTACCTTCTGTAGGAACTTGGGGTGAGTGCAGAGCACCACCCTATAGATCCTAGTGTAGGGAGGCTCGGTCACCAGTGCCTGGAGTTCATTGACCCTGTGAGCCGAGGCGAGCGCCACAAGGAAGGCGACCTTCCAGGACTGGTGGCATAGGGAGCAGGTAGCCAAGGGTTCGAATGGCGGCTTGGTGAGCTGCGCCAGGACCACATTGAGATCCCATTCCGCCAGTGGTGGCCGCAAGGGAGGTATGGAGAGCAACAGGCCCCCACATAAAACCTGGTGATGAGGGGCTGCACAGAAAGGGGCTTGCCCTCAATGGGGTAATGATTAGCCGAGAGCGCGCTGAGATGCACCTTGACGGAGTTGGACTTAAGTCCAGATTGTGATAGGTGGAGGAGATACTGAAGGACCGAGTGCACCAGGCAAGAGAATGGGTTAAGGTGGTACTCCGTGTACCATATGACAAATCGCCACCACTTGAAGGCATAAGCCCATCTCGTGGAATTCTTGCAAGAGACCAGGATGACCTCTTCTACCTCCATGGGAAGATGTAATGAGGCTAGGGCAACCCGCTCAGCCAACATGTTGTCAGGGATAGGTTTCCCAGGTTGGGATGGAGGATTGAGCCCTCCTCCTGAGTCAGGAATCCAGGAGAGCTCCCGAGGGGAACCGAGGGCTCTAGCGAGAGACGGAGCAGCAGAGGGAACCATGGTTGCCTGGGCCACCACGGGGCTACCAGGATCATTGAAGCTTTGTTGAGCTGGACCTTGAAGAGGGTCTGAGCAATCGGTAGTGTGGGGGAAAAGCATAAAGGAGGCCCCTGTCCACGAGAGAAGGAAGGCGTCAGTGGCCACCCGGGAGGGGTAGGGGTTGAAGGCTGCAGAACCAGGGCAGCTGAGTATTGACAAGGCTGGTGAAGAGGTTCATGCTGGGGGTTCCCCATAGCCGGAAGAGCCTGAGCGCAACCTCAGGGTCCAGACACCACTTGTGCGGCTGGAGGACCCTGCTCAGCCTTTCCGCCAGGGTGTTGTCCTGGCCTGGGAGATAGATAGCCCTGAGGAGCATCCCTTGGCTGGCTGTGAAGGAGCTCTCTGACAGAGGGGTAGGAACCCGTGCCACCCTGCTTGTTCACGTAGAACATCGTGATCTGATTGTCCATCTGGATGAGCACTGACTGGTGCCATAGGTGGTGTCTGAAGACCCTCAGGGTGAGGAAGACTGCTCTGAGCTTGAGCAGAATGATCTGCTGCTGGATCTCCTTGAAGGACCAAGTCCCTTGGGTGCGCAGCTCCTCGCAGTGGGTGCCCCAGTCCATCCAGGAAGCATCTGTCATGAAGATCCTGCGGGGGTTCGGGCGTTGGAAAGGCATGCCTGCCCACAGGTGACAGACGTCCTGCCACCAGGTGAGGGACTCCACAAACTGGCGAGAGACGGTGACCCTGTCCCATAGCCTGGGCCCACTGGGACCGGAGGAACCAGCTAGCCGCCCGCATGTGGAGGCATGCGTTGGGGACATGGACCGTGGAGGCCATTTGGCCCAGGAGGCAGAGGAGCGCTCGAGCTGATACGGTGTGGCACCTCTGTACCGTGAGGGCCATGACAAGGTCCGCCCTGCCGAGGGGAAGAAAAGCCCTGGCCTGCACAGAGTCCAGGCAGGCCCTGATGAACTCCAGAGCCTGCATTGGAATAAGGTTGGACTTTGGATGATTCATCACAAAGCCCAGTTACTGTAACACCTGAATGGTGCAGCCGGTGGCCCTGTCCAGCCTCTGAGGCTGTGTCCCCCTTGATGAGCCAGTGGTCAAGGTAGGGGTTAGATGAAGGCCCCATGGAGGTGGGGATAGACCGCCACCACTGCCAGGTACTTAGTGAAAACTCTTGGGGTGGAGGCGAGGCCGAAGGGGAGTACCCCTGTACTGGTAGTGGTCACCTCCTACCACGAACCTGAGGTACCGCCTGTGACTTGGGTGGATCAGGATGTGGATGTAAGCATCCTTCAGATCCAAGCAGCATAGCCAATCTCCCTGCTGGAGAGAGGGCAGCAGTGTTCCAAGGGAGAGCATCTGGAACTTCTCCCGCACCAGAAACCTATTGAGGTTTCTCCAGATGCAAGATGGGCCCTCTGTTCTCTTGGGGACCAAGTAGTACATGGAGTAAAACCCTCTGCCCCTCATGTGGTGCGGAATGGGCTTCACAGCTCCATCCTTGAGAAGGACCGTGATCTCTTGCCTCAGCAAGGTCTAGTGCAGGGGAGACCGAGATGGGTCCCTGGGAAAGAAGGGTGAAGGGACCTGGTCGATGTGGAGACGGTAGCCCTTCTTAACCACTCTAAGAGCCCAGGAGGTAGTCATGATGGAGGCCCACTGGTGACTGAAGTGAACCAGGCCCCCCCCATGGGAGTTGATCCTCTAGTGGAAGAGAGGATATGCCGATGGTGTCAAAAATTCGACTCTGGCTGGGCCGAGGCTGGGGGCCAAGGTTTGGGGCCCTTGGGTTTCGTGGGGCCTGGCCTGCTCCCTTGCCATGTGGACCCTGCTGAGGGGTCTGGGCAACAGGGTACAGGGGATAGCCTTGCTAGGGCTGGCCCTTCCGGAGGAAGGGGGGGGGGTTCTTGCCCTGAAGCTTCTTCCAAGGCAAGGTGTAGGTTTTCTTTGAAAGCCAGATACAAGTGACGCACTTGGTCTCTATTTCAGCCACTTTGTCCTCCATAGGCTTGCTGTAAAGCTGTTCACTGAGGCAGGGACATTAAGAAGCTTCTCCTGTACTCACTGCTCGAGATCAGACAATTGGAGCCAGGCCTGGCGTCAAGTCGCTATGCCTACCGCCGCCACCCTTGCATTGGACTCGAAAGAGTCAGACAGCTCGAGACAAGTATGTGGAGCACTCCAAGACAGACTTCAAGAGAGTCTGGAAACACCAGAGGTGGTCTCCATCGAGGCCAGCCATGAAGCCCCAAGCTCCTTAGCCAGGTCCCGGAGGAACATGCCAATATAGAGCTGGTAAGTCTGTATGCAGCATGCCAGCTTCGAGCCCTGGAAGAATTTCTGCCTGAGGGTGTCAAGGGCACAGGACTCCCTTTCCTGGGGCACTGAAGAGTGTGACTTCGGGCTTTTTTACCGGCGCATGGCTGACTCCACCACCAAGGAAGTGTGGAGGAGTTGCGCCTTATGGAAGTCCGGGCTACACTAGACCCAGTACATCGTATCCAGCTGACAGCCGACGATGGTCTCCCACATCCTGAGGAGCAGCTGGGTAAGGATGGAGAGGATGGGGACTGTCACGGTCTCCTTCGGTGGTGCCTCCTACCGGAGGATGTCCAGTTCCTCCATACAAGGGTCCTCCTCCAACTCAGTCGTGAGGGAGAGCGTTCGAGCCATGTCCCTGATGAACTCGAGGAAGGTGTCGTCCTTGGGTGAGAATCAGCGCTTGGCAGCCAGTGGAGACGGGTCCAAGGGGAGGGTCTTGGTGGGCTCGAGTCTCCGGGGATGTCTCAATGTTGGACTCCCAGTCAGAGTACCCCGAGGAGGACTTGAAGTCCTCCAGCTGTAGGATCGCAGAGAAGTGCTTCGAGGTCAGGGCACGGCCAGAGCCAGAGGCACTCGCCTCTGAAGACCTCACTCCCGAGGAATGGGAGCAAGACCCTCGCCGAGGATCTGACCGAGGCGTCTGGATCTCAGTGATTGCTTCAGCAGCCTGGGGAGTCCAAGGTTGAGGTCCCTGCAGTCTCTGCAGAGCCAGGTGACACCTGCTAGGAAGCAATGAGCACAGACACGCTGCACTCCAAGGCCAACAATATGGGCTTCCCACTTGGGGGTAGCAGCCATTGACACCAACACCAGGCATCAAGGAGGAGAGGGGCTCCTCTACGGGACAGCTCTCAGGAGACAGAGGTCCATTGCCGGAGATCACGACATCCGTTCTGGGCACCATTCGGGGACATTCACTCCGACTCCTCGAGATCTCGCTGGGGACTGAGGGACCAGGCATGGGACTTCCTGTGTTTGTCCGCATTCCCAAAAGAGGCCCTAGAGGTTGTCTTCTTCTTACACTCTCTCTCCAGAGTACCTTGTTCAGAGTGCCCGCGGGTCCGTTGAGGGGCTGCGGGAGCCTTGCGTGGCTCGGAGGAGCTGTATGGGGCCTTTGAGCATAAGGCTACTGGGGATACCGGGGTGGAGTCTGCCTTGTGGAAGATGTTGTCCTGCTTAAGCTGACGGCTCTGGATGGTCTTCGCAGACATTTTCTTGCACAAGGGGCATTCCTCTGGTTTGTGGTCAGCATCCAGACACCGGAGGCAACAATCATGTCTGTCGGTGATGGACATTTTTAGAACTCTGATCACTTTTTTTTTAAACCAGTACCCATTGGGGTGAAAAAGACCCCCACGAAGTCAAAGACCCATGCCATGGCCATGAAAAGGGTGCAAAAGCGTTGAAAAACAAAAATTTGATGAAAGGCAAAAATTTTGAGGCCCAGTGCCGCAGCAGCAGGTCCCAAGGCTAGAAAGGGCTGGCACAAACCAGAAAAGTATAAGAATGTACAAGTTAAAGAAAACTTTTTTCCAGGGACAAGACGAACGCCTAAAGCGCTCCGTGGAAAAAGGGAGACTGATCAAGCTGGCATCCTTGGGCGGGAAGGGGACCCATGCATGCATGGTGGCATCTCCCAAAGGCTTACTTTGAAAGTTGGGGAAATGCTTCCGCGAGGGCTCCATCGGCAACAACCATCAGTCATATGTGAGAACTGACTTCCTGCTTGTTCTTGGAAAAAGCAGCAAGCCGCCACCAGAGGCCATATTCTTCAACAGACTTCTAATCAGATCATAGAAAGTATCTGTGAGGTACACAGCTCCCGACTCCAATCTAACCGCTATTGGATCCTGAGCTGTATCCCCCCCCCCACTCAGCTCCAGAATCCCCTGCACCCACCGCAGGCATGCCCTGGCAACCCAGGCCCCACAACGAAACCTGTAACGAGAAGGCACTGATGTCAAATGCTTGCTTTAACAAGGTGTCCAACTTCCTATCCTAGATGTCCTTGAGCACTGTACTGCCCTCCACTGGGATCGTTGTTTTCTTCGTAACGGCCAAAACCGCCACATCCACCTTTATCAAGCAGAACATCTCACACTCCTGTTCCTCACCCCACTGAGCCCATCTTTCGGAAGATTTCACTCATCCTGGATCATCTGTTTTACCACTCCATGCACAGGAAATTTTTATTCCTTCTATACCGCCCCTTCCAGAGATCAGGGGCGGTTTACAGATAACTAAACACATTACATAAAACAGTAGTAAAACTATTTACATAGTAAAATTAGGATATTTAACAAATGAACATATTACAAATTTTATATAATTGAAAAAGGAGAATTGCTACCCGAGATCCTTAGCATTAATCAACTAGGAACTATATGCAGGGTTTACTGGCTAATATTAGTTCATAGTGTTTGGATGTGGAAGGGGTATTGTTAGATGTATGGTTTAAGTGACAGCTATTGCGTATGTTGACTGGGTGTTTCTGCGAAGGGGTTTTCATTTGCATCTCCATAGTGAGCAGTAAATAGGAACATTTTGAGTTCTCTTCTAAACGTCTGGAGGTCTTTGATCTTCCAGAAAGGTAATGGCAGTGAGTTCCAGAGACCAGGGGCAGTAAACGTGAAGGCTCTGGAGCTCATGGTCCGTTTTGTCTTTCAAATTGAATAGGGGATTACGAGGGAATGGTTAGCATTTTGCCTACAAGCACTTATCTGGTTGCGTTTGAAGAAGAGTTGAGAGGTATGATGGAGAGATGTTAATCAATTTAAAGGTTATCATCAACATCTTATATTTTATTTGGTTTATTACTAAGAGCCAGTGGAGGTCGTTGTCACGCCCTTAGCCCCTTACAGTGTGGAGGGGCGTGCTTGTCATAGGAGAGATTCACCATTTAGCCTTTACCTGACTGGCTGCCTTGTAATGCCTCATGGGAAAGGTAGTTCAGTCAGAAGGTACTTGGCTTCAGGTAAAAAAAACACCACAATTGTAGTTGGCTTTGAGTGGTAAGGCTTTTGACAGAAATTTATTGATGGGGTAAATGCAAAGTTCACAAAATAACACCTTTGGATTGCTTCTCCAGGATGCTTTCAGAAATACATCAGGATATAACTGAACTCAAAACAAAACAGCTTATAATGTTCTTCAGCATAAAGAAAAGCCCTTTCAACAGCCAATGCTATCAGTTATGGCTAGCAGTGCTGTTTTAAAACAAACAGCTTTACCTAAAGCAGGTTACTTTTCTCACAGTCCAGAACACTTCCCCGGCTGTTCGTTTCCTTAAGCACAGTAAAAACTTTCAACAAGAAGTTAAACTCTTCATAGGCAAACAATTCTCTATGCAAGGCTTTCAGGAACAGTGAAAACAAAATCAAAGCTATTCTTACTTTCACCGTCAGCACGGCTTCAGGCTGTGCACTGCACTGGCTAGCAGCTGTTTAACAAGTTGCAATTAGATAGCTGCAGTTTGCTCAGCAAAGGTATTTCTTCTTTAATACAGGACTTTCACAAGTTAACTACAGGCTCTCAAGGTTACCAGACTCTGGAGGTTTTCCTTACGGTTGACTCCCTTCCAAACCCTCTGTATTTGAAGATTGGCATAAAGAGCAATCCATGTATGAGTCGTCTTCTTCTACAGCTAGCTCTTGTTCACCCAGTTGCAAGGGCTCTACCCTAGTCTCTGGCTCAGAGGGCTTAGCTGACTGCCTTCCGTTAGGGCAAAAGCTGTCTCTTGCAACTCTGTAGTGCTCCAAATTAGACAAGCTTCCAATGCTCCTACTTGGGTCAAGGCTTGTACCAGCTTCTCCTTGTTCATGCTCTGGCCACCATTCACCTGAGCTTCCTTGTCCTGTCCTCCAACTTGTGCTCCTTGTTCCTGCTGTTCTTACTGTTCCACCTCTATTCCTCTTCCAGTAAGCATTCCTACTCTTCTCTCAGTATTGGAGATCAAACTGCCTCGTGGCAGCTGAGTGATTGGGGAATTCAGTGACAGAGTAGTTACTCACCTGTAACAGGTGTTCTCCAGGAGCAGCAGGAATCAGTCCTCACATATGGGTAACATCGACGTTGAAGGATCCTCTGCGGAGCATTTCCCCAGCTTTCTATGAAAGCCTTTGGGAATACCGCACACATGCGCGGTCCCTTTCCCGCCTAAAGGTGCCATCTTGCTCAGTCAAATGACATAGCTAAAAAACAGCACACAAAAATGTAAAATAAACTATGTACAACTGCAACTCCCAGGGGAGGAGGGAGGGTTGTGAGGACTGATTCCTGCTGCTCCTTGAGAACACCTGTTACAGGTGAGTAACTACTCTTTCTCCAGGACCAAGCAGGAAGTCAGTCCTCACATATGGGTGACTCCCTAGCTCTGGGCTACCAAGGAACCCAGGCTGAACAAGAGAACTTCCTCTAGTACCAGCATCAAAGAAAGGCTTTTCACTGAAAGAACCTCCTCCGGTAGCCCAACGGAGAGCTGGAGGGCAGGAGTTGCCTATACCTCAAAGAGATTCCGGAGTACTGCCTGGCCAAAAGCAATGTCCCTACGGGACTCCCTCTCCAGGCAGTAATGAGCTGCAAAAGTCTGGCTTGAAGACCAAGTTGCAGCCCTGCAGATGTCTGCCAACGGTACCGAGCGGAGATGAGCTACTGAGGCAGCCATTTCAATGACACGATGGGCCGTGACCCGACCCTGCATGGGAAGGTCAGCCGCCCTGTAAGCCCAGGTGATACAGTCAGCCACCCACATGGACAAGGTACGCCTGGACACAGCTAACCCCAAATTATTAGGGTCAAAAGAGATGAAGAGTTGAGTAGCCCCTTCTATGCCCTTGCGTATGGTCAAGGTAGAAGGATAAGGCCCTTCTACAGTCCAGGGTATGGAGGACCGCTTCAGCCTGGCTTGCATGAGGCCTAGGGAAGAATGTTGGAAGAACCACCTCCTGGTTGAGGTGGAAAGAGGAGACAACTTTAGGGAGGAACTTTGGATGAGTCCTAAGGACTACCCTGTACCTATAGAAGCGGGTGTAAGGCCTGTCACAGACCAGGGCCTGAAGCCCACTCACCCGTCTAGCTGAGGTTAAGGCTACCAGGAAGAGTATTTTACAGGAAAGGAAAGGAAGCGGAGAGGACAAGTAGCCATCGGCTCAAACAGTGGGCGAGTCAGTTGCTGCAAGACCACATTCAACTCACACTCAGGAGCTGGAGGACGGACAGGAGGCTTGAGCAAGAGCAAACCTCTGAGGAACCGGGACACCAAGGAGTGAACCGATAGAGAGTGTCCTTCCACCAGTGAGTGGTGAGCTGCTAGAGCTGAGA
This sequence comes from Ichthyophis bannanicus, assembly GCA_033557465.1. Lineage (NCBI taxonomy): Eukaryota > Metazoa > Chordata > Amphibia > Gymnophiona > Ichthyophiidae > Ichthyophis > Ichthyophis bannanicus. Next base: position 292,279,204 of record CM066038.1, read on the forward strand.
GGTGGACCCGAACAGAATTGGACTTAAGGCCCTGATTGAATAAGTGCAGCAGGTACTGAAGCACCACTGGTACAGCACAGGAGAAAGAATCTTCTGTAAGCAGCTGACACCACACAGCAAACCTCTTCCACTTCAGGGCATAGGTTTTCCTAGTGGACTGCTTCCTAGAAGCCAAGACAATCTCTTCAACTTCAGGAGGTAGGCCCCAAGGAGCCAAAACTACCCTTGCAGCTTCCAGGCCATCAAATTGAGAGAGATGAGATTGGGGTGCAGAAGAGACCCCTGGTCCTGAGAGAAGAGGTCGGGCTGCAACCCTAGAGGTAGTGAAGTGTCCACTGCTAGTAGAAGCAGAAGTGGGAACAAAGGTTGCCTCGGACACCTGGGGGCTACCAGAAGGACCGAGGCCTGGTCCTTTAGAATCTTGAACAGGGTTCGGGCCACAAGAGGCGTGGGAGGAAACGCATAATATTAGGCCCTGGGACCAGGAAATCAGAAAAGCATCTGCTGCTAGCCTCAGAGGATGCGGTTGCCTGGAGCAGAACCTGGGCAGCTGTCTGTTCAGGGGACTGGCAAAGAGATCTATGGATGGAAGTCCCCATCTCAGGAAGATCTTCTGAGCTACCAAGGGATGGAGCTGCCACTCGTGGGGCTGCAGAATCCTGGTCAACCTGTCTGCCAGGTAATTTTCCTGGCCAGGGAGATAAACCACCTTGAGCAACATGTTGTGCCTGAGCGCAAACAAGCAAAGGTCCTGCGCCTCCTGACAAAGGAGCCTGGACCCAGTGCCTCCCTCTTTGTTCACATAAAACATGGCCACCTGATTGTCTGTTTGCACTAAAACAGACTGGTGAGCCAGGGTTTGAGAGAAAGTCTTCAGGGCTAAGCGAATAGCTCGAAGTTCCAGTAGATTGATCTGCTGCTGTACCTCCCAGGGAGACCACAGACCCTGGGTGCACTTGCCCAGACAATGTGCACCCCAGCCCTGTAGGGAGCCATCGGTGGTCAATATCACTGTGGACCCAGGTGGCTGAAAAGGCATCCCTTTCAGTAAGTTGGGGGGATGCAGCCACCAACGTAGGGAGTGCAGGAATGGTCTGGACACCCTTACTCTGTCGCTGAGGCTCCCTGTGGCCTGCGACCACTGACTGCGGAGACACCATTGCGCAGGCCTCATATGAAGCCTGGCATTGGGAGTCACATGTACTGTCGAAGCCATGTGGCCGAGAAGCCTCAGGCAGAGCCTGGCGGAGACCAGTGACCTGCTGAGAAACTGGTTTGCCAAGGTCATCAGTCTTTGGGCTCTGTCCTCTGGCAAGAAAGCCTTCGCCTGCAGAGAGTCTAGTCTTGCCCCTATGAACTCCAGGTTTTGGGAGGGGAGCAAAGTGGCGTTTGCGAAGTTTATGACAAACCCCAGATGTTGGAGTAGAGAAATTGTTTGGAGGGTGGCTTGCCTGGCATCTTGGCACGTCTGACCCCTGATGAGCCAGTCGTCCAGATAGGGGAAGACAAAGATACCTTGATTCCTCAAGTAGGCTGCCACCACTGCCAATCTCCCTGCTGGAGGTAGGGCAGAAGTGTTCCAAGAATAAGCATCTTGAACTTCCCCTTCTGTAAGAACTTGTTGAGATTTCTGAGGTCAAGAATAGGCCTGCGATCCCCTGTTCTCTTTGGTACTAGGAAGTACCTGGAGTAGAAACCGTGACCTTGCAGGTGGGGAGGCACAGGCTCCACCGCCTGGTCTTGTAACAGACCCTGGAGCTCCTGTAGGAGGAGGGCTGTATGGAGAAGAGGCCTTGGAGGCTCTCCTGGAAAATAGGGAGGCGGCAACTGATGAAAATGAAGCAAGCAGCCCTTGTGGACTATGCTTAAGACCCAGCTGTCCCCTGTAATGAGTGGCCACTGGTGGGCAAACAGGGTTAGACGACGACCTGTGCAAGGATGGGACAGCAGAGACGGAGAGGCTATGCCTTGGGAGTCAAAAGCCCCCACCCTGCTGAGTGGGAGCAGGAGCCGGAGGCTTGGGGGCTTTCTGCCTACAGGGCCCATGTCCCTGTCCCTTGACCTGCTGACCCTGTGGGGGGAGCAGGGGAGGCCTGGTAAGGTGGGAACTGTTTGTAGGCAGTCGCCTTCCTCGGGTAAAAGGACTTTTTACCCGAGCCCTTCTTCTTGTGTGAAGGGGCAGAGGTCTTTCGAGACAGCCTTGTCCTCGTGAGGTGCTTGGTCTCGAGCTCAGCAGCCTTCTCAGCCATGGGCTTGCCAAAAAGGTTCTCACCTCGGCAAGGGACATCAACCAACTTGTCCTGAATCCATGGCTCGAGGTCTGATGACTGCAACACGGGCCGAGGCCTCGAAGCCATCGTAGGCCGCTCGGGACATGAACTTAGAGCATTCCAGGATCCCCGAAGACAAGGACTTGAACCTCTGCAAAGGTTCCCCGGAGAGACCAGCAGAGAACCCGGCAAGCTCCTTTGCCAGGTCCCGCAAGTACATGCCCATGTACAGCTGGTAAGACTGGACATGGCAAGCAAGCATCGAGCCCTGGAAGCACTTTCTACCGAACGCATCCAGGATCCGGGCCTCCCTGCCCGGGGGCACCGCAGAGTGCATCTTCTGACTTTTCAGACGATGCATGGCCGATTCCACCACCATGGGATGGGTGCGGTAGCTGCACCTTTTGAAACCCAGGGCTCTTATGGAGTCGATAAATGGAATTGACCCGCTTGCTCAGAACCGGCGCCGAGGTTGGTGCCTCCCACATCCGGAAGAGGAGCCATTCCAGCATTGGAGGAACCGGCACAGTAAAGGCCTCCTTCAGAGGAGAGTCATACTGGAGGGCCTCGAGCTCTTCGGCTCGAGGCTCCTCCTCGGGATCCGCCGGGATCGCCAAAGCAGTGGCCATATTCCGCATGAACTCCGAGAACCGGGTGTCCTCCGGAGGGGACCTACTCCGGGGCTCAGACTGCGGTGAGTCCGACGGGACGCACCAAGTCTTGAAGGTATCGGGGGACTCCTCATCCTCTGTCTCCCAGGCGGACTCGTCCGAAGAGGAGTCGGGTTCCGACCGCGCGGGCACCGGCGTCAACGCCCTCGGTCCCGACCGGGAGATCGAGGGTGACCGCGACCAAGAACGACATCGAGCCTTCATGGTCTCGAGTATCGGCTCGGTCTCCGGGGTCGACTTCGATGTCGATGTCCTGGTGGTTGGGGCAGATGCGCCAGCGAGGCTAGCCATCAGCACCCGCTGCTGATCCATGAAGGCAGACAGTCTGCACTCCAAGGCTGTCAGCCTGAGACCCAGCTCAGGAGACTCAGCAGCTACCGACTCGGGCCCCGGCGGCGCCGGGCCTGACGTCGGCTCCCTGGGAGGAGAGTCAAGGATAACAGGACTTACATGTCCAGCAGACTCCGGCTCCACCCGAGGTACTTTTGACGACATCTCCTGTTCCATGGGCCCGGCATGGCAGTCTGAGACCTAGCCCTCGAGGAGCCAGGGACCTCCTCCAACGCCGTCCTCGCGAGCCACTTCTTCCTCTTTCACTCCCGCTCGGGGGACCCCCTCTCCGAGGAACCCCGACGATGCTCAGGGTCAGGCTCCCGAGACGTCGAGGCCTCAGACGAGGTCCGGGCCTGGCCAGAGGCCGAATCAGAGAAAAGCCTTTCCTTTTAGTGCTGATGACTTCGAAGTGCCTTAGTGGACACTTTTCCACACGGTCCACAGATCTTAGGATCATGATAAGGACCGAGGCACCGAAGGCAGCAGTCGTGCGTGTCGGTGAGAGACATTAGTTTCTTACACCGATCACACTTTTTAAAACCACTGGAAGCCATCGGGGAAAAAAAGAGTCCCCGTGAGGTCAAAGGACCGGCCTTCCAGGGAAAAGGAAAAAAAGGGCACGAACGCCAGCCACGAAGGGCAAAAACCAAAAAAAAGATCGGGCTTGATACTGGTGTACCGAACCCGGCGAGAAGGGGAACCGGCGTTGAACCAGAGAAAAGACCCACGAAGAATCGCAAGCAATTAACGAAAAAAATCTAACTATTTTCCGGGTGAACGAGAACACACGTCCGACGGGCTCCACGGAAAAAGAGAGACTGAGCAAGATGGCACCTTTAGGCGGGAAGGGGACCGCGCATGCGTGCAGTATTCCCAAAGGCTTTCATAGAAAGCTGGGGAAATGCTCCGCAGGGGCTCCATCGACGTCGATGTTACCCATATGTGAGGACTGACTTCCTGCTTGGTCCTGGAGAAGTAAGGGATCCTTACCCTGGGCCTGCATGCCCTCTCCTTTTCTCCACTAGGGGCATTCTGCAACCTATTGCAGCTAGGAAAGAGTAGTTACTCACCTGTAACAGGTGTTCTCCAGGAGCAGCAGGAATCAGTCCTCACTTATGGGTGTCATCGACGCCGATGAAGCCCCAGCGGAGCATTTCCCCAGCTTTCCATGAAAGCCTTTGGGAATGCTGGCACACATGCGCGGTTCCCTTCCCGCCTAAAGGTGCCATCTTACCTCAGACAAATGACATAGCTAAGAACAGCACACAAAAATGTAAAATGTAAACTATGTACAACTGCAACTCCAAGGGGAGGAGGGAGGGTAGTGAGGACTGATTCCTGCTGCTCCTGGAGAACACCTGTTACAGGTGAGTAACTACTCTTTCTCCAGGACCAAGCAGGAAGTCAGTCCTCACTTATGGGTGACTCCCCAGCTCTGGGCTACCAGGAACCCAGGCTGAACAAGAGAACTCCCTCTAGTCTCAGCAACACAGTAAAGGCTTTGCAAGAACACACCCTCCACAGGTAGCCCAACCAGAGGGCAGGAGGGCAGGAGTTGCCTAGACCTCAAAGAGATTCCGGAGTACTGTTTGGTCAAAAGCACTGTCCCTACGGGACTCCCTCTCCAGACAGTAGTGGGCTGCAAAAGTCTGGCTTGAAGACCAAGTAGCAGCCCTGCAGATGTCTTGAAATGGAACAGAGCGGAGGTGAGCCACTGATGCAGCCATTGCCCTCACACGGTGGGCCGTGACCCTACCCTGCAAAGGAAGGTCAGCTGCCTTGTAAGCCCAGGTGATACAGTCAGCCACCCAGATGGACAAGGTACTCTTGGACACAGGCCTCCCCAAGTTATTGGGGTCAAAAGAAAGAAAGAGCTGAGAAGCTTTCCTGTGACCCTGCGTACGTTCAAGGTAGAAGGATAAGGCCCTCCTACAGTCCAAGGTATGGAGAACTGTTTCAGCCTGACGTGCATGAGGCCTAGGGAAGAAAATAGGAAGAACCACCTCCTGGTTGAGGTGGAAAGAGGAGACAACCTTAGGAAGGCATTTAGGGCGAGTCCTGAGGACAACAATGTTTTTATAGAACCTGGTGTAAGGTCTATCACAGACCAAGGCCTGAAGCTCACTCACTCTCCTAGCCTTAGTAAGGGCTATCAGACAGAGAGTCTTCCAGGAGAGGAAGCGTAGAGGGCAAGTAGCCATAGGCTCAAAAGGTGGGCGAGTCAGTTGCTGCAAGACCACAATAAACTCCCACTCAGGAGCAGGAGGACGTATGGGAGGCTTGAGAAGAAGCAAGCCTCTGAGAAACCTAGACACCAAAGGGTGCACAGACAAAAGGAATGGCCCTCAACTAGGGAGTGGTGAGCTGCCAAAGCAGAGAGGTGGACCCGAACAGAGTTGGACTTGAGACCCTGATTGGACAAGTGCAGCAGGTACTGAAGCACTACTGACACAGTACAGGAGAAAGGATCCTCAGCACGTAGCTGACAGCACACAGAGAACCTTTTCCACTTGAGAGCATAGGTCTTCCTAGTGGATTGTTTCCTGGAGGCTAGGAGAACTTCCTCAACCTCGGGAGGCAGGCCCCAGGGAGCCAACACTACCCTTGCAGCCTCCATGCCATCAGATTGAGAGCCTTGAGATTGGGATGCAGCAAGGAGCCCTGATCCTGAGAGAGAAGGTCGGGCTGCAATCCCAGAGGCAGAGGCAGAGGCAGGTCCACTGCCAGTTGAAGCAGGAGGGGGAACCAAGGCTGCCTTGGCCACCTGGGAGCTACCAAGAGGACTGAGGCCCTATCTCGGAGAATCTTGAACAGTGTTCGGGCCACCAGAGGGGTGGGAGGAAACGCATAGAGTAGGTCCTGAGTCCAGGGAATCAGAAAAGCATCTGCTGCTACTCTCAGAGGATGCGGTTGCCTGGAGCAGAACCTTGGCAGCTGGTTGTTCAGTGGACTGGCAAACAGGTCTATGGAGGGAAGCCCCCATTTCAAGAAAATCTTTTGAACCACCAAAGGATGTAGCTGCCACTCGTGTGGTTGCAGAATCATGCTCAATCTGTCGGCCAGGGAATTCTCCTGGCCTGGAAGATAGACTGCTTTGAGGAGCATGTTGTGTTTCAGGGCAAAGGAACAGAGGTCCTGGGCCTCCTGGCAAAGGGGCTGGGAACCAGTCCCGCCCTGTTTGTTTACATAGAACATGGCTACCTGATTGTCTGTCTGGATCAAGACAGACTGTTGTGCCAGGGAAGCAGTAAAGGCCTTGAGGGCCAAGCGAATAACTGAGTTCCAGCAGATTGATCTGCTGGGACGCCTCCCAATGAGACCCCAGGCCCTGGGTGCACTTGTCTAGGCAGTGTGCTCCCCAACCCTGCAGAGAGGCATCGGTGGTCAGTACCACTGTATGAGGTGGGATCTGAAAGGGCACCCCCACCAGCAGATTGGGGGGGTGTAACCACCAGTTGAGGGAGGCCAGGAAACGGTGGGACACTCTGATCCTGTCTCTGAGACTGCCTGAGGATTGTGACCACTGAGTCCGAAGGCACCACTGGGCAGGCCTCATATTGAGCCTGGCATTGAGGGGTCACCTGTACCGTCGACGCCATGTGGCCCAGAAGCCTGAGACAGAGTCTGGCGGAGACCAGGGACCTGTGCAGAAACTTGCTGGCGAGGTCCATGAGCCTTTGTGCTCGGTCCACTGGTAAGAATGCTCTTGCCAGCTGAGAATCCAACCTTGCCCCTATGAACTCCAAGTTCTGGGAGGGGAGCAAAGTGGACTTTGCAAAGTTGACGACAAAGCCCACCTTTTGGAGCAGTTTTATGGTCCTGTTGGTGGCCTGTTGAACTTCCAGGGAAGTTTGGCCTCTGATGAGTCAGTCGTCCAGGTAAGGAAACACAAAGATGCCCCGATTTCTCAGGTAGGCTGCCACCACTGCCAGGCACTTGGTAAACACCCTGGGAGCAGAGGTCAGTCCAAAAGGCAGTACTCTGTACTGATAATGGTTTGCCTTCACAATGAACCTGAGGTACTTTCTGTGATCTGGATGAATATGGATGTGAGTGTAAGCATCCTTTAGATCTAAAGAGCAAAGCCAATCCCCCTGCTGGAGGTAGGGTAGAAGTGTTCCAAGAGTAAGCATCTTGAACTTCTCTTTCACTAGAAATTTGTTCAGGTTTCTGAGATCCAAAATGGGTCGAAGACCACCGGTTCTTTTTGGCACCAGGAAATACCTGGAGTAAAACCCGTGACCTTGGAAGTGGGGAGGCACAGGCTCCACCGCCTTGTCCAGCAACAGACCTTTTAGTTCCTGGAGGAGAAGGGCTGTATGCAGGGGAGGCCGGAAAGGTTCCCCTGGGAAGTGTGGCGGAGGCAGTTGGTGAAAGTGCAGGGCATAGCCTCGATGGATTATGTCCAGCACCCAAATGTCTTGGGTTATCAAGGGCCACTTGTGGGTGAACAAGGCTAGGCGGCCTCCTGTGCAGGGCTGGGTCTGCAAGGGAGGAATGGCTATACTCAAGGAGTCAAAAAACCCCACCCTGCTGAGTGGGAGCAGGGTCTGCAGGCTTGGGGGTCCTCTGCCTACAGGGCCCATTACCCTGGCCCTTGGCTTGCTGAATCTGGGGGGCAGCTTGGGCAGACGGATATTGTGGGTACTGTTTGTAGGCAGTGCCCTTCCTCGGGTAAAAGGACTTTTTACCCGAGCCTTTCTTATGAGAAGGGGCAGAGGTCTTCCTCGACAGCCTTTTCCTCATGAGGTGCTCTGTCTCGAGCTGAGTGGCCTTCTCGGCCACAGGCTTGCCAAAAAGGTTTTCACCTCGGCAAGGGACATCGACCATTTTGTCCTGAACCCATGGCTCGAGGTCCGATGACTGCAGTCATGCCTGGCGTCGGGCCGTGATGCCGGCTGCCGCTACTCGGGCCGAAGCCTCGAAGCCATCGTAGGCGGCGCGGGACATGAACTTAGAGCATTCCCGGATCCTCGAAGACAAGGACATAAAACTCTGCAAGGGTTCCCCGGAGAGACCAGCAGAGAATCCGGCCAACTCCTTGGCCAGGTCTCGTAAATACATGCCCATGTACAGCTGGTAAGTCTGGACACAGCAAGCAAGCATCGAGCCCTGACAGCACTTTCTACCGACGCCATCAAGGCTTCGGGCTTCCCTTCCAGGAGGCACCGCGGAGTGCATCTTCTGACTCTTCAGACGATGCATGGCCGATTCCAAAACCATGGAATGGTGTGGTAGCTGTGCTTTCTGGAAGCCAGGACTCTTTCGGAGCCGATAGATGGAATCGACTCGCTTGCTCAAAACCGGCGCTGAGGCCAGTGCCTCCCACATCCAGAAGAGGAGCCGTTCCAGCATCGGAGGAACCGGGACAGTAAAGGCCTCCTTCGGAGGAGAGTCATACTGCAGAGCATCGAGCTCTTCGGCTCAAGGCTCCTCTTCGGGGTCAGCCGAGATAGCCAGGGCAGCGGCCATATCGCGGACAAACTCCGAGAACCTAGTATCCTCCGGAGGGGATCTACTCCGGGGCTCAGACTCAGGTGAGTCCGAAGGGACACACCGAGTCTTGAAGGTGTCAGGAGACTCCTCATCTTCGGTCTCCCAAGCAGACTCGTCCGATGTCGAGTCGAGATCCGACCCCGCGGGGCCTCTAGGCACCTGCCCCGACGTCGGTGGCACCGGCGTCAAGACTTTCTGTCCCGAACGGGAGGTCGAGGGAGACCTCGACCGAGGACGACCTCAAGCCGCAAGGGACTCGAGTATCGGCTCGGTCTCCGGGGTCGACTTCGAAGTCGATGTCCCGGTGGTCGGGGCAGATGCGCCAGACAGGCTGGCCATCAGTGCCCGCTGCTGATCCATGATGGCAGACATTCTGCTCTCCAAGGCTGTCAACCTGAGACTCAGCTCGGGTGACGCAGCAGCCCCCGACTCGGGCCCCGGTGGCGCCGGGCCCGACGTCGGTACTCGGGGAGGCGAGTCCATGAGGACAACAGGACTTACATGTCCAGCAGACTCCGGCTCCATGCAAGGAACTTTAGTTGGCTTCTCCTGGTCCACGGGCCCGGGACGACGGTCGGGGGTCTTAGACCTGGCCCTTGAGGGCTCAGGGACCTCCTCCGATGCCGCCCTCGCGAGCCGCTTCTTCCTCTTACATTCCCGGTCGGGGGACCCCCCTGTCCGAGGAGCTCCGACGCCTCTCGGGATCGGAATCCCGAGATGTCGATGCCTCAGACGAGGTCCAGGCCCGGGCAGAGGCCAAGTCCGAGAAAAGCCTTTCACTTTGCTGCTGACGACTTCAGAGGGCCTGGGAAGACATTTTTCCCCATGGCCCGCACGTTTTGGAATCGTGGTCCGGCCCAAGGCACCAAAGGCAGCAGTCGTGTGTGTCGGTGAGAGACATTATCTTCTTACACCGATCACACTTTTTAAAACCACTGGAAGCCATCGGGGAGAAAAGGGTCCCCGCGAGGTCAAAGGACCGGCCTTCCAGAGAAAAGGAAAAAGAAAAAGAATTGGCGCGAGCGCCTAGCCACTAAGGGCAAAAACCGAAAAAAGAAAAATGGGATTCGATACCGGTGTACCGAACCCGGCGGGAGGGGAACAGACGTCGAATCTGAGGAAAAAAGCGAAATAACGCCAAAAAAAACCTTCTCTTTTCCGGGAAAAAAAGGACACACGTCCGATGGGCTTCACGGAAAAAAAGAGACTGAGGTAAGATGGCACCTTTAGGCGGGAAGGGAACCGCGCATGCGTGCCAGCATTCCCAAAGGCTTTCATGGAAAGCTGGGGAAATGCTCCGCTGGGGCTTCATCGGCGTCGATGACACCCATAAGTGAGGACTGACTTCCTGCTTGGTCCTGGAGAAAAACCTGATTTTTAGGTGTAAATGGAGTTTTGGGTCTCTGACCTTGTAAAATAGGTCCTTTGATAAGGGTGAATTCCTTCTCTTTATCCCTGTTTCCTAGGTCCTGATAAGCTTCCTTATCACATCGTATAGTATCGGGGTTATGTGGTCTGTTAGTTGAGCCTTGCAGACGATTCTAGCTGTGATGTTTTGCGCTCTCTGGAGTATGTTAATGTCTTTGGCTGGTAAACCCTGAAATAGACTGTTGCAGTAGTCAAAGTGGGGAGTGATGATAGACATCCATGACTTCAGTAGTCAAGGCTAACAGGGGTCTTGGGTGTTGTATAATTTTTAGCTTAAAGAAGATGGCTCTTGCTGTTTGTTTTAGACGGGGGAGCATGGTGAGAGACTGGTCCAATATTATACCCAGGTATGTCACCTCCTGTTTAACAGGGAGGACAATATTGTTAATTGTGATGGATTTAAGGGGGGTGCCATTTTGATTCCTTGATATAAATAAAGTCTCTGGGTTTTTTAAATTTATACAAAGGTTTTTGGCATTTAACCAAGATTCTGTTTCCTATCCTATTTGAACACGTAGCTTATGGTTAGTAATGTAAGACTTGAACCAGAGGAGGATGGTACCTCCTATTCCAATTTGAGCTAATCTTATGATGAGAGTGTCATGGTTAATGTTCTCAAACACAGATGAGATATCTATAAAGAGTAGGATAAATGCTTGGTTAGGGTCATCAATGTATCTGATGAGGTGGTCCAAAAGGGTTAGCAACAAGGTTTAGACTCCATGACATGGTCGAAAGCCAAAATGGTGAATTATCTAGTGAGGCACTGAGGTCAATTTAATCTTGAAGCTGTAATTGGATGACTTTTTCTATTATTTTAGCTACAAACTGTATGCCAGCTATAGGTCTGTATGTGTTGGGGTCATTTCTATTGAGTGTCTTATTCTTAAGAATCGGTCTGATGGATGTGAATTTGAAGTCATTTGGCATAATGTCTTGAAGAAGTGATTGGTTGACAATATGTAGGAGATATGGTGCCAGTTCAGCTTTTGAGATTTTGATCCATGATATTGGACATGGATCAAGGGGGGAGGTTGTGGTGTTGATGTTTGTTATTTTCAACGGGTGTTTTTGATCAACCTGATAGAAGTTCTCCCAAGTGTTGGGGTTTGTTGGGTGGTAAATCAAGAGGGTGGTATGGCTGGGGTTTTTGTTTTTAAGCTTGTTTGCAAAATGTGTAACCAGAGCCCGAGGGTTTAAATTACATATTTCCGTTTCAGCTTGCCCTGTCTAAGTTAGAGATCTAACAATAGTGAATAGCTCTCTTGGACGGTTCAGCGAGGCCTTTGGGATCTTTGTATAGTGGTCCCTTTTTGTTCTGTTTACTGTTTCTTTGTAGATAGTGAGTAAGTTAATGTAGTTTTGTTTGTTTCTTGTGATTTGGTTAGTCTCCACTTTTTTCTTGCTTTCTTAGCTGTCTTTTTAATTTGGTGAGCTCATGTGTGAACCACTTCTCAGATTTTTTTGGTGGGTGCTTAGGATGTTTGCTAGGGGGTGTTGCAGCCTTTTGTATAGAGCTGTTTCAAGTGTCTAACAAAGTGTTGATGTTAAGGGGGTCCATAGTAAGTTGAGGGAGTACATTATTTAAGAAGGAATCTTTATTGAAATGAGTAAATCTCCTATATTGAGGTGTTGTGTCTGGCGTTGTGGTAATGGAGAGATTCAGGGGTATATATAGAAAGTCACCAGGTGGTGATCTGACCAGGGGATTTCAGTTATTGAGGGGAGAATGTACAGGTGGTGATTCGTGGTTGGGGTTGGGAGAAAGACTAGTTCGAGAGAGTTTCCTTTTCTGTGTGTGGGTGCATGTATAATTTGTTGGAAACCCATGACTGTCAGAGTCAAGAAAGGAGGTCGTGTGAGAAGGGTGGAGTGATGGGAGACTAAAATCCCCTAGTATGACGGGAGGGTTTTTTTTTTGGGAGGCCGAGCATGCAGTTTCAAGGATGGTGGTAAAGCTGTTGTGGTCAGGTGATGGTGGTCTATAGATGAGATATATTGATACGTTTTTGTTTTGTACTTTTAGGATGTCCATTCCATCTAGGTTACTCGAGATTGAGGGTGTGATTTTAATTTCCTTTGTGCACATTATGAGTCCTCCCCCACCTCTTTTGGAGTCTCAGTGGCAAGTGAATAGATTATAATCCTGAATTTGAAGTTTATTAGGATATTGTCAGAGGGAGAGAGCCATGTTTCAGTGACACATAGGATGTCTGGTTTCTCATCTTTAGCTAGATAATTATTAGTATTTTATTTCTTATGGATCTTACGTTGACAAGGAAACATTTTAGGGGGGTAGGGAAATTGAGATTATCAGCTATTTGAATTATCTGATGTGGATGGATGCGTATTAATCTGCTTTGGTTTGTGTTGTACTTCTGGTGTGATTTATGAATGGGTGGAGAGTGGATTGGTTGAGTATTTCTGTTGTTTCTGATGGAGTTGTATATTACTGGGATAAGATTATATGGGTTTATATTATGGTTGCATCAGAGAGTGTTTGCTGTCTGAACAGATAGGAGAAAGTGGAGCATGAATATAATGTTTTTTCTTTTGCCCACTGTAAGAGTGGAAGGGTGTATGTCTTTAGTGGTTTAAGTGAGTGGGATGTTAATTCGTTATGGGGATGGGTAGGGTTGCGGGGATTGAGCGCTTTTATTTTGTAGGATTTTGACATGAGTGGGCCGAGATGGGAAGACAGTTAAGCTGAGTTTTACTAGAAATTTTGGCTTGGTGACCACTGTGGGAGAGTTTTAGTTGATCTCATGTGTAAGTTCTCATTGGTGTGGAATGATGTGTGTATGAAGTCCCTGATCAGGGCAGAGAAGGGGAGGAAAAGCAAAGGGTCAGCATACCAGACTTACTTCCCCTGATGTGGTGATTGATGAGTTGCTCGCAGGTAGGAGAGATGCATTGTGGGGAACTATGAGGGAAAGAGATATTCTGAGCCTATATAGCACTTAAAAGATATTATGGTGAGGGAGGAATTAGTACAGTGGTGTTACTAGGGCGGAGAACAACAGTGGTGGTGTACTATGAGGTAAATGTATGTGGAGTTTGCTTTAAGTGATAAGTATTAGGAAAAATCATAGTAGTTTCATTAATGTTAGTGAGTATATGACATTTAAGCAGTATTAGGCTACTTGAAGATCTGTGAGATATGACCAGCTCAATAGGGCCAGGATAAATGCAGAGCTAGAGGCTGAAATGGTGACAATGACAGAAAGGAATGCCGATGATTAATGCGGCTGTAAAGAGTTCAGTTATGCTTGCTAGAAGAGCTATCATGAGAGTTTACAATGAGAGTGAGAGAAAATAACTCGGCAACTATTATGAGCCAAGTGGCAAGGATACTGGGATAGAAATACGGACTTACTACAGGTTGCTTAGAAGCGGTTTCCTTCGACGGTTACAGTGTTTCTTCTAATTGATTAATAGTGATAAACATTGGATTGCTGAAATAGTAGCATAAAGAAATCCAGCTAGTTATGTTTTCAGTAATTTACATGAGTGTTGGGAGTTGAATTTGGCGCACCTAATGTTCATAACAAAAGGGCGAGGCCCTCAAGTGTGGGCCCGCCAGGCGTGCCTTAGCACAGCTTCCAATTTAAAGGAGCTGTTCGTAGCAGGAACAGATGGAGGCGCCGGGCTGATTGGAGGAGCTGGCTAAGGCAGGTAGCAGCTTACCTCAGAGGTCTTTTGCTGCTGCCCAATCAGTCCAGCATGCAGAGAAAGAGGAAAGAGTCCTCTTCTGTGTCTTTCGTACCGTCCAGAGTAGGTGGTCTTCCAACATTTCCTCCTCCGCTGGGAGTCCCGCTGGCACACTAAGCGTCTTCCGCGATTCCACAATGAGCACTGCTAGCTCCTCTCTGCAGAAATTCTGGACTATCCGGGACTCCTCCTCCTGTGGAATCTCTTCTTCCTCCAGCTCCTCAATGTCCTCCAACTCCATCTCTGGGTCCAAAAACTCCAGCTCCTCTGAAAAAGGGGGGGGGGGAATCGTTCTCACCTGTCCCCCTCCAACTGAGGACATTTTGTCAACTCCATGTCGGCCTCACGCTCTCTCACCGTCACATAAGATATGCCATACTGGGTCAGACCAAGGTCCATCAAGCCCAGTATCCTGTTTCCAACAGTGGCCAATCTAGGTCATAACTACCTAGCAGTTTCCCCAAAAGACACAGGTTCCACAATACTTCTATTGGGTCAAGCATTGATATCCTGGGTCCCTTCTTAATAATGGTTTATGGACCTTTCCTCCAGGAACTTGTCCAAACCTTTTTTAAACCCAGCTACACTAACAGCCTTTACTACATCCTCCGGTAACAAATTCCAGAGTTTGATTACACGTTGAGTGAAAAAAACATTTTCTTTTATTAGTCTTAAATAGTTTACCCTGTAGCTTCATTGCATGTCCCCTAGTCTTTCTATATCCTGATAACGTAAACAATTGATCTACGTTTACGCGTTCCACTCTGCTCATTAATTTATAGACTTCTATCATATTTCCCCTCAGCAGTCTCTTTTCCAGGTTAAAGAGAGCCCTGACCTTTTTAGCCTTTCTTCATAGGGGTATCCTTCCATCCCCTTTACCATTTTGGTGGCTCTTCTCTGAACCTTTTCTAATAATGCTATATCCTTTTTAAGATACGGCAACCAGAATTGCACACAATATTCAAGGTGCGGTCTTCACCATGGAACGATATAGAGGCATTATAATATCCTTTGTTTTATTTTCCATTCCTTTCCTTATAATACCTCGCATTCTATTTGCTCTCTTGGCCACCGCTGCACACTGGGCCGAGAGTTTTAACATGTTATCCACAATGCATAACTTTGCACTTGTCCACATTAAATTTCATCTGCCATTTTCATGCCCAGTCTTCCAATTTATCAAGACCCTCTTGCAATTTTCCACAATCCTCTTGGGTTTTAACAACTTTAAATAGTTTTGTGTCATCTGCAAATTTGATAACCTCACTCGTTATTCCCTTTTCCAGGTCATTTATGAATATGTCAAAAAACAGCAGACCCAGCACAGATCCCTGGAATACAACACTATTCACCTTTCTCCATTGGGAAAATTGGCCATTTAGCCCTACCGTCTGCTTTCTATATTTTAACCAGTTCCTGATCCACAATAGTACACTGCCTCCTATCTCATGACTCTTTAGTTTTGCCAAAGGCTTTCTGAAAGTCCAAATACACTATGTCAACCGACTCACCTTTGTCTACCTGTTTATTCACATCTTCAGAAAAACATAACAGATTAGTAAAATAAGATCTTCCTTGTCTAAAGCCATGTCGGCTGTCTCCCATTGAGCCATGACTATCTACATGTTCTGCAATTTTGTTCTTTATGATGGTTTCTACCATTTTTCCCGGTACTGGCGTCAGGCTCACTGGTCTGTAGTTTCCCAGATCACCCCTGGAACCCTTTTTAAAAATTGCCGTTACGTTCGCCATCCTCCAATCTTCAGGTATTACCGATGATTTTAATGATAGTTCACAGATTACTAATAGCAGGTCTGCAATCTCATATTTCAGTTCTTTCAACACCCTTGGATGTATATCATCCGCCCCAGGTGATTTGCTGCTTTTCAATTTATCTAATAGTTGTAATCAATGTTCCCTCTAATTTTCTGTAGGCTGTGTGCGCATAAAATATCAGCTGTGCAGCTTTTGAAGGAAGGTTACATTTTTTGTGCGCCACATAACGACACTCGGAGTTATATACTTTAAAATTTGACTACACGTCAGAATACAGTATGTACACCACCTTGATTGCACTAGAAAATATTGTAGAACTTGTGAAAACCGTAAATACACAACTTTTAAATTTTAAGATGTCTGTGTTGTTTCCTATCAGAATCAGAACTGTAATTTTTGTGCGCTCTGTTGTAAAGTATGTGCGCTCGCTTGGCAAGGTGTGCGCGCGTGCACAGCTTAGAGGGAACAGTGGTTGTAATATATCTTCCCGATGTATCGCTATTTCCTTCAATTCTTCTGCACTTTTAAATACCACTTCAATCATAGGTAACATCCCTACATCTTCCTCAGTAAAGACCAAAGCAAAGAATTCATTCAGTCTCTCCGCTATTGACTTGTCGCCTCTTAGTGCCCCTTTAACCCCTCTATCATCTAATGGACCAACTGACTCTCTCACAGGTTTTTTTGCTAGGAATGTACTTGAAAAAGTCTTTATTACGCGTTTTTGCTTCCGCAGCAAGCTTCTTCTCAAATTCTCCCTTTGACTGCCTTATCACTGCCTTGCATTTAACTTGCCAGTGCTTGTGCTGTTTCCAGGTTTCGTCGTTTTGCTCTTTTTTCCATTTCCTGAAAGATGCTTTTTTGGCAACAGCAGCCTCTCTGACCTCACCTTTAAACCATGCTGGCAGTTTTTTGGACTTCCTTCCACTTTTCTTAAAGCGTGGAATACAGCTGGTCTGGGCTTCCAAGATAGTATTCTTCTGTGTTTTAAATTTAAACTGCTGCTACTAGGCCCTGACTGATTTAATAAATACATTGGGTTCACAGATTAATCAGCTTTAATCCAAAGAAGTCCCTTCAGAAAAATTCCCAGAAGTATATACTCACAATTACAGATCTCTCTACAGAAGTAGCAGTCCCCTTTTCTAGTCCTTCAAGGCAAGCCTTTTCTTGCCGCGCTCCGGCACTGCAGACAGCTCATTGTTTCATGCAGAAGGCCTTATGCAATAGGAGAAAGAACTTCGGCAAAAACCCTTCTTGGACCCTTTCACTACTTAGCCCCCTAGACTTGGAGAGTTCGGGCAAAGCCTGGTCCTTATTGTAAGGCACTAGCAGTGGTGGCGTGGTACCCAGTTCACTGAGCACCCCTGCAGGGGGGGGGGGCAGAGCAACCACTGATCTCCTTAATCCACGTGTGTCTGTTCCCCCCCCCCCACACACTATTTAGAGAAAGGAGCCCTGTCCAGGAAACCCAAAACAAATCACGGGAGCCAAAACCTCTGCATGCGGAGAAGAGCCCTTTCTGCACCCTTGGAAGGGAACTATAAACAGGAGCTGCAAAAAAAAAAATGATGCATTTCCAACACTGCTCAGGAGAAGCCTATGAGCCACACAGTTATTGCCGATGCTCTGCTGGCCAAAAACAAACTGCCTCCGATGCTTTCACCATGTTCCCCACTCACCGGTAACTGCAAGAGTGGCTTTTGTATCCTACGTGCCTCGCACTCAGCCTGTCAGCGGCTTCAGCATCAAGGCAGGATTCTTGGCAGCATGCTGTCTATGGGCCTTCCGAGCTGTCATGGCTCATCACCAAGTGACGGGTTTGGGAGCCGCTGGCGCTTCAAACAAGTCCCGAGCCCCCACCTGCTCCTCCGGGGGATTGGGGGGGAAGAAGGTTCCTTTCTGTCAGCATATATTTATCCCACTAGCTTACCTCTATCTTTTTTTTAAATAAAACTTGATGCAGAATGAAGTCAACTAAACAACCATATTAATTAAATTGAAGCTGCCAGCTGAAAAACTAAATACTAAAAAACTCCTTAGTTGCCCCTTCAGTAAGTCCAGCCCTCTGGATTAGCCTTCCAGCTGCTTGGAGACTGAGCTTATTGGGGCTAGTAGGTGGTGCCAACTGCCTAAGATGTTGTTATCAAAGACATGACATGCTCAGTCTCCAAGTTGCTGGATGAGATAGACTACCAGAGGTGCAGGACTGGACTGAAGGAACGATAAGGAACTATCATTGAATGCATTTCCTCCTGCTCCTTTCGGCTTCCAGGTCATTTAGAAACAGGATTGAGATTTAATGAAGTGAGCTTTCATTTTCAACTACCTAAGGATGTTTTCCACCTATATCTCCTCCTAACTTACTTAGTTCAGTTGTTATAGCAATAGTCCCTGGCTGAAATCCACATACCAGGGTTCCTTCTGAGCCTTGCAATCATGATCCCTTAATCTGGCTAAAATGTATCCTTACTGCATGATGCCCAAATCCCTTTCCAACCAGGGTTGCGATTGCTACCTCCACAGCATTCCTAGCCCCAACAGAGCTTAAAAGGATAAGACCCAACCCAGGAACCAAGTTCAAATCATTTGCACTGCTGTGTTACCAGCCTGCAGCTGATAAGCAATCTCTGTGTCAATAAAATTCAACCATTTGCATTTTCTCAATAGATACTGCACAATCAGGAATGCAATCATGTACCACAATTCTCTATCTTCAGGTCACAAGATGGAGGATGAGTCTCTCTCCATGATCTGCTCAGAATTAAAACTGCAGTCAGTATACTAGCTCATCCACAATAAAAGCAGTAAATATTATTGAAGATTCAGCAGTTGGGCCTGTCTTATGTGGGTGTTACATGTTTCACTACTTTCAGATAGTTGGTCACATACTTTTGGAAGAAAACCTAAGGAAAACGAGTCAGAGGGGAATTAAAAAACAAAATAAAACTCCTTTAAAACATCTACGATCTAGGGTCCTTAGATATGCATGGGACATTATGTATAGCATACTGCACATGGGGAGAAGAAAATAGCTCCGAAATAGTTTGAGGTTATTCAATCAAACTGACATCATGGGGACATTTTCAAAATGGATACAGCATTAGCTAAATCACCTCTGAAAAGCACATAACATATAAATGGTACAGTAAGTCCACCTAATCTGCTAAAACAGGCCCTGATAAATCTTGTGTAGATTTAGGAGGCAGGCCAAAATCTTAGCAGCCAGTGCTTGTGACCTTCTCGCACGCCCCACCCCATTGTCTCTTGCACTGGTCTCATGTTCTCTCATCTCATGAAACCAGTGCCACAGTTCCTACACTACACATCCCATCTTTAGATAAAGCGTAGTTACTTACATGTAACAGATGTTCTCCGGGACAGCAGTAATCAGTCCTCACATATGGGTGACGTCAGCGCCGATGGAGCCCTTGTGCGGAGCAAATCCCCAGCTTTCTAAGAAAGCCTTTGGGAATTGCATCACACATGCGCGGTCCCCTTCCTGCCCAAGGGTGCCATCTTGCTGAGTCAAATGGCATGCTAAAAAGACGGCAAAGAACAAAATAATAATAATAGTAGGACTACAACTCCAAGGGGAGGAGGAAGAGTCGTGAGGACAGATTCCTGCTGTCCCTGGAGAACACCTGTTACAGGTGAGTAACTACGCTTTCTCCAGGAACAAGCAGGAAGTCAGTCCTCACATATGGGACCCCCCAGCTATAGGCTATCGAGAACCCACAGCTGAAAAAATAGGCTCCCTCTACGAGAGCCACAAGCAGCCACAATAGGAATTTAACTGAGAGAGTAACACTCCGGTAGCCTGACACCAAAGGGTCGGAGGATAGGAGATGCCTAGACCTTGAAAAGGTTACGGAGTACAGCCTGGCCAAAAGCACTGTCCCATTGGGACTCCCTATCCAGGCAGTAATGGGTTGCGAAAGTCTGACCCGAAGACCAGGTGGCGGGCTGGCAGATGTCTGCCAGCAGAAATGAGTCACTGATGCCGCCATAGCTCTAACCCGGTGGGCCGTAACACGACCCTGCAATGGAAGATCAGCCGCCCTGTACGCCCAGGCAATACAGTGCTACCCAGGTGGACAGCGTACGTTTGGAGACAGCCATCCCCAGCTTACTGGGGTCATAGGATACGAAGAGCTGAGAAACCTTTCTATGGCCTTGCGTATGCTGAATGTAGAAGGCTAATGCCCTCTTACAGTCCAGGGAATACAGAACTGTCTCTGCCCGACTGGCATGCGGCCTGGGAAGAAGGTAGGTAGTACTACCTCCTGGTTGAGGTGGAACGAAGAGACCACTTTCGGAAGGAACTTGGGGTGGTGAGTGAGGAGCACTACCCGGTTCCTATAGAACCTTGTATAAGGCCTATCGGACACCAGGGCCTGAAGCTCACTCATTCGCCGAGCCGACATGAGTGCCACCAGGAAAACTACCTTCCAAGAAAGGTAGCGTAGATGGCAGGTTGCCATCGGCTCAAAAGGAAGACGAGTAAGCTGTCCTAAGACCACATTCAAATCCCACTCGGTTGCCAGAGGGCGAACCGGTGGCTTCAGCAGAAGTAGGCCTCTTAGGAATCTGGACATCAAAGGATGTGCAGAAAGAAGCTTTCTCTCCACTGGGAAATGGTGTGCCGCCAAGGCACTGAGGTGAACTCTGACGGAGTTGGACTTAAGGCCCAAATCCGAAAGATGGAGAAGATACTGCAGGACCACTGCAACCTGGCAGGAGAAAGGATTTTCTTTCTGCTTTTCGCACCACACCCCAAACCCAGCAGAACTTCTTCCACATTTTTGGGAAGGAGGAATGGTGCGAGAACTACCCTTTCAGCAGCCATGCCATCAGGTTGAGGGAGCCGAGGTTGGGGTGCAGAAGAGTGCCCCCCTCCTGAGACAGAAGGTTGGGATAGGATCCCAGAGGGATTGGGGCTCCACCACTAGTTTAAGTAGAAGCAGAAACCAGGGTTGCCTCGGCCATCTGGGGGCTATCAGAATGACCGAGGCCTTGTCCTGGAGAACTTTTAAAAGGGTTTTGGCCACCAGAGGCAGCGGAGGAAACGCATACAGGAGGGCCCACTGACCATGAGATGAGAAAGGCCTGGGCAGCCACTCTGTTTGGATGTGGCTGCCTGGAACAAAACCTGGACAACTGGTAGTTGTGTGGGCTCGCAAACAAATCCAGTGTCGGCTGTCCCCAGATCTGAAAGAAACAAGTCCAAACGTGGTGTTTAGGAAAGACCAATCTTTAATATGCGTGTAACAGGGACTACCCTGTTACACACATATTAAAGATTGGTCTTTCCTAAACACCACGTTTGGACTTGTTTCTTCTTATCTACATGGTTGTGCTACTTCCTACAGTGCTACCCAGATCTGAAAGAGCCATTGGGTCATATTTGTATCCAGCTGCCACTCGTGTGGCTGGAGAATCCTGCTTAGCCTGTCGGCTAAGTAGTTTTCCTGGCCTGGCAGATAAACTGCTTTCAAATGCATGCCGTGCCGTACTGCAAAGGAGCACATTTTCAGGTCCAGAGTTTCCTGACATAGAATGCAGGACCCCGTTCCTCCCTACTTGTTCACATAGAACATCGCTACTTGGTTGTCTGTTTGTACCAAGACAGGTTGATGAGCCAAAGTTTGGCAAAAAGCTTGTAGAGCTAGGCGAATGGCACGAAGTTCCAGGAAACTGATCTGCTGTGTGCTCTCGTGCGGAGACCACACACCTTGAGTGCAAAGTCCCTGGCAATGGGCTCCCCAGCCCAGCAAGGATGTATCTGTAGTCAGGATCCTCACGTGTTGAGGAGCTTGGAAGACCACCCCTGCCGCCAAGTGTTTTGGTTGAAGCCACCAGGCCAAAGACTGCACCAGTCTTTTGGACACCTTGACTGTGTCTCGGAGTCTGCCTGTGGCTTGTGTCCAACTAGTCCCTGAGGCACCACTGAGCTGTTCGCATGTGGAGGCGGGCATTTGGTGTCACACGTACCGTGGAGGCCATGTGGTCTAGGAGGCGCAGGAAATGTCTTGCTGATATTGGGATCTGCGACTTACTTGATGTGCCAGGGCCAGAAGTCTCTGCGTCCTGTCTACTGGCAGGTAGGCCCTTGCCTGAATGGTATCTAGTCTGGCCCCAATGAACTCTAGTTGTTAAGTGGGGACTAGGGTAGACTTCGGGTAATTGTTTACAAACCCTAGATGCTGAAGCACCTGAATGGTACGAGATGTGGCCTGTTGGACCTCCCTGGCTGACGTGTCTCTGATGAGCCAATCGTCTAGGTAGGGGAAGACAAACTCCATGTATTCTGAGGAAAGTGGCCACCACCGCCAGGCACTTTGTGAATACCCTGGGGGCTCAGGCCAGGCCAAAGGGAAGCACTCTGTACTGATAGTGGTTTCCCCCTACCACAAAGCATAGATATTGCCTGTGGTCTAGATGAATTAGGATGTGTGTATACGCATCCTTTAGGTCTAAGGAGCATAGCCCGTCTCCCTGGCGAAGGTAAGGCATCAATATTCCAAAGGAAAGCATTTTGAACTTCCGCCTCACCAGGAATTTATTTAAGTTGTGCAGGTCGAGGATGGGTCTTAGGCCTCCTGTCCTTTTTGGTATCAGGAAGTACTTGGAATAGAAGCCCTTGCCCTGCAGGTGGTGGGGCACCGGTTCTACCGCCTGATCCTCGAGGAGACCTGCTAACTCCTTCAGAAGGTAGTCCTGGTGGAGGGGAGACCTGAAAGGCTCTCCTGGAGCGTAAGGAAGAGGCACCTGGGCCAAGTGAAGCAGATAGCCCTGATGGACTATTTGAAGAACCCAGGTGTCTGTGGTGATGGCCGGCCACCTGTGGGCATACAGGGCAAGCCTTCCCCCTGTGCATTGCCTTTCTCCTGTGGTGAAAGGGGCTATGCCTCGAGAGTCAAAAGACACTTCCAAGCTCGGCCGGAGCTGAAGTCTGGGGTTTGGGGGCTTTCTGCTTGTGTGCGCCATGCCCCTGTCCCTTAGCCTGCTGCCCCTGTTGGGGAGCCAGGGAGGCCTGAAATGGGGGGTAGCTTCGGTAAGCAGCACCCTTCCTCAGGAAAAAGGGCTTCTTACCCGAGAGCCCTTCTTTTTGGGAGAGATAGAAGTCTTCTTCGAGAATCTTGTCCTGGTCAGGTACTCTGACTATCTCAGCCGCCTTTTCGGTCATGGGTTTGCTGAAGAGGTTCTCACCATGGCATGGGACATCGACCAACTTGTCCTGAAACCACTGTTCCAGGTCCGACGCTTCAAATCCGTCACAGGCCGCTCGAGTCATGAACTTCGAGCACTCACGGACTCCAGTGGACAGGGTCTTGAAGAGCTGCAAAAGTCCCTCGGAGAGAACAGCCGAGAACCCGACAATCTCCTTCGCCAGATCCCATAGATACATGCCCATGTACAGCTGGTATGCCTGGATCCGACATGTCAGCATAGAACCCTGGTAGCACTTCCTGCTCAGGACATCCAAGTTGCGGGCCTTCCTGCCAGGAGGCACCGAGGAGTGCGTCTTCTGGCTCTTCAGCCGGCACATGGCCGATTCCACAACCATGGAGTTGTGCTTTCTAGAACCCAGGACTCTTGTGGACTCGGTACATCGAATCGAGCCACCTGCTGATCACCGGCACTGACGCCGGCATCTCCCACATATGGAGCAGCAGCCGTTCCAGGATTGGAGGCACCGGTACAGTAAGGACTTCCCAAGGGGGAAAGTCATACTGAAGGATCTCGAGCTCCTCGGCTCGATGCTCCTCGTTGGACTCTGTAGGGAATGCCAAAGCCTTTGACATGCCCCTTATGAAGTTCAAGAACTGAGTGTCCTCTGGGGGAGGACGGACCTTCTCCGAAGCTCGGACACCGGGGAATCAGATGGGACATCCCTAGTTCTGCAGGTGTCTCGGGACTCTTCTTCCTCAGTCTCCCAGCCTGACGCCTCCAAAGAGGAATCGAGTGGCTCCGGCCTCGAGGGCTTTGGCCGCCCCGTCGACGACCTCGGTCCCAAACGGGAGGCCGAGGGAGACCATGGCCAAGGATCGACTCAAGTAAGTAAGGTCTCGAGGATTGGCTCAGCCTCCAGGGTCGACTTGGACGTCAGGGGCCCGGTGGTTGGGGCTGGAGGACCAGTAAGACCAGCTATCAGTGCCCGCTGCTGCTCAATGAAGGCCAACATGCTGCGTTCCAGGGCCACCATTCTGAGACCGAGTACAGAAGGCTCTGCAGTTCCCGGGTCGGGTCCCGACACCGGTTCTCCCGGAGGAGAGTCCTCAACAAGGACAGTGGTTACCTGCCTCGGCTGCTCCGGGTCTCTTCGAGGAAGTTTTGCTGGGCGCTCAAACTCTGAGGATCCGTGCTGGCAGTCAGTGCTCCGAGACCGTTCCTGTGAGGAACCAGGCCGTTCGGAACCATACGACGCCGCCTTCGAGGATTTTTTCTTCCTCCGATGTTCCTGTGAGGGAGACCCCCTCTCCGAGAACACCCGACATGCTCAGACAGTTCCCGAAACGTCGAGGCCTCAGACAAGGCCGGGACCAGGAGGGTACAGACTCAGCAAAAATCCTATCATGCTGCTGCTGCTACTGGCGGCAGCTTCTCAGGGCCTTCGAGGACATTTTCCTACATGGGCCGCAGACCTTCGGGTCATGGACAGGCCCTAGGCACCGGAGACAGCAGTCATGTGTATCGGTGAGGGACATTAACTTCGTACACCGATCACATTTTTTAAACCCGCTGGCAGCCATAAGGTGAAAAAGGGCCCCTGCAAGGTCAAAGACCCGGGCTGCCAGTGAAAAGGAAAAAAAGTGCGAACGCTAGCCATGAAAGACAAAAAAAACGAAAAATCAGACTGAACTCGATACTGGTGTACCGAGCCGAAGGCGGGAAGGAGAAACGATGTCAAACTGGTAAAAAAAGAAAAATGAATTTCTAACTTTAATCAACTTTTTTCACAGTGACTATGGGACAACGTCCATTGGGCTCCGCGGAAAAAAGGAGACTGAGCAAGATGGCACCCTTGGGAGGGAAGGGGGACTGCGCATGCGTGATGCAGTTTCCAAAGGCTTTCTTAGAAAGATGGGAATTTGCTCCACACAAGGGCACCGTCGGTGCCGACGTCACCCATATGTGAGGACTGACTTCCTGCTTGTTCCTGGAGAACAAGAGCTATAGCTTCAGATAGCAAGTCTGTGCCGCGTGATGCAACGATGGTGTGCTTGTCTGTGTGTGGGATATGGTGGTGGGTGGGGTGCAGGGCTGATGTGCATGTATAGCACAGTTACTTACCTGTAACAGGTGATCTCTGGGAACAGCAGGAATAAGTCTTCACATATAGGGTACGTCGGTACCGACGGAGCCTACGCAGGAACGCTCCCCAGCTTCCCAAAAAGGAAAGCTTTTGGGAGCATCCCACAGCGCCTGCGCGCTGCCTTCCCGCCTTTCCTAACCAGCTCTACTCAGTTCGAGTTTAAAGCTGAGACAATAGAGAGAGAGAGGAAAGGAAAGATAGAGAAAGAGATACAACTCCTAGGGGAGGTGGGAGGGTTGTGAAGACTTATTCCTGCTGTTCCCAGAGATCACCTGTTACAGGTAAGTAACTGTGCTATCTCCAGGAACAAGCAGGAATGAGTCTTCACATATGGGGACTCCCTAGCTAAGATGCCTGGGAGATCCCCCAAGGATATGAGACCCTGGGAAGGGTTCTACGTCCTCATATGGATCTCAAGCATCCATCCAGGGAAGGATGGCAGGAGTTGTTTAAGAATGGAACAGGTGTTTAAGGACAGCCTGACCAAACAAGGCATCCCGGCGGGAGTCCTTGTCCAAGCAGTAATGGGCTGTGAAGGTATGAACCGAGGCCCAGGTGGCTGCTCGACAGATCTGGTCGGTGGACACAGAATTTAGATGAGCCATAGAGGTGGCCATGACCCTCACATTATGAGCTGTGACATGGCTCTCCAGAGAAAGGTTTTTACTCTGGTAGACGAAAGAAATACACTGAGCAATCCAATTGGACAGTGTCCTCTTAGAGACTGGAAGTCCCAAATGAGAAGGATCAAAAGCAACAAAAAGCTGGGAAGACTTTCTATGTTGCTGTGTCCTTTGTAAGTAAAAAGCAAGAGCTCTTTTACAATCCAGAGTATGAAGATTCTTCTCTGCACTGGATGCACGAGGAGCTGGAAAAAAGACAGGTAAATATACCTCTTGATTAAGATGAATAGGTGAGACCACTTTAGGCATAAAGTGTGGATTGGTCCTAAGGACTACCTTATCATGATGGAACCTTGTATAAGCTGGATTAGCCACTAAGGCCTGCAGTTCACTGATGCGGTGAGCTGAAGTGACTGCAATGAGGAAAATGACCTTCCAGGAAATAAATTTCAAGGAGGTAGTGGCTAAGGGTTCAAAAGGTGGCTTCATAAGCTGACCAAGAACTAAATTTAAGTCCCATGCCACCGGAGGAGGCCTAATGGGAGGTTTAGTTAAAGTTAGGCCTCTCATGAATCTTGCAATGAGAGGATGAGAGGAAATAGATTGTCCATTGATGGGCTTAAGGGATGCTGCAATAGCACTCAAATGGACTCTTACTGAATTTGTCTTAAGTCCTGCATTGGAAAGATGCAAGAGATAGTCTAACAGAGAATTTAAAGGTAGTGCTAGAGGGTCAAGACCCTTTTCAGCACACCAAATGGAAAATCTTTTCCATTTAAAAGCATAGGAACGCCTGGTGGAAGGTTTTCTAGAAGCATGGAGGATATCCTTCACTTGCTGAGAAAGATTCAAGCCTTGAAGGTCTAGGCCTTCAGTAACCAAGCTCTGAGGTGAAGGGACTTGGGGTTTGGGTTGCCACAAAGTCCCTTCCTCCTGGGACAGAAGGTCTGGAGCAGCTCCCAGGTCCAGGGAGAGGGCTTGGGAGAGATGCAGAAGTAGAGGGTACCACACTTGGCGTGGCCAGCGTGGAGCTATGAGGATCATAGATCCTTGATCCCTCTGGAGTTTGAACAGAGTCTGGGGAATCAAGGGAATGGGTGGAAAAGCATACAGGAAGTCCTGACCCCAATGAAGGAGGAAGGCA
This sequence comes from Ichthyophis bannanicus, assembly GCA_033557465.1. NCBI lineage: Eukaryota > Metazoa > Chordata > Amphibia > Gymnophiona > Ichthyophiidae > Ichthyophis > Ichthyophis bannanicus. Next base: position 292,305,978 of record CM066038.1, read on the forward strand.
TCCTTGGCCTGAACTCCCTGACACGGAATTCTGGAACAGAACCGGGGAAGTCTGGCATTCCACGGACTTGCAAAGAGGTCTATGTCCGGGGTTCCCCATTCTTGGAAGATTCTGAGTACCTGATCCATGTGCAGGGACCATTCGTGCGGAAGCAGAACTCGACAGTCTGTCTGCCCAAGAGTTTTGGATTCCTGGGAGGTATACTGCCAGGAGATGGATTTGATGCTCTCTGGCGAAGGCCCACAATCTTAAAGCTTCGTTGCAAAGCGACAGAGAGCCAGTTCCTCCTTGCTTGTTTATGGAAAACATGGCTACTTGATTGTCCGTATGAAAGAGGACTGTCTTGTAGCTGAGGAGGGTATGAAAGACCTTGAGAGCTAGAAAAACTGCTCGAAGCTCCAAGTGATTGATATGAAGAGAGGTCTCCTGTGGGGACCAAGTGCCTTGAGTGGAGAGGTCCTGCAGATGAGCTCCCCAACTTGTTTGGGAGGCATTTGTTATGAGGGTTGCTTGGGGCAACAACTGTTGGAAGGGGGACCCCAGCAACAGATTTTGAGTGGACATCCACCATTGGAGAGACCAAAAGAGACGTTTGGAGGTTGCTATTTGGTCTGAGAGAGCTCCTGATGCTTGAGTCCACTGGGTGGACAAAGTCCATTGAGCTGCTCTCATGTGTAGGCAAGCATAGGGTACCACATGCACTGTGGAAGCCATGTGGCCTAGCAGTTGTAGCATCTCCCGGGCAGTTAAGTGGCTCTTTGACTGAATCTGGGAGGCAGACGTTGGCAACGGGCCTGAGGAAGGCAGGCCCTTGCAGTAGTGGTATCCAACCAGGCCAATATGAATTCTAGGGACTGAGTAGGGGTGAGCTGAGACTTTGGGAGGTTTACCACAAGTCCCAGATACTGCAGAATGTGCCTTGTGCGGTCCAGGGAAATCTGGGCCTCTGACTGAGATGGAGCTCGGATGAGCCAGTCCTCCAGGTATGGGAAGACAAATATTCCCAGAGTGCGTAGAAATGCAGCAACTATTGCCATGCATTTGGTGAACACTCTTGGAGCAGAGGCCAGACCAAAAGTAAGCACTCTGTATTGGTAATGTTTTCCTTGGAAAAGAAAATGTAGGAATCTTCTGTGAGATGGATGGATGAGGACATGTGTGTACGCATCCTTGAGATCTAGAGAACAAAGCCAATCCTGACTTTGAAGGTATGGAAGGAGAGTGCCCAGAGAAAGCATCTTGAACTTCTCCTTGCATAGAAATTTGTTCAATTCTCTGAGATCTAAGATGGGTCTGTATCCCCCTGTCTTCTTTGGAATGAGAAAATAGGGGGAGTAGAACCCTGACCCTTGTTGAAGAAGAGGAACTTCTTCTATTGCCCCTTGGGCAAGAAGGGTAGCCACTCCTGACCTAGAAGGTCGAGAAGAGATGTGGGAGAATTGAAGTGTCTCACCATGGTGTGGGGAGGAAGGTCTGAGAAATGAAGCTTGTAGCCCTCTCTTATGATGGAGAGGGTCCCACTGCTCTGATGTGATTTGCTCCCATCTGGGAGCAAAATGAGCTAACCTTCCTGGAATGGTGAGAGGTTCTGGCTGTTTTAGAGCCAGAAAGGCTAAGTTCTCTAGCATCAAGTCAAAAACCCTGAGGAGGTTGGGACTGCTGAGTTGCAGCAGCCCCTGTAGACTTAGGCCTGGCCTGTTTAGGTTGCTGACATTTAGTGGCAAAGCGATCTGTGGAAGATTGTTGGCCAGAAGTAGAAGGAAATCTGCCCTTTTTGAAAAAAGACTTTTTAAAAGGCTTTTTCTTGGCAGGAATGGAGGTTGACTTTGAAAGTCTATCCAGAGCAAAGTTTTCTGCATCCATTTGAGTGGCTTTTATTTGCCATTCTTTGCCAAACAGGTTTTCACCTGTACAGGGAAGATTTCCTAAGCCATCTTGAACCCAGGGTTCTAAATCAGAAGCTTGGAGCCAAGCAATTCTGCGAGCAGCTATGGCAATGCCTGAAGCTCTGCTGGCACTTTCAAAGGAGTCAAAGGCTGCCCTGTTGGAAAACTTTGAAATGTCTTGAGTATGCTTAAGCCAAATGAGGAATTCTTCCCTTTTATCCTCTGGAAGAAAGGGGAGGAAAGTGTGCAGTTTTTCTGCAACTTCTTTTAGAAACATACCCATGTAAAGACTATATGAGTTGATTCTGGCAATAAGCATACTGGCTTGGAAGATTTTCCTTCCAAAAGCATCCAAGGTCCTGCATTCTCTTCCTGGAGGAGCAGAAGAGTGTCTCTTTGTACTCTTTATCCTCTTCATAGCTGACTGCACCACAATGGAATGGTGAGGAAGCTGAGTCTTATGAAACCCAGGACAGGGAGGGACACGATACATAGTGTCCAATCTGCAAGAATGAGGAGAGAGAGTGAGAGGAGTCTCCCATAAATCAACCATGTGTTCATAAAGAATCTCATGAATTGGTAAGGTGACTGCCTCTCTAGGAGACTTAGAATATCCTAAAATATCTAATTTTTTTGCTCTAGGCTCTGATTCAGAGGTTACTGAAATAGAAAGTCCTTTAGCTACTTCTCTTATGAAGTCTTGAAAGGACAAGTCCTCTGGAGGAGACATTCTTCTTTTTGGAGAAGAAGGCTCTTCAGGAAGGGCTATGGATACTTCAGGAGACTCATCTGATGTATCAGAATCATCAGAGGAATCAAAGTACCGCCTGTCAGGGTGCTCTTCTAACGCTCGATACACGTATCGAGCAGTATCGACATCGGGCGTCCTCGGTACCGGATCGGTACCGATAAGCAGCCCTGGACAAGGAACCGCTGCAGCCGGTATCCTGGTCGATGTCCATGTAGTCGGTACCAGTATCGGCGCTGGTGCCGGTACCGGAGCCGATACCGACAACTGAGTTTGTTGTGGTACTAGCAGCGTCGCAGCTTGAATGAAGGCTGTGATAGCCCGCTGCATGGACAGAACATTCTGATCCATCGACGCCATGAATGCCTAGAAGTCAGTACCGGGAGATTGTGCCGGTACCCCACAGCATTCTAACAGGTGATCGGTCGAGGCCGTGCCATCGATGTCAACCTGTAAGCCCATAGGATGAGCTTTGGAAGCCGGAGCTTCCCGCCGGGGTTGTTTTGCTGGTGCAGGATCCTCGAGGGCAAGCCCGGAGGTTAGAGGGAGATCTACCCTTTGAGGACCTGCTGGATTTATGTTTGGTTATCCGAGATCCATCAGGAGAAGAAGACCTGGAAGATGTCGATGCTACCGACCCTGCATCAGTGGGAAACAGCACATGGAGCTTAGCTGCTCGGTTCTGTAAACCCCGTTTAGACATTAGAGAGCAGGACGGACAATCCGGAATGGAGTGTTCAGGACCCAAACATTTAAGGCACCACTCATGGGTATCTGTAACAGAAATAGTACCGCTACACTTAGTGCATTTCTTGAACCCGGAGGCAGGTTTTTCCATGAGGGAAATTTTCTTGTGGGCCCTGAGGCCCAAGAGAAAAAATACACTAAGTGAGGGAAAAATATAGATTTTTTTTTTTTTTTTAAAGAAAGAAAGAAAGAAAGAAAGAAAAGACCGGCGGTACCGGTCCGGAGTCGGGGAAGGCAGACACGCGACCAAAGAAATAAAATAAAATAAAGAACTTCTTCAGCAGTGACAGGGCTCAACCTGCTGGCTCCGCGGCAAAGAAGAACTGAGGAGAGCTGGTTAGTAAAGGCGGGAAGGCTGCGCGCATGTGCTGTGGGATGCTCCCCAAAGCTTTCCTTTTTGGGAAGCTGGGGAGCGTTCCCGCGCAGGCTCCGTTGGTACCGACGTACCCTATATGTGAAGACTCATTCCTGCTTGTTCCTGGAGATATGTATGCTGCAGAGCTGGGAAGTCTGTGTGTGTGGTGTGCAGAGGTGGTGCATCCATGTCTGTGTGGTGCAGAGGTGAGGTGCCTATGTGTGTGTATGTATACTGTAGTGTGGAGATGGGGTACATGTCTGTCATGCGGAGGTAGGGTGCCTGTGTGTGTGAGCATGTAGTGTGGGGTGCTTATGAGTGTTCTGGGGATGGGGGATGCACCTTTCAGCAAATACGATATTATCCCCTTTTGTCCCCATGCATTCATTCCTTTAATGTCCAACACCTTGCATGCTTACTTTACCGAACCCCTCCCCCCACTCTGTTCCTCTTCCAAACTCAATCCCCTTCTTCCTCCCCCCTAGCACTCCTCTGCTGCTATTCCCCCCCCCCCCATCTTCCCTCCCCTTTTTTTAGGTTCAAGTAATTTTTTATGGACACCAACAATCGTAACTGTCCCAGTATGTGGGTATTTACACGTCACCAGGAGTACACGAGTAAGAAGAAAATTGTTTTTAGAGTTTCACCCTCCCATCCCTCTCAACTAGATTACTGAAGGGGTTTAGTCAGGAACATTCCCCAACATTACTCAAGGCACAATTCCAAGCATTTAAACGTACAACTTAGCACAGCCTACCTAGCTCTTAACTCCATTATCCTTCACAACCTCCAACTCACCCCCTCATTCCCCCCAAACATCCTCCCTGCCCACTGAACAAAACACAATTAAGAGCCATTCTCAGAGCTCTATGCGGTAAAGACTGTATATAGAGTTCCCATACCTCTAAGAATTTCACATGTCTGGGCACTGAAAATTGGGCTGCAATATTCTCCCATCTGCATCACTGTAAGCGATGTAACATTTATTTATTTATTTAACAATTTTTCTATGGGAGAAAACTTAAGTGTTTGGATTGGATTAGCTAATAAGTAATTAGTCAGGGCATATTGTCCAAGAAGTAGTAGTCTTTAAATATGTATGTGTCTTTTTTTTTCTTTTTTTAACATTGATGTGTCTGTAGTACTCAAAAGCACAGGGATAGAATTCCATAATTGCAGTGCATAGAGAGAAAACTCTTCTGAGATGGTATTACACCAGGCCTAAATATCGGGCAGGTTCCTTTTTTTTTTAAGCTAATGACCCTTTAAGTTTTTGCTGCCTCACTTCCACCCCCACCCGCCCCCTCCCCCCAGTCTTTTTTTTTTTTTTGCAGGTCCAATCTGGTATCCTCTTCTGTCTGTGGTATATGAGATCCCCATGGGCAAGCCTTGCTGCCTTCCAGACCATGATCACAGCCTTCTCCTCTTCTGTCCATAAGGATCCGATCTTCCACGGACAGACAAAAGGGATATTTGCCACGATCTTGGCCGTCCCCTTCTCTTCTGCCTGTAGGAGATGGGATCCCTGCAGGAAGACAGCTAGCTGCCAGGTGTAAATTTCTGGTCGCTATGGCAACCTGGTATGTGTCAACTCCTGTGCTATTAGTACAATTTTTATGCATCTTAGAAGTTCACATGGATATAGCCGATTCAACTCAATAACATAAAACACTTTCCATGGTACCCATCTCCTCTGGGCTACTAGCTCAATTAAAACCAAGATTAGGATCAACCACTTGGGGATTTTTTTACCCCATATTTTATAATCTCATCCAAATTCACTTAGTCCAGTGATTGCTCCCATTTCCAGATCATTTATAAACAGATTAGAGAAGCAACAGTCCAGTACAGATCCTTGGTGTACTCCAATATTCACCTTCCTCCTAGGACAACTGATGCACCAAGAAATTAGCCATTTTTCTTCACAAACTGTCAATGCCTTCCTTCCTACTCCTTTAAAATGTTTCCCTACTATTATTTATATCAATTTAATTAATTATTTAACATGAAACACAATGTGATATACAAATTGGAGCAACCTATCAAAGGAGAAATTAGGTCAAACCTGTACATTCTCTTTCATGGAGTCAGATACCAGCAAGATCAAAACCCCAGACAGAGCAATGGCCGCACTTAAAGTGTCCTACAACCTTATGTTTCAGACAAGGTACCGGTAGAGCTAAAAGCATCAATGGATTAGACAGGTTTGGATTCTTATGCGTAATAGTAATCTCTTGCATAAAAAATACAGGAACTAATTGCATATGCCACTCCTCTCTGATGATTCTAGACATACCCCATGATATGTTTGAAAAGATGAGTGGACAAATGATCTTATTTTGTTTGTCTAAGAAAATAAAGAAGTGTGGTCCGTATTGGTTGCTCTATTGTATGCTTTCTGTATACACGCGTGAGGATAATCTCTCTCTCCAAATCTATCACACATATCTTTTGCATTCTTTACAGTCTTTAAGGTCTGAACAAATACAAGTCTTGAAGGGCTACCAAAAGGGACTGCTACTGCTGGAAAGAAATCTGCACTTTTAAGTATTTCTTTACTTCTGAAAATTCTCTAAGGGGTATGTTTACTAATCGGCAGTAGTGGCTTCCCTGCTATATTGGAGCTGCGGCCCCATTGAAGTCAATGGGGCCACAGTTCCGATATCGCATAGAAGCCTCTACCACCAATTAGTAAACATACCCCTAAATCATGGGGTAGAGGAAATTATTTGGGTTAAAAATAATAATTCTGTGTATAAGAATCCATTATATTTGTTAATTCCCTAAAGGCTCACTAGCCCAAAAGAGCTTTAAGCTTAAATTTAAACTTAAGCCAGTAGCCCCAGAGAGGTTTAAGCTTAAATGTAAATCTTAGTCAGTAGTCCCAATTCAAATTTAACCTCAGTCAGTAACCCCAGAGAGCTTTTAGCTGAAATTTAAACCTCAGCTAAAAGGAAGAATAGGGTAAAGACATTTTTTCTAGAGACCTTTACAAAGAAGCCTTCCAGTTAGGAGGCAGAAGACCTGAGAAACTGTTTTAAATAAGTGTTAAAGTTAAGTGACAGGTCAAAAGTGCAATTTGAAAGGCTCCCTATATCAAACCAAGGGCTGTGTGAATCACCCGGGACATTCTTAAGAGATTACCTAAGTAGTACAGGTCAGAGCACTGTGTAGCAATCCAGCTTTAACTAGGTGTTCTTTTCCTCCTACCGACCCCACATATAATCTTAGCTTTATAGGCTCTTAAACCTATTAAAGGGGAAGAGGTGATCAAGTTCACTTCAGTTTCAGCTGATTAGCCTCACCAAGAATTGATCAATTAATCTTGAGGTGAACTAAGTCCCTTAAACTCATTAGGTACAGTTGTATCAGTACAAGTATCACTAGCAACTTTAAATAAGTAGACAACTTAAATAACTAAACAAAGCCTAAAATTAAAATGCAGTCCAGCAGCGAGATGGGGGCTATCTAGTCTTTTGGAATGAGTGTCACATGTAGGATTTTCTCCCAGTTGGTGAGGGTTCTTATGTGTACACTAGGTGCAAGGAGCTCTTTGCCCTCAGGGAACAAGTCCCATCTCTGGAGGCTAGAGTGGCAGACTTGGAGGACATAAGGAAGACTGAGTAGTATATAGTATATCTTTGCTCCCGACACCATCAGCAGCTCTCCCCAGCCCGGGGATAGAGCCTCCGGCATCAGGAGCGGCAGCGGCACTTCGTCTGCCCAATCGGGGCGCACCAGAGGGCTCTAAAAGCTCGTGCCATCGGGCGCGTGGTCCTCTTTGCTCCCGACACCATCAGCAGCTCTCTCCAGCCCGGGGATAGAGCCTCCGGCATCAGGAGCGGCAGCGGCACTTCGTCTGCCCAATCGGGGCGCACCAGAGGGCTCTAAAAGCTCGCGCCATTGGGCGCGTGGTCCTCTTTGCTCCCGACACCATCAGCAGCTCTCCCCAGCCCGGGGATAGAGCCTCCGGCATCAGGAGCGGCAGCGGCACTTCGTCTGCCCAATCGGGGCGCACCAGAGGGCTCTAAAAGCTCGCGCCATCGGGCGCGTGGTCCTCTTTGCTCCCAACACCATCAGCAGCTCTCCCCAGCCCGGGGATAGAGCCTCCGGCATCAGGAGCGGCAGCGGCACTTCGTCTGCCCAATCGGGGCGCACCAGAGGGCTATAAAAGCTCGCGACATCAAGCGCGCCTGCGCCTTGCGGGCCCGCGCCGGAGGGCCTCGCCAGAGGGCCCTTTGGCGTGGCCCTTAGGCGGAGCACTTGATAACATCTTCTAATCAGCTACGTCGACTAGATCCTCATTCAACTGGGTCATCCACAGCAAGTAAGCAGCAATTAGAAAAACTGTTGCAAGTAACCACTATCTCTTACACCGATATACTGTTGCTAGTAATGATTAACCTCATGCTTCGTTGCTAGTAATCTCTAACTCATAAACTGTTATAAGTACTTATAACGATACCTGGAACCACTCCCACAGTTGCCAATTGATAAATATACTGTTGCCAGTAACTAAAAGAATACATTGTTGTCAGAAACTGTGACCATACTGTTGCCAATTGATAATTATACTGTTGCCAGTAACTAAATGAATACATTGTTGTCAGAAACTAATTGAATATTCTGTTACCAGAAACTAAATGACCATACTGTTGCCAGTAACTAAATGCCAGTAACTAAATGTATATACTGTTACCAGTAGCTAAATGAATACATAGTTGCCAACATCTAATTGAATATTCTGTTGCCAGAAACTAAAATGACCATACTGTTGACAGTAACTAAATGAATATACTGTCGTCAGTAACTAAAAAAAAAAAAAAAAAATTTATTGTTGCCAGTAATTATATAGACTAATTTCTGGAGCCATACGCAACATCCTCACTCTCAATATCATCAGAGACCATTAATCCCAACACTGATCCCTCCTACACAACCCTCTACCTCAAATAAAACAAACACAATGTCTCCTACTAAGCTGGAAAGCCTCCCTCTTACCCTCATTCTAATAACACTCCTAACTCAACACATACACACATACAAAACCAACAAAAGCCCCCATAATAACATCCCCATCATCCACAATCATTACCGGAACCCTTATAACAACTTCCCAATCACTTACAATCAGTACCAGAACCCAACACACAGCTATACACACACAAACTCCCACAACAATTACTCACGCCAAACCTCAGACAAACACCACCATAGACTCATCCAAATAAAGCTTCAACCACTTAGTGATATAAATGACCAAGCTGACAATACAAACAATAAACTAAAACTCATACTAATAAACATCCGATCCATACGAAACAAAATACCATAATCAATGACATAATAAACGATACAACCCCTGACATTATCTGCATTACTGAGACATGGCTCTCTCCTACAGACATTATACTACTAAACCAACTAACCACACATCAATATGACATATTCAACTGCCATCGAAATATAAAAAGAGGAGGTGGCACATTGATACTCACCAAAAAGGAACTACAATTCACTCTAACTTAAATAATATAGACGGAATGGACATTGTCAATATAGAAAATAAAACCCTTGCACTCACCCTCATATACAGACCCCCAACATCCGATCAAAAAAACCTCACCCCTATCCTTGAACTCGCATGCACAGCATCCCAAAGCAAACCACTCATACTCCTTGGTGACCTGAACCTTCCATCGCTGAACCACTCACAATCAGATAACTTCATTGATGCTATGACACAAATGGGTTACACACAGATAATACATACCCCCACACACAAAAAAGGTAACATATTTGACCTAATATTCCTCCCATCTACGCTTTACAGTCACCGGCTACATACCACCCCAACTATAACCAAAGTACCTTGGTCCGACTACCACCTCATCACAATCCACTTACCAGCACAAGCTCCAAAAACAACCACAAGTGCAACTCCACACACCTCACGCTTCGCACGCTTTGACAAAAGCACATTCCTCGACAAAGTATTGCTCAAACTCAACAGACATCAATTCAACTATAACACATTGGAACCTTACCATTCAAAATGCAGCTGTTCCCACACAAGCCTTACATAAACAAATAAAAAAGACGGAAAAATGGTTCACGAAAGAGCTAACAAAACTAAAAAAGCAACTGAGGAAACAAGAAAAGAGATGGAGAAAAACAAAATCAGATGAAAACAAATCCCAATACATGCTCTTACTTACTGGATATAAAAATGCAATCAACAAATCAAAAAGAGACTACCATTCTAAAGTAATAAACTCAGCCATCAACCGCCCTAGAGAGTTATTCACGATTGTAAAAACACTAACCAAAACGAATAACACTGAGCCTAAACAACAAGCAATAAGTGTACAAACACTAGCAACACATTTTGCAGAAAAACTAAAAAGCAATACCACTACCCCGACATCACTACTAACAAGTACCAAAACCATTAACGAATGGACAAGTTTTCATTTGACCGATCAAAAACAACTCCTTAAGATCATAACAATGATCAACACCACAACCTCCCCACTCGATCCATGCCCTGTGTCTTGGATTAAGTGTGCAAAGGATGAACTGGCTGAATATTTACTACATATAGTCAACCAATCCCTATCACAAGGCACCATGCCTGATGCCTTAAAGCTCACAACACTCCGACCAATAATAAAGAATAGTAAGCTTGACTCAAAAGACCCGAACTCATACAGACCAATAGCCAGCATTCCATTTATAGCCAAAATAATAGAGAAAACAATTCAACTACAGTTACAGGAACACATTGATGAACACAAACCACTTGACTCACACCAATTTGGATTCCGCCCCTTCCATGGAGTAGAAACTCTCTTAATCACCCTAATGGACTTCCTCATCCGTGGTACAGATGACAACAACCAAGGCTGCCTACTCCTCTTCTTAGATATTTCAGCCGCCTTCGACAACATCAACCACCTTACACTAATCACCAGACTAGAGAACTTAGGAATAGGCGGGACTGTCCTTAAATGGTTCAAGTCCTACATCACATATAGACTAATATGCGTCCAAATTGACCAACAAGCAAACATTCCCCCAGGGACAGGGAATACCCCAAGGATCGGCCCTTTCAGCCCTCCTATTTAACCTGTACCTGCAACCTATAACAAACATATTTAAAAAACACAGGATTAAGCATTTTATATACGCTGACGACATCATGCTTGCTATTCCCATAAACACTAAAAACCCCACTTATGACACACTATCTGAATGCATGGCAGAGACGTCCTCCTGGATGGAATCAAATTACCTTAGCATCAACCTCAGAAAAACGGAAGCAATGTTCGTGACAAGGTCATCTATGACTGAGAACACTTACCCGGAAACAATTACAATCAACAAAACTACCATACCTGTTAGAAAACAGGTAAAATACTTAGGTGTAATAATCGACCACACACTCACTATGCTACCACACATAAAAACAAACAGTGAAAAACATTTTCTATAAACTTAAAACTATTCAACACCTAAGGCCATTCCTCGAAACACAAGACTTTAGATCTGTAGTAAGCACACTGATCACCCCACACTTCGACTATTGCAATAGTCTCCTAACAGGCCTTCCTCAAAAAAGCACATACCTTCTACAAAGAGCTCAGAACATCTGTGCAAAAGTAATTGCTAAAGCCCACCTAGCAGATCACGTAACCCCAATACTACGGGAACTACACTGCCTCCCTATAAACAGCCGTATTAGATACAAAATTGTCCTAACAACCTTTAAACTCATAAATGACTTAGCCCCCTCACACCTATCTACACTACTGCACTCTCCAACCACAACTAGATCCCACAGACAAAATGCAGCTCACTCCCTCATCACACCAAAAGCTATCCGGAAGACTAAGAAAACCACCAGCTCCAGAGCATTCACATTTGCTGCTCCAATGCTCTGGAACGACCTCCCAATAGACATTCGAATCATAAAAGACCTCTCCCAATTCAGGAAAGAATTAAAAACCTACCTATTCACAGAGCACTTTGAAATCCCCTACTCCCCCAAAACATGCTACACAACAAACATGGACACACATACACAAACCCACTAACCCCCGTTAACTAGCTCCCTGTCTGCCCCCTCCCCCTCACCCCTCATTTACGACATAAAAGAAAATTATGCATAAAAGGAAATAAATTCCAACTCCTACACTTGTCCTACTCACCACACACAGCCACTGTAAATATTTATTGTAAATAGTTTGACGATTGTTCTACTTTAATACCTTACAAAGTTAAATTTTATTGTTCAATGTAAATAGTTGAATTCTACTGTTCAATGTAAATGTATACAGATGTGTACAATACTGTTAAACTGTTACATGTAAACCGCCCTTGATCTCTGGAAGGGGCGGTATAGAAGAAAATAGTTAAATAAATAATAGATGACACCTACAGGGACGTAGTACTGAAGTCCCACCTTCAGTCTGGTAGCCTCTCAGTTGCTATGGAAGAGACGTCCAGTGAAAAGATCACCACCACCTTGGTGTGGCAGGAAGTGATCCTGTAGCGAGGACCTGTCCCTTCCCCTCCCCCCCCCCCCCTCCCGGTGATATAAAACTATCTTGCACTGAGGAGGTTTCTCCAGGACTATGTGTCCATGAGGGAACAGTTAGGACGGCCGTTAAAGTTGGGGATTCGATCATTAGGCATATAGATAGCTAGGTGATTGGTGGACATGATTAACGCCTGGTAACATGGCTGCCTGGTGCGAAGGCAGTGAACCTCATGCACCACCTAGACAATGTTTTAGATAGTACTGGGGAGGAGTCTGCTGTCTTGGTACGTGTTGGTACTAATGACATAGGAAAGTGTGGGCGGGAAGTTCTGGAGGCCAAAAGTGCATGGTTCAGAAGGATGTATCCTTGAGGAATACTAGCAAACGAGGGAAGTTAAGGGAACCTCTCTGTCAGGATGCCCTAAGTACAGAACTGAAAGATTGCAAAGTACCCCTTTCAAATGATAACCAGATTAATATGAATAAAATACAACCTCTAAAATGCCTGTATGCAAATGCTAGAAGTCTAAAAAATAAGTTGGAAAAGCTAGAATATATAGCATGAAATGAAAGGTTAGATATGATTGGCATCTCAGAGACCTTGTGGAAGGAGAACAACCAATGGGACACTGATACCCGGCTACAAACTACACCAGGGGCTAAAATTGTGGATACACCAACAATTCATTTCCTTCATGCGTATTTGAGGTCTCTTACTTGCTTACCTCGTCTATTCTAGTTGATGTAAAGTCTATGGTTGAATGTGTTATTGTTTACTGAAAGAGCGGAGACATAAAAAGCATACTTTAACTCTGAAAATTTGTGAATTTGCATTTTAAGAAGAGGTGAGCATAATTTTCCATAATTCCTGTAATTACACCACTTGTTATTCATGCACTTTTACTCTGCTATACCATCACTATTTGTGTGTTCCTTTTGAATGTTTATCACTAATGTTTGTAAACATGTTATTTACTTCTTCAAAAATTATTTTTATGGTTTTATAATTAAATATTTAAATTTTACTTATTTTAACAAATACGTTTCACTTAATATTTGCTACAGCATAGTTACTCACCTGTAACAAGTGTTCTCTAGGGACAGCAGGAATCAGTCCTCACATATGGGTGCGCAGTGACACTGTGATCAAGCAGTAGCCCAGCCTGAGCCTGGGTGAATGCGATGCAATCCGCCACCCAGAGGGAAAGCGTATGCTTGGTGACCGCGAGCCCCAAACAGGCAGGGTCGCTAGAGATGAAGAGCTGCTCGGACCTGCGGTGAGCCTGCATGCACTGCAGGTAGAAGGAGAGAGCCCTCCTACAGACGAGGGTGTGGAGGATTGCCGACGCCCGGTCGGCGTGGGGCTTGTGACGCGGTAGCGGTGCCAGAAGCCATGGAAACAGATGGTGACCCGGTGGAAGGTCCGGGTACTGCAGCTAAATGCAAGTTTTTTCCTTCTCAGCACAAGATGCACATGGCTAATCAGCTAACACAGCTCACCTCGGGGGAGGGGAGAAGCAGAGTTGCTGATTGGGCATGCCCTAGCAGGAGGCGGGCTCCCCAGAGCAGGGGCAGCTTGTTAAACAGGAAGAAGGAAGAAGGAAGGGAGAATGAGAAAGGGAACAGGAACAGGAAAGAGAACGAGGAAGAGAAAGAGTGGAGGAAGAGAAACACAGCAGATGTGTGCTTTAGAGACGGAGTAGCCTTGGATGCCAGAGCCTTTGACTTTGAAGGAGAAACGCTCCCCAGCTGCAATTCCAGAACGCTTGCCAAGCCAAGAAGCAGGTACCAGGGAGACTCAGTGCATAGAACCACCTTCTGGGAGCAAGAGAAGGGCGAGGCACTGAGAGACCCAGGAGTAAAGCCTATGCTTGTGGAACAGAGAGCTGACCCGTGGAAAGAATGGCAGACTGCTAAAGAACATTCAGGCATTCCTCAACACAAGGTACAGGGTGTCTTTAATTCTGATAACAGCTTTTATGAGAAGCCAGACTGTGTGAGTGCTTATTTTAAAACCCAGGGCAAACCCAGGTTTTATGAGGGCAGTTGGCTGCAACCAGAAGCTCATTCAGATAAACCCTGTTTTCCTCCTCAAACTGCTGACAGAATTAGCAAGCAAGCTAGCTACAAGGACGTAGCAGATATATTTGCTAGAGATATATGCCAGAAGGCTTTAGAAGGTCATAAGTTTGAATTGCTGTCTAAAAATCCTTCACCTGCAAATGAACTGACTTACCCAGCACTTGCTGACAGAGACAAGTGGGGGAGGGGTAACTCCAGTGCAGTGAATGAGCATAGTAAGAGAGATGGCATTGTTTGCTTACCTGAAGAGAAACCCACAAGCTATCACTCACCCCAGGAAGGAGTTAATTCCCCGCCTAGCCCATATAGCAAGCAGGCTGAAGAACTCCTGAAAGAGTTTAGAGATTTCTTAGAGAAACGAACTGTTCCTGGACAGAAAGTAATTGAATCAGTACAGGGCCCAGAAGCACAAGTGCCATTGGTTCTTCCCTTACCAATGGTGGATTTGAATCAGCCAATGGACTGCTCAACCTGTCTCATAGACAAAGAATAGTCAAGCAAAGCTTGTGTGGTCATTCGTTATAATATGCTGAAATGCATGCTGTTTAAGTTCCTTACCTGAAGAGCTTATGAGGAGATAAAGAATAAGCTGAAGCATAACTTAGTTACAGTGCATGAACTTTATCATTTGCTCTTTGTTTAAGTGATTTCAAGTAAAGCTCACATGACAGGAATGTGAACTCCTGTGTTGAAGCACAGTTTTGAACACAGTGTTGGAAAAAGCCTGTTTTCCTTTTGTTCTTGTTTTGGCTACAAAAGTATATTCCTTTACGCCTGTTCCATTCCACCACGGAGCGGGAGAAATAAATCCTTATAAAAAAAATATTCTTTATACCTGCCTTGTCATTCGACCTTCACAACTACAACTTAACCTCAAGGCACACCCCTCCTCAAACCCTCAAGGTTAGGGAGCGGGTGCTGGCTATAGGCTTTGGGAAGAAGGTTGGTAGCACTATCTCCTGGTTGAGGTGAAAATCCCAGAAAACCTTTGAGAGAAACTTGGGATGCGTTCGGAGAACCACCCGGTTCCCAAAGAATCTCCTGTAGAGACCGGCCATTAGAGCCTGGAGCTCACTGACCCTCCGGGCCGAGGCGAGGGCAACCAGAAAAAACATCTTCCAAAAAAGGTGCCAAAGTGAGCAGGACGCCAACAGCTCAAAGGGCGATTGACTTAGTCGCGTGAGGACGACATTGAGATCCCACTCCGCCGGGGGCAGTCAGATGGGAGGCCTGGAAAGAAGCAGCCCGGCCTGTGCCGAGAGGGGTCCGTCGTCGACTGGGTGGTGATTGGCTGAGATAAAGTTCAGGTAAACCCCGGCGAGTTGGATTTCAGGCCCACCTGTGAGAGATGGAGTAGGTACTGCAGGATCAGGTGGGTGGGGCAAGAGAACGGGTCAGCCCATACCTCCGAGAACCACACCAAGAATTGACGCCACAAAGGTATAAGCCGTCCTAGTCGAGTCCTTACATGAAAGCCAGCAATATGTCCTCAATCTCCATCAGGAGACAAAGAGGACCTAGCATGACCTGCTCAGCCACCAAGCTGTGAGGGATGGAGACCTCAGGTATGGGTGAAGCAGACGACCTTCCTCCTATGACAAGCCTGGCGCACTGCCGAGGTGAACCGGAGGCTCCGACAAGAGGCAGAGCAGCAGCAGGAACCAAGGCTGCCGAGGCCATCGCGGGGCCACAAAGCTCACCAAGGCCTCGTCCCGCTGAATCTTGAGTAGAGCCTGTGCAATGATCGAAGTGGGAGGAAGCGCATACAGAAGGCCGTGCGTCCATGGCAGCAGGAATGCGTCGGGGGCTTCCCTGCTTGTGTGGGGAACCGGGCCGCGGGAGCTGCAAATTCACAGGGCTGGCAAAAAGGTCTAGGATCGGAGTCCCCCAGCGATGGAACAGCTACTGCGCTGTGGACAGAGACGCCACTTGTGTGGCTGGAGGATCCGACTGTCCGCCAGAATGTTGTCCTGACCTTGGAGATAGGTAACCTGTAGGGCTATGCCTTGGTGGATCACAAAGGACCATAAGGCTACCACCTCCAGGCGGAGGCTGTGAGAACCAGTGCCCCCATTTGTTCATATAGAACACTGCCACCCAGTTGTCCGTCTGGACAAGCATTGTCCGATGGTGAATGTTGTGGCTGAATGCCCCGAGGGCGAGGAGGACAACCCAGAGGCCGAGGAAATTGATAAGCAATCAGGACGCGTCGAGGGACCATGTCCCCTGTGTGTGGAGCTCGCCGCAGTGTGCTCCCCAGCCAGTTAGAGAGGCATCCGTGGTCAAGACCACGTCATGCTGTGGAGACTGGAATGGCATACCTCAAAACAGATTCAAGATGTCCCGCACCAGTCAAGGGACTCGGACAGTTGGGGGGTGACTGAGATGGCGTCTCGGAGAGGGCCCGTCACCTGAGCCCATTGAGTGTGAAGGCACCACTGCACCACCCACATGTGTAGACAGACGTTGGGGATGACGTGGACTGTCAAGGCCATATAGCCGAGAAGACGGAGCATTGCCCGGGTCGAAACTGCGTTGCAGCGCTGGACCACTGAAGCCAGAGCGATGAGGCAGTGTGCCCTGCCCTGGGGGAGGAAGGCCATTGCCCGGTGGGTGTCAAGGAATGCGCTGATGAACTCCAGGGATTGGACCGGAGTGAGGTGGGACATCGGCATTTCACCACGAAGCCGAGGTGCTCGAAGAGATGGATGGTGCAGGCCGTGGCCCGCCGTGCTTCGACAGCCATCTCTCCTGTAATGAGCCAATCATCTAGATAAGGATAGACAAAGGTGCCCTATAACCGAAGGTGGGCTGCAGCTACCGTGAGGCACTTGGTGAACACTTGTGGGGTGGATGTGAGACGAAAAAAAAGCACCCTGTATTGGTAGTGGTTCCCATGTACTCTGAAGCGTAAATATTTCCTGTGCTTCGGGTGGACCAGGATATGACTGTATGCATCCCGAAGGTCCAAGGAGCACAGCCAGTCGCCTTGTCGGAGGAAGGTGCAACAAGGCGCCAAGGAAGAGCATTTTGAACTTCTCCCGCACCAGGTATTTGTTGAGATTTCTTAGATCGAGGATGGGTTGGAAACTACCCATCTGCTTTGGGACAAGGAAGTAATGGGAGTAGAACCCACGACCTCTGAGGTGCGTTGGTACCACTTCCACTGCTCGCTCCTCGAGGAGACTAGCAAGCTCCTGAGCCAAGACGACCTGGTGCACGGGGAACTGAGTGGGTTCCGCAGGATAAAAGGGTGGAGGAAGCCAGTCCAGATGAAGGAGATAACCCTCTCGGACAACCTGGAGGACCGAGGCGTCAAAGGCGACAGACTGCCATCGGGGAGCAAAGTGGACCAGGCACCCTCCCACCGGTAGCTGGGTCGCCAGAGGGCGAGCAGTCATGCATCTGGCATCAAAAACCCGGGGCCAACTAGGCCAGTGCTGTGGTCTAGCTCTTGGGGCCCTTTGGCTTACACAGACCCTGGTGGCCGCTCTTGCTGTCCACCTGGAGGCAGAGCCAGTGCCAGAGGATAAGGTGGGTAGCCCTGATAGGAGAGACCCTTCCTCTTAAAGAAGGGCTTCTTGCCCTGTTGCTTCTTTTGCGGGAGGGAAGAAGTCTTCCGGGAGAGACGGGTGTGGGTTATGTACTCCGCCTCAATCTCCGCCGCTTTGTTCTCCATCGATTTGCCGAACTGCTCGCTCAGGCATGGTACATCAAGCAGCTTTTCCTGGACCCATTGTTCGAGGTCTGAGGATTAGAGCCAGGCCTGTCGCCTGGCTCCAATATCTGCAGCCATTACCCGAGCAGAGAACTCAAAGCAGTCATATACATCTCGAGAGAGGTACTTCGAACGGGCCACCACTGATTTCAGAAGGGACTGGAAACAATGGAGGTAATTGCTGTCAAGGCCTTCTTGGAAACCCCCGAATTCCTTTGTGAGATCACCAAGGAACATACCAATAAATAGCTGGTAAGCCTGGATGTGGCAAGCCAGCATGGAACCTTGGTAGGCCTTATGCCCGAGGGCATCAAGGGTGCGAGGCTCCCTACCCAGCGGAACCATTGGGTTTTTGGGTTCTTCTGCTTCCACATGCAGATTACACTACCATTGAGGTATGGGGGAAATGGACCTTCCAGAAACCAGGCCCTCACTGGACACAGTACATGGTGCCCAGATGCTTGCTGACAATGGGGATAGACGCAAGCATCTCCCACATGCAGAGGAGCAGTCGGGTCAGAACGTGCAAAATATCAAGTTCGTCCGCACAGGGCTCCTCTTCAGATTGTGCAGAGCATGCCAGGGCTCGAGCCATGTCCCGCACAAACTCCAAAAAGGAGGTATCCTTGAGAGGTGATTGCTGCTTCTGAGCAGGTGGGGAAGGATCCAAGGGGAGGTCCCGATGAGTCCAGGATTCAGGAGAAGTATCTCCATCAGACTCCCAGTCTGAAATCTCCGAGGGGGACTCAGAACTGGGCTGCTCGAGCAGAGCTCACGAAGTGCGCTGGGCCCTCAAGGCCAAAGCCCCTCTGGAGCGGGTGGTGCTGGCCCAGGAAGATCTCGCACCCAAGGACCAGGATGGAGATCGAGACATCTACTGGGATCCCTCACAAGGCCCTTGGCTCTTGGGGGTTGCACGGCAGTCTGGGGAGCCAAGACAGGCGTCGTCCTCGAGGTCTCAGAGCGCATGCCAGCAGGACCTGGCACCAGCATCTATTGGGCAGCAAGGAAGGCAGGGATGCTGCACTCCAGTGCTAGCATTCAGAACTCCCACTCAGGAGTGGGGCCCTGCGACGTCAACACTGGTGGAACCGGGTCAGGCATTGAGGAGGGGAGGGGGTCCTCACCAGGACGACCCTCAGGAGACTGGGCACCATCGCCGGAGGCCTCCGTATCTGTAAAAGGTACCTTTTGGGGCTGCTCCTTCTCTGACACTAGGGATTGCCAAGGAGGGCTAAGAGACCAAGAATGAGAACACTCGCGCTTGTCCGGAGTCACAAACAGGGTTCTTGAGGCATTCTTCTTCTACTGCTCCCTTTCGGGGGACTCTTGCTCAGAGTGATGCCGGGGCAGCAGGCGACTGCGGGGGACCCCAGAGGCAGGTGGTCAGTAGAGTGGGAAGCTACTGGGGAAACCGGGGCCGTCTTGCAGAAAATATTATCGTTTCTGCTTACGGCTCTGGATAGCCTTGGAGGACATCTTTTTACAAAGGGAGCGAAAAAGGATCCCCGCAAGGTCGAAGACTTTCGGTTGGGCCAGCGGTTGAAAAGGGCACAAAAGCGCGCTGGAGGCAAATAAACAAAGAAAAAAAGGGAAAAAAAATACAAAAAGTCCTGGGCTCCGCCTGCTGAAGCAGGGGCACTGGAAACTAGGAATAGGAAATAATATGAAAAATGTTTTCTGAGGTACAGGGACGTATATCTGAAGGGCTCTGTGGAAAAAGGGAGACTGAGTAAGATGGCACCCTTGGGAGGGGAGGGGACCACACAAGTGTGGAGGAATTCCCAATGGTTTTCTTTGAAAGCTAGGGAAAGCATAGTTACTCACCTGTAACAAGTGATCTCTGGTAACAGCAGGAATTTAGTCTTCACATATGGATATTGTCTGTACCGACGGAGCCTGCGCTGGAATGCTCCCCAGCATCCAATTAGAAAGCTTTTGGGAGCATCCCACAGTGCCTGCGTGCTGCCTTCCTGCCTTTCCCAACTGCCTCTCTCCAGTTGAGTTTTAAAGCCGAGACAAAGAGAGAGAGAGGGAAAGAAAAAAAAAAAGAGAGTACAACTCCTAGGGGAGGTGGGTGGGTTGTGAAGACTAAATTCCTGCTGTTCCCGGAGATCACCTGTTACAGGTGAGTAACTATGCTATCTCCAGGAACAAGCAGGAATGTAGTCTTCACATATGGGGACTCCCTAGCTACAGATGCCAGGGAGAGACCCCAGAAGTTGTGTGCCCCTGTGAAAGGACTCCACTTCCCCCCATGGATCTCTGGCATCCTGCCGGGAATGGTGGGTAGGAGTTGATTAAGTATGAAAGAAGTGTTGTAGAACAGCCTGACCAAAAAAGGCATCCCGGCAGGAGTCCTTGTCCAAGCAGTAATGGGCTGTGAAGGTATGAACCGAGGCCCAAGTAGCTGCTCGACAGATGTCGTCAATAGACACAGAGAGTAGATGAGCCATTGAGGCTGCCATGGCTCTCACGTTGTGAGCTGTGACATGGCCTTCCAGAGAAAGGTTCTTACTCTGATAGGCAAAAGAAGTACACTGTGCAATCCAGTTGGACAATGTTCTCTTGGAGACTGGAAGTCCCAAATGAGAAGAATCGAAAGCAACAAAGAGATGGGAGGACTTTCTATGTTGCTGTGTCCTTTGCAAGTAAAAGGCAAGTGCTCTTTTACAGTCCAAAGTATGAAGATTCCTTTCTGCTTTTGAAGCATGAGTCCTTGGAAAAAACACAGGCAGGTAAACTGCCTGGTTTAAATGAAAAGGTGAGACCACCTTTGGCATAAAATGTGGATGAGTCCTGAGGACTACCTTATCATAATGGAATCTCATGTAAGGAGGATCAGCAACTAATGCTTGCAATTCACTGATGCGACGTGCTGATGTGATTGCAATGAGAAAGCTAACTTTCTTGGAAAGAAATTTCAAGGAGATAGTAGCTAACGGTTCAAAAAGCAGCTTCATGAGATACCCCAGAACCAGATTCAGGTCCCATGCCACTGGAGGTGGCCTAATGGGAGGCTTAGTTAGAAGGCGGCCCCTCATAAATCTCGCTACGAGAGGATGAGAGGAAATAGGTTGTCCATTTAAAGGCCTTAAAGAAGCTGAAATAGCACTTAGATGGACTCTTATTGAATTAGTCTTAAGTCCTGCATTAGATAAATGAAGGAGATACTCCAGTAATGATTCCAGAGGTATCGCAAAGGGGTGAAGACCCTTTTGCGAACACCATATGGAAAACCTTTTCCATTTGAAAGCATAAGAGCGTCTTGTGGAAGATTTCCTGGAAGAACAAAGGACATCTTTTACTTGTTGAGAAAGGTTAAGACCATGGTCTAGGCTCTCAGCAACCAGGCCCTGAGATGCAAAGAGTGGGGATTGGGATACCATAACATCCCATCCTCCTGAGACAGGAGATCTGGAGCAGATCCTAACTCCAGAGATGGAGCTTGAGAGAGATGTAGGAGCAGAGGATACCACACCTACCTTGGCCAATGTGGAGCTATGAGAATCATATGGCCTTTGTCTCTCTGAAGCTTGAATAGGGTCTTGGGAATTAGGGGAATAGGTAGAAAGGCATATAGAAGTCCTGACCCCAATGGAAGAGGAAAGCATCCCTGGCCTGAGAACGCTGAGCCAGAATTCTGGAACAGAACCGGGGAAGTATGGCATTCAACAGACTTGCGAAGAGGTCTATGTCTGGAGTTCCCTAAATTTGAAAAATTTAGCTACCTGGTCTGCATGGAGAGACCATTCGTGTGGAAGCAGAACTCGACTGAGTCTGTCTGCCCAAGAGTTGAATGCCTGGCAGATACACCGAAAGGAGATGAATCTGATGCTCTCTGGCGAGGGCCCATAGTCGCAAAGCTTCATTGCAAAGCGACAGAGAGCCTGTTCCTCCCTGCTTGTTCAGATAAAACATAGCTACTTGACTGTCCGTCTGAATTAGGACTGTCTTGTAGCTCAGCTGGGTGTGGAACACTCGAAGAGCAAGGAAGATTGCTCTGAGTTCAAGGAGATTGATATGTAAGTGGGTTTCCTGTGAAGTCCAGGTGCCTTGGGTGGAGAGATCTTGCAGATTTGCCACCCAAGCCGCTTGTGAGGTGTCTGTTAGAGTGACCTGGGGTAGGGGTTGCTGGAAAGGGGACCCCACCAACAGGTTTTGGGTTGACTGCCACCATTGTAGACACAAAATAAGGCGACTTGTGTTTGCTATTTTGTCTGACAGGCAGCCTGATGCCTGAATCCACTGAGTGGATAGAGTCCATTGAGCTGCTCTCATATGGAGGCGAGCATAGGGAACCACATGCACGGTAGATGCCATGCGGCCTAGCAGTTGTAAGATTTCCCGAGCAGTGAGATATGTTTTTAACACTGCCTGGGAGGCTAACTACACAATCCGAAGGCAGGAGGGCCTGAGGAAGATAGGCCTTTGCCTTTCTGGTATCCAGCAAAGCTCCAGTAAACTCTAGAGACTGAGTGGGAGTTAGGCTGGATTTTGGGATGTTTATGACCAGGCCCAAATACTGAAGGATACGCATTGTGCAAGATAGAGAAATTCTGGCCTCTGACTCTGATGGAGCTCGAATGAGCCAGTCGTCTAAGTAGGGGAAGACGAATATTCCTAGAGTGCGAAAAAATGCTGAGGCCAGGCTAAAAGGAAGCACCATGTATTGGCAGTGCTTTCCTTGAAAAAGAAAACGAAGGAATCTTCGGTGAGTAGGATGGATGTGAACATGAGTGTACACATCCTTGAGATCTAGAGAACAAAGCCAATCCTGACTCTGAAGGTATGGCAGCAGAGTTCCCAGAGAAATCATCTTGAATTTCTCTTTGAACAGGAATTTGTTCAATTCTCTGAGGTCTAAAATAGGTCTGTGTCCCTCTGTTTTCTTTGGAATAAGGAAATAGGGGGAGTAAAACCCTGTACCCTGTTGAGAAATGGGTACATCTTCTATTGCCCCCTGGGCAAGAAGTAAACTGACCTCTTGACCCAACTAAGTGTTGGGTGAAGTCTGAGAATTGAACTGTCTTACCACTGTAGGAGGGGGCATGTTGAAGAAATGAAGTTTGTATCCCTCTCTTACAATGGAAAGAGTTCATTCTTCTGCTGTTATCTGCCCCCATCTTGGGGCAAAATGACACAACCTTCCTGGGATGGCGGAAGGCTCTGGCCCTTTCAGGGCTAGAAAGGCCAAGTTCTCTAGATGGGAGTCAAAGCCCCTGTGGAGGCCGAGTCTGCTGGGCCGGTTGAGGCTTAGCCGTCTTTGTTTTTCTTTGCTTTGGGGGCTGCTGTCCTTTCGGGCAGACTGACCTGCAGAATGCACCTACTGGGTATAGGAGGGGTAAAACCTCTTCTTTTTAGAGAAGAATGGTTTCTTGTAGGATTTCCTCCTTGCAGGATCAGCTGTAGCCTTGGATAGTCTAGCCAAAGTGGTGTTATCAGCATCCAGCTCATTAGCTTTCTCTTGCCAATTTTTGCCAAAGAGATTTTTGCCTGTGCAAGGGATATTCCCCAGTTTGTCCTGTACCCAGAGTTCTAAGTCAGATGCCTGGAGTCAGGCAATCCTATGAGCAACTATGGCAATGGCAGAGATTCTGATTATTTTTTATATTTTATTTATTTATTTTATTCTCTTATATACCGCGCTATTCTGCATCAGTGCGGTTTACATTGAACAAACTGAAATTACATTGAACAGGGCATTATAACTTGGAGATAACTATTTTACAGGGAACATGGGCTATGGAGGGTTAAGTGGCTTGCCCAAGACCACAAGGAGCACCTGTGGGACTAGAAACCCCAGTCCTTCCAGCCCAAGGTTGCTGTCCTCTAGTGGGATTTGAACCCCCGACCTTCCGGCCTGAAGTACCTTGCCCCAACCACTAGGCCACTCCTCCACTCCATTATGCACTCAAAGCAGTCAAAAGCTGCACGATTAACAAACTTGGAAACATCCTCGGCATGTTTGACAAGTGTAAGATAATCCTGCATCTTATCATCAGGAAGAAGAGGGGCTCATAAGCTCTATATCTCCTGTAACCTACTTAAACATTCCCATTTATAAGATGTAGGAACTAATCCTGGCAGAAAGCATAGAGGCCTGGAAAGTTTGACGCCCAAAGGCATCAAGAGTCCTACATTCACGTCCTGGAGGATTAGATGCATTGTCTTTTTGCACTCTTGATCCTTCTCATAGCTGACTCCACCACTATGGAGTGGTGTGGTAACTGAGTTTTCTGAAACCCAGGACAAGGAGGCACTCAATACATGGTATCCAGCCTACGGGAATGAGGAGAGGTGGTAAGAGGTGTTTCCCACATTCTTAGCATGAGATCATGCAAGATCTCATGAATAGGCAAAGTAGCTGCCTCCTTGGGAGCTATAGGGTACTGTAAAATCTCCAACCCCTTTGCTCTGGGCTCTGTTTCAGGAGCCACTGTGATTGAACGACCTCTAGCCAACTCCCTGATGAAATCCTGAAAGGATATATCCTCTGGAGGGGACATCCTACATTTAGGAGAAGGCGGCTCCTCAGAGAGAAGTACTCTGGCATCGACAGAGCTGACAGAGTCCCCAGTCATCAGAGGATTCAAAATATCTTCTGTCCGGGTGCTCCTGTAAAGCACGATATCAGTACCGATCGAAGTCGGTACCGGAGGGGTCCGGTACCGGCCTGTCGATACCGGAGGAAATAGCATGACTCGATGTTGGTAACACACTCGCCGATGTCGATGCTGTCGGTACCGATATCGGTGCCGGAACCAGTGTCGATACCGGTTGAACTGTCTGAAGCGGTCCCGAAGGCACCGATGCCGCAAGGAGAGCGGCCAGACTGTGCTCAATAGCCAGGAATCTCTGGTCAATTGACGCTGCCGATGCCTGGGTGTCGGTACCGGATGAAGTGGACGGTACCCCAGAGCATGGCACTAGTAGTTCTGCCGAGGTCGAGGCCTCGAGAACATCCTGGAGCCCTGATAGTGCTTTGGAAGCCGAAGCCTCCCGCCGGGGCAATTTTGCCAGTACCTCAAGGGCAACGCTAGAGGTATCTCGATGCTTGGAAGGAGATCTACCCTTTGAGGACTGGCCAGATTTATGTTTGGTTACCTGAGATCCATGGGAGGAAGACGAAGTCCTGGAAGACGTCGATGCCACGGATGCTGCATCGGAGAGAAAAAGGGTGCTAAGCATAGCAGCTCGGTTCTGCTGACCCCTCTTCGACATCATCCCACAGGCAACACACTCCGAGATGGAGTGGTCAAGACCTAAACATTTGAGGCACCATTCGTGAGTGTCGGTGACGGAGATGGTACCGCCACACTTGGAACACTTTTTAAAACCCGAAGCAGGTTTTTCCATGTTGAGGAAAAATTGGGCCTAGTGCCCAAAATGGTGCGTGGCACCCAAGAGAAAAAAGGCTGGAAAATCCAGATAAAAGATCACAAAACATTTACAGGCGGTACCGGTATAGCATCAAGGAAGGCAGACGCTACCACAAAAAACAACAAAAAAATATGGGATAATTTCTGCAGTGACGGGAAAACGACCTGCTGGCTCCGCGGAAAATGAAGAACTGGAGAGAGGCAGTTGGGAAAGGCGGGAAGGCAGCACGCAGGTGCTTTGGGATGCTCCCAAAAGCTTTCTAATTGGACGCTGGGGAGCGTTCCCGCGCCGGCTCCATCGGTACCGATGATACCCATATGTGAAGACTACATTCCTGCTTGTTCCTGGAGATATGCTCTGCGTGGGCTCCGTCAGTGCCGACGTCACCCATATGTGAGGACTGACTTCCTGCTTGCTCCTGGAGAGCTAAATTTACTATGGTCTTTCTTTTAAGTAAATACAAAGAAAGCGTAGTTACTCACCTGTAACAGGTGATCTCCGGGAACAGCAACAATTTAGTCTTCATATATGGGCACCGTCGGTACCAACGGAGTTGGATGAATGAGAACATGAGTGTACGCATCCTTGAGATCTAGAGAACAAAGCCAGTCCTGACTCTGAAGGTATGGCAGTAGAGTTCCCAGAGAAATCATTTTGAATTTCTCTTTGAACAGGAATTTTTTCAATTTTCTGAGGTCCAAAATGGGTCTGTGCCCTCCTGTTTTCTTTGGAATAAGGAAAAAGGGGGAATAGAACCCTGCACCATGTTGATGAATAGGTACTTCTTCTATTGCCCCTTGGGCAAGAAGCAGACTGACCTCGTGATTTTACTGGGAGTTGAGAGAGGTCTGAGAATTGAACTGTCTTACCATTGTAGGAGGGGGCATGCTGAGGAAGTGAAGCTTGAATCCCTCTCTTACAATGGACAGAGCCCAACTTTCTGCTGTTATCTGCCCCCATCTGGGGGCAAAATAACATAACCTTCCTGGAATGGTGGAAGGCTCTGGCCCCTTCAGGGCCAGGAAGACAAAGTTCTCTAGATGGGAGTCAAAGCCCCTGTGGAGGCTGAGTCTGCTGAGCCGGTTGAGGTTTAGCAGCCTTTGTTTTTCATTGTTTAGGTTGTTGCTAACCCTTTTGGGTAGACTGACCTGAACGATGCCCTTGCTGGGTATAGGAGGGGTAGAACTTTCTAGTGAAGAATGTTTTTTTGTAGGACTTTTTCCTTGCAGGATCATCTGTAGATTTTGAAAATCTATCCAAGGTGAGATTATCAGCAACTAGCTTATTAGCTTTCTCTTGCCAATTTTTGCCAAAGAAATTCTCTCCTGTGCAAGGAATATTCCCCAGTTTGTCCTGTACCAAAAGTTCCAAGTCAGATGCCTGGAGCCAGGCAATCCTACGTGCGCCTATGGCAATAGCAGAAGTTCTGCTTATGAACTCAAAACAATAAAAAGCTGCACGATTTACGAATTTGGAAACATCCTGAGCATGTTTGATAAGTGCAAGATAATCTTGTCTCCTATCACCAGGAAGGAGAGGGCTGATAAGCTCTAGATCTCCTGTAACTTCCTTAAGGAACTTTCCCATATATAAAATGTAGGAACTAATCCTGGCAGAAAGCATAGAGGACTGGAAGGTTCGACTCCCAATGGCATCAAGAGTTCTACATTCACGTCCTGGAGGATTAGATGCATGTCTTTTTGCATTCTTGATCCTTCTCATAGCTGATTCCACCACCATGGAATGGTGGGGCAGCTGAGTTTTTTGAAATCCAGAACAGGGAGGAACTCGATACATGGTATCGAGCCTACGAGAATGAGGAGAAGTGGTGAGAGGTGTTTCGCACATCCTTAGCATGAGATCATGCAAGATCTCATGAATAGGCAAAGTAGCTGCCTCTGGGAGCTTTAGGATACTGTAAAATCTCCAATTCCTTTGCCCTAGGCTCTGTTTCAGGAGCCACTGTGATGGAAAGACCTCGAGCCACATCCCGGATAAAATCCTGGAAAGATATATCCTCTGGAGGAGACATCCTACGTTTAGGAGAGGAAGAATCCTCAGGAAGAAGTACTCTGGTATCGGCAGAGCTGTCAGTCTTCAGACTCATCGGAGGATTCAAAGTATCTCCTGTCTGGGTAATCGTGCAGCGCATGGATACCGGTACCGATCGAAGTCGGTATCGACAGGGTCCGGTACCGACTCGTCAGTATCGGAGGGCACAGCATGCGTCGGTACCAGTAGTCCACCTGCCGACGTTGATGCAATTGCCCCCGGTATCGATGTAGGTGCCGGTACCGGTACCGGTTGAATTGTCTGAAGCAGTTTTGGGGGCATCAATGCCGAGAGAAGAGCCACCAGACTGCGTTCAATAGCCAAGAATCTCTGGTCTATCGACACTGCCGATGCCTGGGTATCGGTACCGGGCAAAGCGGCCAGTATCCCAGAGCATGGCACCAGTAGTTCTGCCGAGGTTGGGGCCTCGAGAACATCCTGGAGCCCCGATGATGCTTTGGAAGCCGAAGCCTCCCGCCGGGGCAATTTTGCCGGTGTGAGTCCCTCAAGATCAACGCCAGAGGCATCTCGATACTTAGGAGATCTACCCTTTGAGGACCGGCTAGACTTGTGTTTAGTTACCTGAGATCCATGGGAGGAAGACAAAGCCCTGGAAGATGTTGATGCCACAGATGCTGCATCGGAGGGAAAAAGGGTGCTAAGTTTAGCAGCTTGGTTTTGCCGACCCCTCTTCAACATCATCCCACAGGCAACACACTCGGAGATAGAGTGGTCATGACCTAAACATTTGAGGCACCACTCATGGGTGTCGGTGACTGAGATGGTACCGCCACACTTGGAACACTTTTTAAAACCCAAAGCGGGTTTTTCCATTGTAGAGGAAAGTTGGGCCTAGTGCCCAAAATGGCACGTGGCACCAGAGGAGAAAAAAAGCTGGAAGACTCCAGGAAGAGATTTTTTTTTTTTTTTTAACAAGGAAAAGAAAGAAAGAACCGGCGGTACCGACGTAGCGTCGAAGGAAGGCAGACGCGACCACAAAAAAGAAGAATAAATGGGATATTTTCTGCGGTGACAGGAAGTGCGACCTGCCGACTCCACGGAAAATGAAGAACTGGAGAGAGACAGTTGGGAAAGGCAGGAAGGCAGCACGAAGGCACTGTGGGATGCTCCCAAAAGCTTTCTAATTGGACGCTGGGGAGCATTCCCGCGCAGGCTCCGTCAGTACCGACGATACTCATATGTGAAGACAACATTCCTGCTTGTTCCTGGATATTGAAAACTACCAAGAGAGAAGACTGGTCATCCAAAAAAAGAGGACTTCTGCAGTAATACTAAAGGATAGAAGGCTACAGCTTTAGAGAAATAGCAAAGAAACATGGCAATGGAGTAAGCCTCTGGTGTTCAGAAGCTGTACAAACACTTTAAGATGACTGCGACAATTGCAAACAAAAGGGAAAAGGCAGAAAAAGCATAGTTACTCACATGAAACAGGTGTTCTCCGGGAACAGCAGGAATCAGTCCTCACTTATGGGTGACGACGGCACTGACAGAGCCCATGCAGAAGCATCTCCTCAGCTTTCAAAGAAAACTTTTGGGAGATGCATCACGCATGCGTGGTCCACTTGCCGCCCAAGGGTGCCATTTTGTCTCAGTCTGCAAAAATGCAATGTGTGCCTTCGAGTCAGTCCTGGCGACCCAGAAGCTCCTGGGTTTTCTTGGCAGTGTCACCGGAAGTAGATTGCCAGGCCTTTCTTCCGAGGCAATGGAGGATTAAGTGACTTGCCCAAGGCCACAAGGAGTGCTAGTGGGAATCGAACCCTGGTTGCTTGGTTACCAAGCCAGTGCTCTAACCTCAGTCTAAGATGGCAAAAATAAAAGATGGCAAAGAAGCAACTCCAAGGGGAGAGAGGCAGGCTTGTGAGGACTGATTCCTGCTGTCCCCGGAGAACACCTATTACAGGTAAGTAGCTACGCTTTCTCCGGAAACAACCAGGAAGTCAGTCCTCACATATGGGACTCCCCAGTTACAGGTTACCGAGAACCTGTGACCAAAAGAAAGATGCCACGGCAACCTGCAAAGGGAGAGACATTACCAGCAGCAGTTGATTCCCAAGATAGAGACTCTCACAAGACCCAAGCGTCCAGTGAACACAGGAGGGCAGGAGTTGCCTACACCCTGAAAAGATTACGGAGTATGGCCTGGTCAAAAAGCACTGTCCAGTTGGGACTCCCCCTCCAGGCAATAGTGAGCTGCAAAGGTATGGACCAAAGACCAGGTGGTGGCCCGGCAAATTTCCATCATGGGGACGGAACGCAGATTGGCCATGAAAATAGCCATAGCTCTGACGCGGTATGCTGTAACTCTGGTCCAGTGGGATCCCCGCTTGCTTATAGGCAAGGGTAATGCAGTCCGCCACCCAGGTGTACAGAGTTCGCTTAGTTACTGGTAGCCACAGATGGTTGGGATCATAGGATACGAAAAGCTGTTGAGCTTTGCGTTGGCCCCGAGTCCATTGCAGGTAGGAGGCCAGGGCTCTCTTGCAATCCAGAGTATGAAGAACGATCTCCGCCCTGCCAGCATAAGGCCTGGGAAAGAAGGTGGGATTAATCACCTCCTGACTGAGGTGGAATGAGGACACCATCTAGAGCAAACACTTGGGATGTGTGCGAAACACCACCCCATTCTTGTAGAACCTCGTGTAAGGAGGCTCTGCCATCAGAGCATAGAGCTTGCTAATTCTGCGAGCTGATGTGAGTGCTACCAGGAAGGAGACTTTCCAGAAGAGGTACTGCACGTGGCTAAAGGCTCAAACGGAGGCTTAGTAAGTTGCAAGAGCACTACATTAAGGTCCCATTCCACTGCAAGAGGGCGGATGGGGGGTTTGGACAACATGAGGCCCCGTAGGAACCAAGACACAAGGCGCTGAGCCGAGAGGGGCTTCCCCTCAACAGAGTGGTGATACACTTGTGTGTACTATGACAGAGTTGGACTTCAGTCCCGCTTGCGATAGGTGGAGCAGGTATTGGAGCACCACGTGCACCGAGAAGAGAATGGGTTCTTCCATTTCTCTGTGCATCACAGTGAAATGTCGCCACTTGAAGGCGTACCCTCTTCTTGTGGAGGTCTTCGAGAGGCCAGGTGGTTGTCTTCCATGTCCCGTAGAAGGTCGAAGGGGGCTAGTGCTACCCTTTCAGCAGCCAAGCCATGAGTGAGAGGGACCCCAGGTTGGGGTGTAAGAGAGTGCCCTGCTCCTGCAATATTAGTCCTGGGGCTTGGCAGTACCATCGATAAGGAGAAGAGCAGTGGGAACCAGGGCTGTCTGGGCAACCGAGAAGCTATCAGCAATAGCAACGCTCTGTCACGTTGAGCCTTGAACAGGGTCTTGGCTATCAGCGGTGTTAGGGGGAAGGTATACAGGAGGCCTTCCGACCACGGGATGAGGAATGCATCCGCCACTACCCGAGATGGGTGTGGCTGGCAGGAGCAGAAATGGGGAAACTGCATGCTGTCCGGGCTGGTGAACAGGTCCATCATTGGGACGCCCCGGAGTCGGAACAGCCTTGAGGCCACTGCTGGATCCAGGTGCCACTTGTGCAACTGCAATACTCACCCTCGTTTCCGCCGTACTGTCTCCTCTCTACCCCGTACTCTGCTACTCCTTCTCTCATCCAAAGTTATCAACCCCAATCCTGTCACGCTCTGAGAAGAGGTCTTCACGCAACATGTCTAATCTTATCCACATCCCTTTCCTTTCCCCTTCCACTCTCCCTTTCTCATGTGCCTTGTGGAATGCACACTCTGTCTCTAATAAACTTGCTTTTACTCATGCTCTCTTCATCTCCAATGCTCTACACATCTTCTTGCTCTGAGACCTGGCTCCTCCCAGATGATATCGCATCTACTGCTGCTCTCTGCCATGGGGGCTATCAGTTCTCCCACACGCCTCGTCCCACTGGCCGTGGTGGTGGTGTTGGGTTTCTACTTTCTCCCTCCTGCCAATTCCAACCCCTCCTCCTGCCTCAGTCTCACTCCTTCCTCTCTTTTGAAGTACACTCCAGCCGCCTCTTCACTCCGCTTCCTCTCCGGGTAGCTATTATTTATCGACCTCCTGACAAGTCTGCTTCCACCTTTCTCACTGACTTCGACATGGCTTTCCTTCTTTCTGGACTCCTCTTCCCCCACTCTCATTCTTGGGGACTTTAACATCCATGTCGATAACCTCTCTGATCCTCTTGCTTTAAAGCTCCACTCCCTTACCTCCTCATTTGACCTCCAACTTTGTTCCACTGGCCCCACTCACCAGCATGGCCACTGCCTGGACCTGATATTCTTCTCTAGCTGCTTACCCTTGAACTTCTGTAATTCAGTTCTTCCCGTATCTGACCATCACCTTTTAAGCTTTAATCTTCATCACCTGCTGCCTCAGCCTCGTCCTGTCTCCTCTAACCTATCTAGAAACCTTCATGCTATTGATCCCTTGGGTCTCTCCTCCGCCATTTCCTCACCTCTTTCTTCCACTTTGTCATCTATGTCCGTTGATGAGGCAGTAACTTCCTATAATGCTGCACTCTCCTCAGCTCTGGATGCTCTCGCTCCCCCCCCAATCCCATGTCCTATAAGACGTTCTGCACCCCAGCCCTGGCTTTCATCCACTACCCGCTATCTACGTTCCTGTGCCCGTTCTGCTGAGCGTTCTTGGCTCAAATCCCGCTCCAGTGCAGACCCCTCCTACACTTCAAATTCATACTTCTCTTTCCAGTCAGCCAAAGCACTCGCCAAACAGGATTACTATGTCCATCTGACTAACTCTCTTGCCTCTGATCCTCGCTGTCTCTTTACTACTCTCAACTCCCTCCTCAAAGTGCCCCCCCACCTCCGATCACCCCTCCCTTTCTGCCCAACCCCCGGCTATTTCCATGACAAAATCCACAAGATCACCCTCCAATTCTGCACAAAATCCAACTACTTCCACTCCTCCCCCTCTTCACTCCCAACTCTCCCCCCTCCACCTCTCCTACCCTCTCTTCCTTTCCTGTGACCTCTGATGAGGAAACTGCTCACCTTCTTTCTTCCTCCAAACTCACCACCTGCTCCTCTGATCCTATCCCCACCCATCTCCTAAGCCCCATCTCTTCCACTGTTGTCCCTTCCATCTCCCATATTCTCAACCTATCACTCTCCACTTCAACAGTCCCTGCTGACTTCGAAAATGCTGTGGTCACACTTCTCCTCAAAAACCCTCACTTGATCCCACATGTCCTAATTATCGACCCATCTCTCTCCTTCCCTTCACTTCTAAACTACTCAAACGTGTGGTTCACCGCTGCTGCCTCGACTTCCTCTCCTCTCATGCCCTCCTCGATCCCTTACAGTCCAGCTTTCGTCCTCTACACGCTATTGAAACGGCTCTTGCCAAAGTCTCCAGCGACTTGTTCCTGGCAAAATCCAAGGGCCTTTACTCAGTCTTCATCCTTCTTGACCTCTCTGCTGCTTTCGACACCGATCACACCCTTCCCCTCGATACCCTATCCTCGCTTGGCTTCACGGGCTCTGTACTATCCTCCTATCTCTCCCACTGCTCCTTCTGTGTGTGCTCTGGTGGCTCCTCCTCCTCTGCTACCCCGCTCCCAGTTGGTGTACCCCAAGGATCTGTTCTGGGTCCACTCCTTTTCTCTCTATATACCCAGTCCCTTGGTGCGCTTATCTCTTCCCATGGCTTTCAGTGCCATCTGTATGCCGATGACTCCCAGATCTACCTCTACACCCAAAATCTCTCCGGCAATCCAGACCCGGATCTCTGCCTGCCTTTCTGACGTCGCAGCCTGGATGTCTCACCGCCACTTGAAGATGAACATGGCCAAGCCCGAACTTATCTTTCCCCCTACAACCTCCCCTCCTCTTCCTCCCTTCTCAATCTCTGTGAATAACTCTGTAATCCTTCCTGTTCCCTCGGCCCGCAATCTGGAGGTAGTCTGACTCCTCTCTCTTTCTCCACACACATCCAGCTCGTAGTCAAGACCTGCCGTTTCTTTCTCTACATCAGCAAAATCTGCCCCTTCCTCTCTGAATACACTACTAAAATGCTTATCCACTCCCTAATCACCACCTCCCGTCTCGACTAGTGTAATCTGCTCCTTGCTGGTTTCCTTCTGAGTCACCTCTTTCCCCTTCAATCTGTTCAACACTCTGTTGCGCTTCTAATCTTCCGCCAGCCTCGTCATGCCCATATTACACCTCTTCTCAGGTCACTTCATTGGCTCCCTATCCGCTTCCGCATCCAATTCAAACTTCTCCTGCTGACCTATAAATGCATTCTCTGCGGTTCCTCAGTACCTTTCATCTCTTATCTCTCCTTATAACCCCCCTCGGGTACTCTGCTCTTCTAGCAAACTGCTTCTATCTATGCCCCATTCTCCTACTACTAACTCCAGACTTCACTCCTTTCACCTTGCTGCACCTTACGCCTGGAACAAACTACCTGTGTCTGTATGCCAGGCACCTACTCTAACCCTCAAGTCCAGGTTGAAAGCTCACCTCTTTTGAATCTCGACTCACCTGATCTCCTTTTCTCTCCCCCTTGTTCTACCCCTGCCCACACCTTCCATGTTTTGGGTGTTTTGTTTTGACTAGATTATAAGCTCTGATGAGCAGGGATTGTCTCTTACATGTCTGTGCTGTACAGTGCTGCGTGCGACTGGTAGTGCTATATAAATGCTAAGTAGTAGTAGTAGTAGTACTCTGCTTAGCTTGTCCGCCAAGATATTGTCCTGGGCTGGGAGATAGACCGCTTTCAGGAGCATTCCGCTGCGTGTGGCATAAGAGCAGAAGGCTACCGCCTCCTGGCAGAGGAGGTATGACCTCATTCCCCCCTGTTTGTTCTGGGGGTTGGGGTGCCTGGAAGAGCATCACTGCCTGAAGGTGACCTGGATTCTGCCACCATCCGAGAGAGTCTGCCAGCTGGTGGTTCAAGTGCACCCTGTCCCTCAGCCTGCTTGTAGCTTGAGTCCACTGAGAGCAGAGACATCACTGGGCTGCTCTCTTGTGTAGACGGGCATTTGGGGTCACGTGGACCATGGAAGCCATGTGTCCCAGGAGACGGATGCACCTCTGCAGCTAGTTCTCTGAGGCATGCTGACCTCTCCTGAGGGAGGAAGGCTTTTGCTTGAAGGGTGTCCAGCTGCGCCCCATGACTCTAGGTCCTGAGCAGGAGTGAGGTGGGACTTGGGGTAGTTTATGACAAACCCCAGGTGCTGCAGGGCTTTTATGGTGCATCCGGTGGCGCATTGTGCCTCTGCAGCTGTGGCCCTTTTTATAAGCCAGTCATCCAGGTAGGGGAAGGCCCCTCGAAGCCTGAGGTGGGCTGCAAACACCGCAAAGCACTTTGTAAAGACCCTTGGAGATGAGGCTAGCCTGAAAGGCAGTGCCCTGTATTGGTAGTGTTGTCTTCCCCACCACGAACCGGAGGCATTTTCTGTGGCTGGGGTGGATTAGGATGCGAGCATAAGCATCCTTTAGGTTTAAGGAACAAAGCAAATATTGAAGGGCGGTTTTATCAAGTTTAATAAACAAACAAATCTCCCTAATGGAGGGATGGTAGCAGTATTCCAAGGGAGAGCATCTTGAACTTCTCCGTGACCAGAAACATGTTGAGCTCTCACAGGTCCAGGATGGGCCCGAGGCCCCCCAGTCCTCTTGGGGATGAGGAAGAACCTGATGTAAAAGCCAGTGCCCCAGAGGTGTTTTAGGACTGGCTCCACTGCACTGTCCCGGAGTAGTCCTGCTAGCTCGGTGAGGAGCAGGGTCTGGTGAAGGAGAGGCCTGGTGGGCTCTCCTGGAAAGAATGGGGGGCGGTGCCTAGTGGAGGCGGTAACCCTCCTTGACCATCTGTAACTCCCAGGCATTGGTGGTGGTGACTGTCCACCTGTGGGCAAAAAGGGCTAAGCGCCCCCCCCCCCCCCCCAGTGACTGTCCACCTGTGGGCAAACAGGGCTAAGTGCCCCCCCCATGGGCAGAAAAGGACCCCCTGGGGATATGGGGTCATGCCCAGGCTATCAAAAGCCTCCCCAGGGCTGGGCCTGAGCCGGTGCTTGGGGCTTCGGGTCTTTATGCTTTCTGGGACCTTGTCCCTGGCCTTTTTTTTGCTGGGCCTGCTGAGGGCCCAAGAAGGCTTGCAAGTGCATAGTAGTACTGAAGCCCCTTTCTTCCTCAGGAAGAAGGGCTTTTTCCCCAGAGTTTTCTTTCAGGGTTGCACCAAGGTGTTTTTTTGATAGCCTTGTTCTCATCACATACTCTCTCTATCTCCACTGCTTTGTCCGCCATATGTTTCCCAAACAGGTTTTTACCTGTGCAGAGGACAATCAATTAATTTGTCCTGTACCCATTGTTCCAAGTTGGATAACTTCAGCCATGCTTGGTGTCATGCCTTGCTGCCTGTGGCGGTCACCCTAGCCGAAGACTCAAAGTCATCATAGGCTGCTCAGGACAGGAACTTTGAACATTTTTTTTACCGCTGAGGTTAGGGTCCTGAATGTCTGGTAAGGGTTCTTCTAGATCTGCTGAGAATCCCCCGAGCTCCCTAGACAGTTTCTTCAGGTACATGCCGATATAGAGCTGGTATAAGAGGATTCAGCATGTTAGCATCGAGCCCTGAAAAGCCTTTTGGCCAAGGGTGTCGGGTGGTACCATCGAGTGTATCTTTTGGCTCTTAAGCCGGTGCATGGCTGACTCCACGACCATTGAGTTGTGGGGGAGCTGGGCCTTTTGGAACCCAAGGCTCCAGCATACCCGGTACATGGCATTGATGCGCCTGCTGACAATTGGTACCAATGACAGTGTTTCCCACATCTGAAGGGGGAAGCAGTCGAGGATCAGGGACACTGGGTTTGTAAGGGTTTCCCTTCGGGGGTGCCTCTTTTTGGAGTATCTCCAATTCTTCGGTTCACGGGTCCTCGACCTCAATTGCAAGAGCCTTGGCCAGATCCTTCACAAAATAGAGGAACGCAACGTCGGGTCACCGGGGGAGACAAGTTCAAGAGCACGTCACGGTGTTGCCTTGTGTCCGGGGACTCTTCATCCTCTGTCTCCCATTAAGACTCAAAGTTGGAGTTCGAGTTCGATGCCGCACGATCACCTAGGTCGAGGACAGCTCTCTGTGGTGCAGGACCTTGGGAGGATCATCTGTCAGAGCCACTGGCACTCACCAAGGAGGACCGGTGTCCTGAAGAACAGGACCAGGACTTTGATTGGGGGCTCGATGGCGCTCGAGGATCAACTTGACATCTGGGGAAGCCCTCAATGACGTTGGGTGGATGATCCGGATGAGCCAGACATAACCGCCCACTGCATGGCCACTGCGGTAGATATACTGCTCTCTAGGGCTGCCATTGTTGTCTCCATGCCAGTTGGCTCTGTAGCCTTCAACGCAGGCACCAAGGACTTCAGGTCCGGCATTGGTACTGTCAAATGGGACTTCTTGATGAGGTTGGCTTCGGGGACCCAAGGCCGGTCAGCGGGAGCAGACGATTCCTTGCAGGGCAACTTGGAGAGCAGCTCCTGCCTCAACTCCTCGGGCTGCGGGACCTGGGGTGAGATTTACCCTTCTTCTGGGATCCGTACTCAGAAGCATTTTGAGGATTTCTTCTTATGCTCCACCTCTGGGGACTTCCGCTCGGAGGAACCAAAGCCGTGGGACTCCAAGGAAACACTGGCTTCACGGGGCACAGAGATATCAGAAGGGGCCCTGGAGCATGGTATTACCAGAGACTTCGGTGCGGAGTTAGACTTATGAAAACCTTTTCCTGCTGCTGATGGGGACTCTTGAAGGCCTTTGGGGTCATTGTTCTGCAGAGCTTACAGTCTGAGTCGTTGTGCTCCGGGGCCAAGGCATCGGAGGCAGCAGTTGTATGGATCAGTGAGTTACATAACTTTGCCACACCAGTTACACTTTTTTTTTTTTTTTTTTTAATTTTCAATTTTTATTTTGAAATCTCAAACTCTTTGTTTTATACATTTAACTGCAACATATCGCAACTCCATACACATTTTTACATCCAGTACAACTAGACCCAGTTTTCAACATTTTAACCATTACATTCCCGTACATACAGTTACTTATTTCCAGACATTCTTTTAAAACGCTCCCTTATCCTTCAAACCATTCCTTTTGCCCCCTTATCTCTTTCCATTACCCTACCCTTGAGCCCCCCCCACCCATCCCCTCCCCCCTCCCTCCCCTTCTCCTTCTACCTCCTCTGTAGTTTCCTTTGCCGCTATCCAGTCCACATATCCCCTCCAAATATCTTGAAAGGTTTTTATGTTTTACTTCTTATAAGCTGCTATTTCACACATAGTCCACAACCTTACCAATCAATTCAGTATCTCTATAGTAGTAGGTGCTTCAAGACATTTCCAGTGTGCCATGATCTCTCCCCTTGCCGCCCCTATATCATCTGCACATTCCTTTCCCCTTCATCTTGCATCTCATTCAATATCAGGGAGGCAGAGGGGTGCAGGGGGAAATTAGGGGGGATGCAGAGTGGGAGAAGACATTAAATTCCATCATTATCCTCTGATCCTGCTTCAAGTAGGTACGAAGAACCCTACATGGAAGTGAACTAAACAAAAAGATAAATCTAGGCAGAACATTCATCTTCACGACTGCTATTCTGCCCAGCCAGGTTAAAGATAAGCCCTTCCACCTTTGTAAGTCTCTCTGCCCCTCCTTCAGTAATGGTACATAATTCCATTGCCATAAATTTTTAATAGTTTTCCCCATATTTATCCCCAAGTAGCGGTAAGTTCCCTCTACCCACTTAAATGCAAATCCCCCCTTCAAACTAGTCACCCATTCGTCCTGCAAATTGAAATCCAGTATCTCAGATTTGTTTCCATTTATTTTGTATCCCGCCACCTTACTATATTTGTCATTTCCTTCATTAATACAGGCAGGGAAGTCAACGGCTCCCTTATTGTAAAAATCACATCATCCGCAAAAAGCATTATCTTTGTTTCCCATTCGTTCATAGTTACCCCCTTTATATCCTGTATCATCCGCACCCTCTCTGCCAACGGCTCTATCACCAAAGCAAATAGCAGAGGTGACAATGGGCATCCCTGTCTAGTCCCTCGCTCTAACCCAAAAACATCCGAGTAACTACCATTGATCCTAATCCTAGCTTTTGTCGCCTTATACATTACTTGGACCCACTGTATGAAGCTTAAGCCCAATCCCATTTTTCCTAAAACTTGTATCATGAACGGCCACTCAACCCTATCAAATGCTTTTTCCGCATCAACTGTTATAAACACCGCCTTTTGACCTGTCCGCTGTACTTCCCATGTCAGATTACAAATTTTTCTGATATTATCCCCCCTTGCCTTCCTGATATAAATCCCACCTGGTCCGGACTTTTTAACTTTGACATTACCCTTTGTAGTCTATTTGCCAATACTTTGGCCAGCAATTTAGCATCAACATTCAATAATGAAATTGGCCTATACGACCCACATACCATGGGATCCTTTCCTGGCTTCGGCAGCACTGTTATCCCTGCCTCCGTCATCGACCCAGGCAACCACCCCTCCTTTAATACCCCATTAAATACCTCTACCATTAGGGGTCTAAGAGTTAGCTGGAATACTTTATAAAATTTCCCCATCAACCCGTCCAACCCTGGAGCTTTACCCATTTTTCAGGATCCAACAGCCTCCTCTATTTCGTTCTCTTCAATTGGCCTATCAATCCACTCCGCCTCATCCTTTGTTATGGTTGGAAACCTACAGTCTTCCAGATATTCCATACTCTTTTCCTTTCCCCCATATACCTCACTACTATACAATTTGTGATATTCCTCAAACATTTGCATTTCATTATTTCCATGCACCAACTGCCCTGTTCCATTTCGCATACTTCCTATATTATTTTGCGCTGCTCGCCCTCTCAACCTGTGCTAACAGATG
Source organism: Ichthyophis bannanicus (assembly GCA_033557465.1). Taxonomy (NCBI): domain Eukaryota; kingdom Metazoa; phylum Chordata; class Amphibia; order Gymnophiona; family Ichthyophiidae; genus Ichthyophis; species Ichthyophis bannanicus. The sequence continues at coordinate 292,345,411 of CM066038.1, forward strand.
CCCCACCCTATTTCCCCCTTCAAACATCTCCTACTTTATTACATTTAGTGCATGCGCTATTTTACTCGCCCACAATTGCCCTAACGTTCCCCTCAATCTCTGCAACTCCCCTAACACCACTGGTTTCCTATCACACTGATGAATTCTTTCTAATTTCCCAATCTCATCCAGAATATGCCTCTCGGTCTTCGCTTTCATCCGACTCACTCTTGCCACTTCTTTTATTAGATGCCCCCTCACCACCACTTTTAATCCATCCCATATTATTCCTATACCTACCTCTCCATTTAGATTGAAGTCTTGGTATTCTTTCATCATTTTTACTATTTTCTCCACTATTTCTGGTTCCTCCAATAAAGACTCGTTTAATCTCCAGAACTTTATCCCCTCATCAACATATCCCATCTGGGCAGCAGCAGAATGGGATAGTGTTGACGGTGGAGGATCACATTTCTGTGACAACGGCAACAACACCAAACTTAAACTGCGCGGAAGGAAGGCCCGGCAATCTACTTCTGTATCTTGCCATGAAAACCCAATGGATAGTTACAACAAAACAAATTGTGCTATGGTGCTGGAAGATGAGACTCCCAGGTCAGAAGGCACTCAACTAGCTACTGGGGAAGAGCTGAAGACTTTTCAGAGTAAAGCCAGCATTTATGATGTGGTTAGATCAAAGCCCTCGGGAAATCTGACTGCTGATGTAGCTGCGCATGAAATGAGAGTCAGAAGCTATAAAGATGTCTTACACATTGGAACATGGAACGTACGAAGCATGAACCAAGGGAAGTTGGAGGTGGTCAAGAATGAAATGGAACGTGTACAACTTGATCTGTTGGGTGTCAGCGAACTGAAATGGACTGGCATCGGGCACTTTGCATCAGATGATCACATGGTCTACTATGCTGGAAATGAAAGACAAAGAAGAAATGGTGTTGCATTTATAATAAAGAAGAAACTTGCAAGAACTGTAATGAAATACAATGCAGTCAGCGAACGCTTAATCTCTATTCGTCTACGAGGAATGCCTATCAACACAACTATAATTCAAGTATATGCCCCAACAACAGCTGCAGAAGAGAATGAAATTGAAGAGTTCTATGAACAAGTACAAGCTGAAATTGACAGAAACATGCAAACAGGATATCCTGATAGTCATGGGTGACTGGAACGCAAAAGTTGGCAACAAAGAAGAAGGCAAAGTAGTTGGAAAATATGGACTTGGCAACAGAAATGAAGCTGGAGAAAGATTGATAGAATTCTGCAAGACCAATGATCTATTCATCTCAAACACCTTCTTCCAGCAACACAAGCGGCGACTGTACACATGGACTTCACCCAATGGATTGTATAAAAATCAAATTGACTACATCTGTGGAAGTCAACGATGGAAAAGCTCTGTAACATCAACAAAGACAAAACCTGGAGCTGACTGTGGTACAGATCATCAACTACTAGTATGCAAACTCAAGCTAAAGTTGAAAAAGAGCAAACCACTCATGAATGCAGCAAAATATGACCTTGAGAATATACCACTGGAATTTAAAGACTGCCTGCAAAATCGATTTGCTGCTTTAGATACAAATGACAGAGCTCCGGAAGAGTTATGGAATGACGTCAAGAAGGTTGTGCTGGAAGAAAGCGAGAAGTCTCTACAAAAGGTGAAAAAGCAAAAACGGCCAAAATGGATGACGGAAGAAACTCTGAAAATTGCCCAGAAACGCAGAGAAGCTAAAGCCAAAGGAGAAAGAAAGACAATCTCAGAACTCAACAGAGATTTCCAACGTGCAGCAAGACAGGACAAGGAAAAGTACTACAATGACACTTGCAAGGAAATAGAAGCAGAAACTATTAGAGGAAGAACAAGATCGGCTTTCCTAAAGCTGCGAGAGCTAAAGAAAAAGTTCCAGCCTCGAATTGGAATGTTACAAGATGCTCAAGGTTCTATGTTGAATGATGCTGAGAAGATCAAGAAAAGGTGGAAGGAATATACAGAGTTTTTATATGATAAAGATCAAGTGGACCAACAGCCGTTTCAACCTATACCTTATGATCAGGAACCATTGGTGATGAAAGAAGAAGTTGAAGCAGCATTGAAAGCCTTATCAAAGAACAAAGCACCAGGCATTGATGGCATTCCCATAGAAGTATTGCAGCAATCTGATGCAGCTGTTACCGTACTTACAAGGCTCTGCCAAGAAATATGGAAGACAACATCATGGCCAACTGACTGGAAAAGATCTGTGTTTATACCAATACTAAAGAAAGGTGATCCAACTGACTGTGGAAATTATCGCACAATCGCTCTGATCCCACATGCCAGCAAGATTCTACTGAAGATTATTCAAAAGAGACTACAGCCATACCTAGAACAAGAACTACCTGAAGTGCAAGCAGGGTTCAGGAAAGGACGAGGAACGAGACACATCATTGCGGATGTGAGATGGATCCTTGAAAAGACTAAAGAATACCAAAAGGATATATATTTGTGCTTTATCGACTATAGCAAGGCTTTTGACTGTGTAAACCATGAGAAACTCTGGGCCACGTTAAGAAGCATGGGTATACCAGAACACCTGATCGTTCTCTTGCGCAATCTGTACATTGATCAAGAAGCAACAGTTCGAACGGAACAAGGAGAAACAGAATGGTTTAAAATAAGCAAAGGTGTAAGACAAGGCTGCATACTTTCCCCCTACCTGTTTAATTTATATGCAGAACAAATCATCAGAGAAGCAGGACTGTATGAAGACCACAGAGGTGTGAAGATTGGTGGAAGACTCATCAACAACCTTCGCTATGCTGATGATACCACATTACTGGCTGAAAGTGAAGATGATCTGAAACATTTGCTTCTCACAATCAAAGAACATAGTCTCAAAATGGGCCTGCACCTTAATGTAAAGAAGACAAAGATCATGACAACTGGCATAATCAACAGGTTCATCGTTGAAGGAGAAGAAATTGAAATCGTGAACAACTTTAACCTACTTGGATCAACTATCAATAAAGAAGCAACAAGCAGTCAAGAAATCAGACGACGCATTGCTCTTGGCAGAATGGCTATGAAAGACCTAGATAAGATTCTCAAGAGCAGAGATGTCTCTCTCCATACAAAGATTCGACTTGTTCAAGCCATGGTATTTTCAATAACATCATATGGATGTGAAAGCTGGACAGTGAAAAAGACAGACAGGAAGAAAATTGATGCCTTTGAATTATGGTGCTGGCGGCGAATACTGTGTATACCATGGACTGCCCGAAGAACAAACCAGTCGGTACTAGAGGAGATCAAACCTAAGCTTTCTTTAGAAGCTCAGATGACAAGACTTCGACTTTCATACTTCGGACACATTATGCGAAGAGAGAGATCATTAGAGAAAGACATCATGCTTGGCAAGATAGAAGGTCAACGCAAAAGAGGAAGGCCAGCAATGAGATGGATCGCTACAATAACAGCAGCTACGGGTACCAGTCTGTCAACAATGAGCCGCCTGACTGAAGACCGAACACAATTTAGGATAGCTATCCAGAGAGTCGCCATGAGTCGACTCCGACTCGACGGCACTTAACAACAACAACAACAACATATCCCAGACTGAACTTCACACTCACTGGCACATGGTCTGTCCACGTTATGGACCCCTGTTCTACTTCTTCCACCCTGTTCACCCACCCACCTCCCGCCCATATCATATCTATACGACTATACGTATCATGAGAAACACAATAGAAAGTATACTGCTTTTGTCCCGGAATTTTGCATCTCCATACATCTACCAACCCTAGACCCTCCATCTTCATCAATTTTTCCCAATCTGTTTTTTTCCCCAGTCCCCTCCCTCCCCCATTATCTAATCACGGATTAGTCGTTAAATTAAAATCACCTCCCACAATTATCGGTGCTGCCTCCAACTCCAACTCCCCCTGCATCTTCAAAAAATTCCCCTGGTTTCTCGTTAGGCCCATACAAACTCAAAACCCAGACCTGTTCTTTCCCCACCTGAACTTTAACTCCAACACATCAACCTTTTTTATCCCTATATTCCCCCACCACTTTCTCCACCCATTCGGCCCCCACTACTAATCCCACGCCTCCCTTCCTTGGCTCCGCTCTCTGACCTGCTAATATCACCTTTGGGTACTTCTTAGTTTGTAGCATTCTTTCCTGCCCTACTTTCAGGTGTGTTTCCTGTATGCATATGAAGTCTGCCTGTACTCTTCCCCCTTCTTTCTCCACTAACCTCCTTTTCCTCCAAGTTCGTAAGCCTTTCACGTTAATGGTGACAATGGTCATATTTTGTGCACCCACTTTTGTACTTCATCCCTCCTCCCCCCCATCTCTTCCCCTTCCCCCCCTTCCTCCCCTCTCCCCCCTACTGCCTCCCCCCTCCCTCCCTCCCCCAACCACTTCCCCCCACCCTCCCTCCACCTCCTCTACCCCTCTCTCCCCCTTAGAGGCCTCCTCTGGAGTCGTGCCCATCAACCTGGAGCAACCCTCTATTTCCCTTCCAAAGCCTCCTGGTTCAAAAATCCTTCCCCCCTTCCCCTTATATACCTTCACGCCAAGCATGTTCTCCCCTTCCCTCCCTCTTCCCCCTTTTCAAATATACCCACAATCCCCATTATCTGTAACCTGATAACAGTCAACTATAAACATTCAGCTTTAACCATTCAGCTTTAAATAATCGTCCAACCCCCACTCCCTCATATACATCCAACTTCTCCCTTCCCTCTCTCCTCCATTTTAGCTCAATTAATACATATGTGCATTTAAACTAACATCAGCAGCAAACCCTTTCATATTTGGTGTTCAATCTCCATCTTCTGTGTTGAGCCTCAGGTGATCTCTCTTAGTCGGCTGCACTTTCATCCTCGCATTGAGACTCATAGGACTCCTACCTCTCCTTCCCACCGACATCCTTGCCTCTGTTGGATCCTCCTCACGCTGCTCCACTCGCTGTTGGTCTGTCGGATTCCACCCAAGCCCTGCCTCTGTCATTGCTCTTTCGGACTCTTCATATGTATGCACTCTCCAGTTCTTAGTCCCCACACTGAAGGATAATCCGAATGGGTACATCCAGTGGTGACATTCTCCTTCCTCAGGGAATTTGTGATTGGTTGCATATCCCTCCTTCTTTGCAGTGTCCCCACCGCCAAGTCCGAATAAATTTGCATTGTATATCCCTGCCACACGAAATCTCGACACCTCCATATCTGTTGCACAATTCTCTCTTTAATCTTAAAGTCATTGATACAAATCACAATGTCCCTCGGTCTATTAGGCCTACTCGGGCCTAACGCACGGTACGCTCTATCCATTTTCACAGCATCCACCGCCACCTCCTCCCCTTCCTCCTGCAGTATGGCTTTACACACTGCTTGAGCCACTTTCTCACAGTCTGTAGACGCCATTTCCTCCGGTACACCCCGTATTCTTAGGTTATTCCGTCTTGATCGATTCTCCAAATCTTCAATAATACTTGTTCTTTCCACTTTTCCATTGCTTGCATCGACCTCCCCACCTCCGTCTGTTTCGATTGTAACTGCTCCAGTTGCTGCTCCTGTTCCTCTGCTCTCCGTGCAAGTTCTCCCACCCTTCACTCAGCTCTCCGCACAATTCACCAACCTCTGATTTCACTGCTGCCAACTCCGATTTGAGCTCCTCGAACCAAGCTCTCAACGCCTCACGGGTTACATTCTGGACTACCATATCAGCCGCTTCCCCCTCCATGTTCTGTCCTCCCTTCCGCTCCGATGCTTCACCGCTTCCTGCGCTCTCCACCGCCATATTTTTCTCAGCTCTGTCTGCCTTTCCTCCACCATACGCAATCTCTCTAAGGTCTGCAGCCTTCTTTCACGTAGCCATCGCTACGGCGTGTGTCTCCGCGATCTCCCGTTTCTCTCCGTTCACTTTTACACCTCCTCGGGGGGAGGGATTCTCCGATCACCGGGTTGTTGTCCGGAGCTCTCGCCTCAGGCTGTCATCCAAGCCGATGATGTCACTTCCTCCCTCCTGTCACACTTTTTGAAACCACTTGAGAACATCAGAAAAAGGAGGGTCTCGGCCTCCCGGAAGGGATCCAAGGCCTTCAGCTGAAAAAGAGCATGAACACTAGTCGAGGCAGACATCGATGAAAAAAGTGGAAAATAGATAGATGAACCGGAGGAGAGACACTGAGGTGAGCTGGCTCAGGGCGGGAAGGAACAAGTACGCAAACCAGACAAATTTTAATTATAAAAATAAAAAAATAAAAAAAAACTGACTTTTTCTGAGGAACAAAGGGCTCTGTGGAAAAAAGGAGACAGGCAAGATGGCACCCTTGGGCGGAAAGTGGATCACGCATGCATGCTGCATCTCCCAAAGGCTTTCTTTGAAAGCTGGGGAGATGCTTCCATAGGGCCCTGTCGGGGCAGACAGACATCACCCATATGCGAGGACTAACTTCCTGATTGTTCCCAGAGAAAGCATGGTTACTCACCTGTAACAGGTGATCTCCGGGAACAGCAGGAATTTAGTCTTCACATATGGGTAGCGTCGGTACCGACGGAGCCTGTGCAGGAATGCTACTCAGCGTCTAATTAGAAAGCTTTTGGGAGCATCCCACAGCGCCTGCGTGCTGCCTTCCAGCCTTTTCCAACTGCCTCTCTCCAGTTGAGTTTAAAGCTGAGACAAAGAGAGAGAGAGGGAAAGAGAAAGAGATAGAGAGATACAACTCCTAGGGGAGGTGGGTGGGTTGTGAAGACTAAATTCCTGCTGTTCCCGGAGATCACCTGTTACAGGTGAGTAACTATGCTATCTCCAGGAACAAGCAGGAATGTAGTCATCACATATGGGGACTCCCTAGCTTTAGATGCCAGGGAAAGACCCCAGAAGTTGTGTGTCCCTGAGAAGGGCTCCACTCCCCCCCATGGATCTCTGGCATCCTACTAGGGATGGTGGGTAGGAGTTCATTAGGTATGGAACAGGTGTTGAAAAACAGCCTGACCAAACAAGACATCCCGGCGGGCGTCCTTGTCCAAGCAGAAATGGCGGTGAATGTAAGAACCGAGGACCAAGTGGCTGCTCGACAGATGTCGTCGATAGACAGAGTGCAGATGAGCCATTGAGGCTGCTATGGCTCTCACATTGTGAACAGTGACATGGCCCTCCAGAGAAAGGTTCTTACTCTGATAGGCGAAGGAAATACACTGAGAAATCCAGTTAGATAGAGTTCTCTTGGAGACTGGAAGTCCCAAATGAGAAGGATCAAAAGCAACACAGAGTGAGAGGACTTTCTATGTTGCTGTGTTCTTTTTAAGTAAAAGGCTAAAGCTCTTTTACAATCCAAGGTATGAAGATTCCTCTCTGTATTTGATGCATGAGGCCTTGGAAAAAACACAGGTAGGTAGACCGCTTGGTTCAGATGAAAAGGCGAGACCACCTTTGGCATAAAGTGTGGATGAGTCCTAAGTACTACCTTCTCATGATGGAACCTTGTATAAGGTGGATTAGCTACTAGCGCTTGCAACTCACTAATGCGACGTGCTGATGTGATTGCAATAAGAAAAATATCCTTCCAAGAAAGGAATTTTAAGGAGGTGGTAGCTAAAGGTTCGAAGGGTGGTTTCATGAGCTGCCCAAGAACCAGGTTTAAGTCCCATGCCACCGGTGGTGGCCTAATGGGAGGCTTAGTTAGAAGAAGGCCTCTCATAAATCTTGCTATAAGAGGATGAGAGGAAATAGACTGTCCATTTAGAGGCTTAAAGGAAGCTGTAATAGCACTCAAATGGACCCTTACTGAGTTAGTCTTAAGCCCTGCATTGGCTAAATGAAGGAGATATTCCAGCAAGGATTCCAGAGGTATCGCAAGGGGGTTAAGACCCTTTTGCGAACACCATATGGTAAACCTTTTCCACTTGAAAGCATAAGAGCGTCTTGTGGAAGGTTTCCTGGAAGCAAAAAGAATATCTTTTACTTGCTGAGGGAAATTGAGATCATGGAGATCTAGGCCTTCATCAACCAAGCCCTGAGATGCAGAGACTGGGGATTGGGATGCCATAACATTCGGTACTTCTGAGATAGGAGATCTGGAGCAGACCCTAACTCCAGGGAGGGAGCTTGAGAGAGATGTAGAAGCAGAGGGTACCACACTTGCCGTGGTCAATGTGGAGCTATGAGATCATATGACCTCTGTCTCTCTGAAGCATGAGCAGGGTTTTGGGAAATAGGGTAATGGGTGGAAAGGCATACAGGAAGTCTTGACCCCAATAGAGGAGGAAAGCATCCCTGGCCGAAGCCCCCTGAGCCGGAATTCTGGAACAGAACCGGGGAAGTTTGGCATTCCACGGACTTGCAAAGAGGTCTATGTACGGGGTACCCCAAATTTGAAAAATCTTGGCCACCTGGTCTGCATACAGAGACCACTCGTGTGGAAACAGAACTCGACTGAGTCTGTCTGCTCAAAAGTTTTGTATGCCTGGAAGATACACTGCCAGGAGATGCTCTCTGGTGAGGGCCCATAGTCGCAAAGCTTCGTTGCAAAGCGACAGAGATCCTGTTCCCCCTTGCTTGTTCACATAGAACATGGCTACTTGATTGTTCATATGGATGAGGACTGTCTTGTAGCTGAGCAGGGTATGGAACACTCGAAGAGTAAGGGAGATTGCACTGAGTTCCAGAAGATTGATATGTAGACGAGTCTTCTATGGAGACCAGGTGCCTTGGGTGGAGAGGTCTTGCAGATGACCTCCCAAACCCATTGGAGAAGCATCTGTTGTGATAGTTGCTTGGGGTAGAGGTTGATGAAAAGGGGACCCCAGCAACAGGTTTTGAGTGGACTTCCACCACTGGAGGGACAAAATAAGGCGACTTGTGTTTGCTATTTTGTCTGACAGGCATCCGGATGCCTGGGTCCATTAGGTGGATAAAGTCCACTGAGCTGCCTTCATATGGAGGCGAGCATAGGGAACCACATGCACCGTAGATGCCATGTGGCCTAGTAGTTGTAACATTTCTCGAACAGTTAGATGAGACTTTAGCACTGCTTGAGAAGCTAACTGCACCATGTGAAGGCAATGAGCCTGGGGGAGATAGACCCTTGCCCTTGTGGTATCCAGCAAAGCTCCTATGAACTCCAGAGACTGAGTAGGGGTTAGACTGGATTTTGGGATGTTTATTACCAGCCCTAAATACTGAAGGATACGCATAGTGCAGGATAGAGAAGTCCTGCCCTCTTACTCTGTTGGTACTCAAACGAGCCAGTCGTCTAAGGGAAGACGAATATTCCTAGAGTGCATAGAAATGCTGCTACTACAGACATGCATTTAGTGAACACCCTTGGTGCTGAGACCAGGCCAAAAGGAAGCACCCTGTATTGGTAGTGTTTCTGATGAAAAAGGAACCGAAGGAACCTTCTGTGGGTTGGATGGATGAGGACATGAGTGTACGCATCCTTGAGATCTAGAGAACAAAGCCAATCCCGACTCTGAAGGTATGGCAGCAGAGATCCAAGAGAAATCTTGAATTTCTCCTTGACAAGGAATTTGTTCAATTCTCTGAGGTCTAAGATAGGTCTGTAACACCCTGTTTTCTTTAGGATAAGAAAATAAGGGGAATAGAACCCTGTACCCTGCTGATGAATGGGTACTTCTTCTATTGCCCCTTGGGCAAGAAGGATGGTGATCTCCTGACCTAACAGGTTGATGAGAGAGGTCGGAGAATTGAACTGCTTTACCGTTGTGTGAGGGGGCATGCTTGAAAAATGAAGCTTGTATACCCTCCTTTATCATGGAGAGTGTCCAATGCTCTGTTGTTATTTGCCCCCATCTGGGGGCAAAATGACATAACCTTCCTGGAAAGGTGGAAGGCTCCAGAGCCGCGAGAGCCAGGAAGGCTAAGTTCTCTAGTTGAGAGTCAAAGGCCCTGTGGAGGCTGAGCCTGCTGGGCCGGCAAAAGCCTAGCAGTCTATGCTTTTTTCTGTTTGGGTGGTTGCTGACCTTTCCTGGCAAGCTGACCTACAGAAAAGTCCCTACTGAACATAAGCAGGATAAAATCTTTTCTTTTTAGAAAAGAATGGTTTTTTGAACAATTTCTTTCTAGCAGGATCAGCAATGGACTTGGATAATCTATCCAAGGTGGAATTTTCAGCATCCATTTCATTGGCCTTTTCTTGCCAATCCTTACCAAACAGGTTCTCATCAGTACAAGGGATATTTCCCAATTTGTCTTGTACCCAGAGCTCTAGATCAGATGCCTGGAGCCAAGCAATTCTACGTGCACCTATGGCAATAGTTGAGGTTCTGCTTATGCACTCAAAGCAGTCAAAGGCTGCACGGTTGGAAAATTTAGAAACATCTTGGGCATGTTTGACCAAAGTGAGAAAATCCTGTCTTCTATCCTAAGGAAGAATAGGACTTAAAGCTTCTAAATCATCTGTGACCTCCTTCAGGAACATTCCCATGTAGACTATAGGAACTGATCCTGGCAGAAAGCATGGAAGCTTGGAAGACACGACGTCCAAAAGCATCCAGGGTTCTGCACTCACATCCTGGAGGATTAGAGGCATGCCTCTTTGCACTCTTGATCCTTCTCATAGCTGATTCCACTACAATAGAGTGGTGAGGAAGCTGAGTCTTATGGAAACCAGGACAAGGAGGGACTCGATACATAGCATCCAGTCTGCGAGAATGAGGAGAGGTGGTAAGAGATATCTCCCACATCCTTAACATGAGATCATATAAAATCTCATGAATGCAAGAAACTAAGCAGCTAATCAAGTTCAGACATTTCAAACATAAGCTCATTAGGAGGGGACAGTAGGTGGTTCTTGTCGCTTGGCACTGATAAAGGCTAATAGCTGGGAGGGTTCAAAGAAAACATAAGAAACCGCCTGATATTTCACCAAGCACTTGATTAGCTGCTTAGTTTCTTGCATATTTGTTAGTAGGTTTTGATATGAAAGGTCCCCTGGTGTTGTGGACTTGGGTAGTTGGATACATTGTTTGTTTTTGCTTCATTCTATATTTCTCTGATTTATTTTTTTTCTTTATGTATCCTCCAATTTCTCCAAGAGAGTGTATTGTTAACTTTCTTGATTTATTTGTAAAGATTTTCATAAATAAAAAATTAAAAAAAAAAAAAATCTCATGAATGGGCAAGGTAGCTGCCTCCTTAAAAGTTTTGGGATATTGTAGAATTTCCAACTCCTTGGCCCTTGGCTCTGTTTCAGGGGCCACAGTAATGGACAGGTCCCGAGCGACCTCCCTGACAAAATCCTGGCAGGAAATATCCTCTGGAGGAGACATCCTGCGTTTGGGGGGAGGAGGGCTCCTCTGGGGGAAGCATCGCTGCATTGACAGAACTGTCAGAATACTCAGATTCTTCTGAGGACTCGAAGTAAAGTCTGTCCGGATGCTCTTGAAGAGCCCGATACCCGTACCGACCAAAGTCGGTACCGGGAGTAACTGGTACCGGGGTATCGGTACCGCAGGTCATCGGATGACTGGGTACCGGCAAAGCAGACACCGATGCCCAAGCTGATGCTATCGGTACCGGTGCCGATACTGGTGGAATTGTCTGTCGCGGTTCAGAGAGCATCGATGCCACAAGGAAAGCCGCCAGACAGCGCTCGAAAGCCATGAATCTCTGGTATATTGACGCTGCCAATGCCTGGATGTCGGTACTGGAAGAGACCGCCGATACCCCAGAGCGTGGCACCAGTAGTTCTGCCGAGGTCGAGGCCTCGAGAATATCCTGGAACCCTGAAAATGCTTTGGAAGCCGAAGCCTCCCGCCGGGGTAATTTTGCCGGTGCAGAATCCTCAAGGGCAACGCCAGAGGCATCTTGATGCTTAGAAGGAGATCTACCCTTTGAGGACCGGCTGGACTTATGTTTAGTTACCTGAGATCCACGGGAGGAAGCAGCAGCCCTGGAAGACGTCAATGCCACTGAAGCTGCATCAGAGGGAAACAGGGTACTGAGCTTAGCAGCTCGGTTCTGCCGACCTCTTTTAGACATCATGGCACAGGATATACAAATCCGTGATGGAGTGGTCAGGACCTAAACATTTTAAACACCATTCATGGGTGTCGGTGACAGAAATGGTACCGCCACACTTGGTGCACTTTTTGAAACCTGAGGCAGGTTTCTCCATGGTAAGGAAACGTTTTTGGGCCTCAGGCCCAAAAAGGCACGTGCAACTGAAGAAAAAGAAAGTAGTTACTCACCTGTAACAGGTGTTCTCCAGGAGCAGCAGGAATCAGTCCTCACATATGGGTGACATCGACGTCGATGGAGCCCTTGTGGAGCATTTCACCAGCTTTCTATGAAAACCTTTGGGAATACTGCACGCATGCGCGGTCCCCTTCCCGCCTAAAGGTGCCATCTTGCTCAGTCAAATGACATAGCTAAAAAACAGCACACAAAAATGTAAAATAAACTATGTACAACTGCAACTCCCAGGGGAGGAGGGAGGGTTGTGAGGACTGATTCCTGCTGCTCCTGGAGAACACCTGTTACAGGTGAGTAACTACTCTTTCTCCAGGACCAAGCAGGAAGTCAGTCCTCACATATGGGTCACTCCCTAGCTCTGGGCTACCGAGGAACCCAGGCTGAACAAGAGAACTCCCTATAGTCGCAGCATCAAAGAAAGGCTTTTCACTAAAAGAACCTCCACCGGTAGCCCAATGGAGGGCTGTAGGGCAGGAGTTGCCTAGACCTCAAAGAGATTCCGGAGTACTGCCTAGCCAAAAGCACTGCCCCTACGGGACTCCCTCTCCAGGCAGTAATGGGCCGCAAAAGTCTGGCTTGAGGACCAAGTTGCAGCCCTGCAGATGTCTACCAACGGTATAGAGTGGAGATGAGCTACTGAGGCAGCCATTGCCCTGACACGATGGGCCGTGACCCAACCCTGCAAGGGAAGGTCAGCCGTCCTGTAAGCCCAGGTGATACAGTCAGCCACCCATATGGACAAGGTATGCTTGGGCACAGCTAACCCCAAATTATTAGGGTCAAAAGAGATGAAGAGCTAAGTAGCCCTTCTATGTCCCTGCGTACGATCAAGGTAGAAGGATAAGGCCCTCCTACACTCCAGGGTATGCAGGATCGCTTCAGCCTGGCTTGCATGAGGCCTAGGGAAGAATTTTGGAAGAACCACCTACTGATTGAGGTGAAAAGAGGAGACAACTTTAGGGAGGAACTTTGGATGAGCTCTTAGGACTACACTGTTGCTATAGAAGCGGGTGTAAGGCCTGTCACAGACCAGGGCCTGAAGCTCACTCACCAGTCTGGCCAAGGTTAAGGCTACTAGGAAGAGTGTCTTCCAGAAAAGGAAGCGGTGAGGACAAGTAGCCATCGGCTCAAAAGGTGGGCGAGTCAGTTGCTGCAAGACCACATTCAACTTCCACTCAGGAGCTGGAGGACGGACAGGAGGCTTGAGCAAGAGCAAACCTTTGAGAAACCGGGACACCAAGGGTTGAACCAACAGAGAGTGTCCTTCCACCAGTGAGTGGTGAGCTGCTAGAGCTGAGAGGTGGACCCGAACAGAATTGGACTTTAGGCCCTGATTGGTTAAGTGCAGCAGGTACTGAAGCACCACTGGTACAGTACAGGAGAAAGGATCCTCTGTACGCAGCTGACACCACACAGAAAACCTCTTCCACTTCAAGGCATAGGTTTTTCTAGTGGACTGCTTCCTAGAGGCCAGGACGACCTCTTCAACTTCAGGAGGTAGGCCCCAAGGAGCCAAAACTACCCTTGCAGCTTCCAGGCCATCAAATTGAGATTTAAGATTGGGGTGCAGAAGAGACCCCTGGTCCTGAGAGAGAAGGTCGGGCTGCAACCCTAGAGGTAGTGGAGTGTCCACTGCTAGTTGAAGCAGAAGTGGGAACCAAGGTTCCCTCGGCCACCTGGGGGCTACCAGAAGGACAGAGGCCTGGTCCTGTAGAATCTTGAACAGGGTTCGGGCCACCAGAGGCGTGGGTGGAAATGCATACAGGAGGCCCTGGGACCAGGAGATCAGAAAATCATCTGCTGCTAGCCTCAGAGGATGCGGCTGCCTGGAGCAGAACCTGGGCAGCTGTCTGTTCAGGGGACTGGCAATGAGATCTATGGATAGAAGTCCCCACCTCAGGAAGATCTTCTGAACCACCAAGGGATGGAGCTGCCATTTGTGGGGCTGCAGAATCCTGCTCAACCTGTCTGCCAGGTAATTTTCCTGGCCAGGGAGATAAACCGCCACGAGCAACATGTTGCGCCTGAGCGCAAACAAGCAAAGGTCCTGCACCTCCTGACAAAGGAGCCTGGACCCAGTGCCTCCCTGTTTGTTCACATAAAACATGGCTACCTGATTGTCTGTTTGCACCAAAACAGACTGGTGGGCCAGAATTTGAGAGAAAGTCTTGAGGGCTAAGCGAATAGCCCGTAGTTCCAGTAGATTGATCTGCTGCTTGACCTCCCAGGGAGACCACAGGCCCTGAGTGCACTTGCCCAGACAGTGTGCACCCCAGCCCTGCAGGGAGCCATCGGTGGTCAACACCACTGTGAACCCAGGTGGCTGAAAAGGCATCCCTTTCAGTAAGTTGGGGGGAATGCAGCCACCAACGTAGGGAGTGCAGGAATGGTCTGGACACCCTTACTCTGTCGCTGAGGCTCCCTGTGGCCTGCGACCACTGATTCCTGAGACCCATTGCGCAGGCCTCAAATGAAGCCTGGCATTGGGAGTCACATGTACTGTCGAAGCCATGTGGCCGAGAAGCCTCAGGCAGAGCCTGGCGGAGACCAGTGACCTGCTGAGAGACTGGTTTGCCAAGGTCATCAGTCTTTGGGCTCTGTCCTCTGGCAAGAAAGCTTTTGCCTGCAGAGAGTCTAGCCTTGCCACTATGAACTCCAAGTTTTGGGGGGGGGGGAGCAAAGTGGACTTTGTGAAGTTTATGACAAACCTCAGATGTTGGAGTAGAGAAATTGTTTGGAGGGTGGCTTGCCTGGCCTCCTGGCACGTCTGACCCCTGATGAGCCAGTCGTCCAGATAGGGGAAGACAAAGATACCCTGATTCCTTAAGTAGGCCGCCACCACTGTCAGGCATTTGGTAAAGACCCTGGGGGCGGATGTGAGGCCAAATGGCAGCACTCTGTATTGATAATGGTTTCCTCCCACAATGAACCTGAGGTACTTTCTGTGGTCTGGATGAATGAGGATGTGAGTGTACGCATCCTTTAGATCTAAAAAGCATAACCAGTCTCCCTGCTGGAGGTAGGGCAGAAGTGTTCCAAGAGTAAGCATCTTGAACTTCTCCTTCTGTAATTACTTGTTGAGATTCCTGAGGTCGAGAATAGGCCTGAGATCCCCTGTTCTCTTTGGTACTAGGAAGTACCTGCAGTAGAAACCGTGACCTTGTAGGTGGGGAGGCACAGGCTCCACCGCCTTGTCTCACAACAGACCCTGAAGCTCCTGCAGGAGGAGGGCTGTATGGAGAGGAGGCCTTGGAGGCTCTCCTGGAAAATAGGGAGGAGGCAACTGATAAAAATGAAGCAGGTAGCCCTTGTGGACTATGCTTAAGACCCAGTTGTCCCCTGTAATGGGTTGCCACCGGTGGGCAAACAGGGCTAGTCGACCTCCTGTGCAGGGATGGGACAGCAGGGATGGAGAGGCTATGCCTTGGGAGTCAAAAAAACCCACCCCTGCTGAGTGGGAGCAGGAGCCGGAGGCTTGGGGGACTTCTGCCTACGGGGCCCATGTCCCTTCCCCTTGGCCTGCTGACCCTGTGGGGGAGCGGGGGAGGCCTGGTAAGGTGGGAACTGTTTGTAGGCAGTCGCCTTCCTCGGGTAAAAGGACTTCTTATCCGAGCCCTTCTTCTTGTGTGAAGGGGCAGAAGTCTTTCGAGACAGCCTGTCCTCGTAAGGTGCTCGGTCTCGAGCTCAGCAGCCTTCTCGGCCATGGGCTTGCCAAAAAGGTTCTCACCTCGGCAAGGGACATCAACCAACTTGTCCTGAACCCATGGCTCAAGGTCCGATGACTGAAGCCATGCCTGGCGTCGAGCCACGATGCCGGCTGCCACAACACGGGCCGAGGCCTCGAAGCCATCGTAGGCCGCTCGGGACATGAACTTGGAGCACTCCCGGATCCCCGAAGACAAGGACTTGAACCTCTGCAAAGGTTCCCCGGAGAGACCAGCAGAGAACCCGGCAAGCTCCTTTGCCAGGTCCAGCAAGTACATGCCCATGTACAGCTGGTAAGACTGGACACGGCAAGCAAGCACCGAGCCCTGGAAGCACTTTCTACCAAACGCATCCAGGTTCCGGGCCTCCCTGCCAGGGGGCACCGCGGAGTCCATCTTCTGACTTTTCAGACAATGCATGGCTGAAGGTTCCGGGCCTCCCTGCCAGGGGGCACCGCGGAGTCCATCTTCTGACTTTTCAGACGATGCATGGCCGATTCCACCACCAATGATGTGGTAGCTGCGCGTTTTGAAAACCAGGGCTCTTACGGAGTCGATAAATGGAATCGACCAGCTTGCTGAGAACCGGCGCCGAGGCCGATGTCTCCCACATCGGAGGAACCGGCACAGTAAAGGCCTCCTTCGGAGGAGAGTCATACTGGAGTGCCTCGAGCTCTTCGGTTCAAGGCTCCTCCTCGGGATCCGCCGGGATCGCCAAAGCAGTGGCCATATCCCTAACGAACTCCGAGAACCGTGAATCCTCTGGAGGGGACCTACTTCGGGGCTCAGACTGCGGTGAGTCCGACGGGACGCACCGAGTCTTGAAGGTATCGGGGGACTCCTCGTGCTCCGTCTCCCAGGCGGACTCGTCCGAAGAGGAGTCGGGCTCCAAACACGCGGGGCCCGGCAGCACCCGCCCCGACGCCGAAGGCACCGGCGTCAACACCCTCCGTCCCGACCGGGAGGTCGAGGGTGACCGTGACCAAGGACAACCTCGAGCCTTCATGGTCTCGAGTATCGGCTCTGTCTCCGTGGTCGACTTCGACATCGATGTCCCGGTGGTCGGGGCAGATGCGCCAGCGAGGCTGGCCATCAGCACCCGCTGCTGATCCATGAAGGCAGATAGTCTGCACTCCAAGGCTGTCAGCCTGAGACCCAGCTCAGGAGACTCAGCAGCCACCGACTCGGGCCCCGGCGGCGCTGGGCCCGATGTCGGCTAACTGGGAGGAGAGTCCTCAAGGACAACAGAACTTACGTGTCCAGCAGACTCCGGCTCCACTCGAGGTACTTTTGACGGCTTCTCCTGTTCCACGGGCCCGGGATGGCAGTCGGGGGTCCGAGACCTAGCCCTCGAGAAGCCAGGGACCTCCTCCAAAACCTCCTCCAATGCCACCCTCGCAAGACGCTTCTTCCTCTTTCGCTCCTGCTCGGGGGACCCCCTCTCCGAGGAACCCCGACGATGCTCTGGGTCAGACTCCCGAGACATCGAGGCCTCAGATGAGGTCCAGGCCCGACCGGAGGCCGAATCGGAGAAAAGACTTTCCTTTTGGTGCTGACGAATTCGCAGTGCCTTAGTGACATTTTCCCACACGGTCCACAGATCTTAGGATCATGATCAGGACCGAGGCACCAAAGGCATCAGTCGTGTGTGTCGGTGAGAGACATTTGTTTCTTGCACGATCACACTTCTTAAAACCACTGGAAGCCATCGGGGAAAAAAAAGAGTCCCCGCGAGGTCAAAGGACTGGCCTTCCAGGGAAAAGGAAAAAAAGGGCGCGAACGCCAGCCACGAAGGGCAAAAAACGAAAAAATAAGATCGGGCTCGATACCGGTGTACCGAACCTGGCGAGAAGGGGAACCGGCGTCGAACCGGAGAAAAAACTGAAGAAATCGCAAGAATTTGAAGGAAAAATCTAACTGTTTTCCGGGTGAACTAGGACAAACGTCCGACGGGCTCCATGGAAAAAGAGAGACTGAGCAAGATGGCACCTTTAGGCGGGAAGGGGACCACGCATGCGTGCAGTATTCCCAAAGGCTTTCATAGAAAGCAAGGGAAATGCTCCGCAAGGGCTCCATCGACGTCAATGTCACCCATATGTGAGGACTGACTTCCTGCTTGGTCCTGGAGAAAAAAGAATATATTTTGTTTTAGACAGAAATAAGAAGAAAAACACCGGCGGTACCGGTGAAGCGTCGAAGGCAGACGCGACCACAAAAAAGAAATAAATAAAAAAAGAATTCTTCTGCGGTGACAGGAACACGACCTGCTGGCTCCGCAGAAAAAAAAGAACTGGAGAGAGGCAGTTGGGAAAGGCAGGAAGGCAGCACACGCAGGCGCTGTGGGATGCTCCCAAAGGCTTTCTAATTGGACGCTGGGGAGCGTTCCCGCGCAAGCTCCGTCGGTACCGACGATACCCATATGTGATGACTACATTCCTGCTTGTTCCTGGAGATTTTCCAATACGTTACTGACTTTAATGATGTAAAATGGTCCAGATTTAATAATACCACATAGCAATACTTCTGACACTATCTTTGGTTTTTCTGGACAAATGACATCAATTAAGGAATTTTATTTCAGTATAGTTTCTGAACCAATACTCTGTACTTTCCTTCCTAAAGCACATAAAACATTTGAACAACTGAGCACATATTGCAAAAAAACGAACAAAATGTAAAAGTGCATCCACAATTTTGGCCACTATGGTATATCACAATGATAGGGTAGATCAAATTGGTAGATGAGTTGCGCTCTATGTTAGAGAGAGCATTGTGTCACAAAGGATTAAAGTTTTGCACAAAACAAAACTATGCTGTAGATTCTCTATAGATTGAAATTCCATGTAAAAAGGGTGAAGGCGATGGCAGTGGGGGTGTACTATCACCTGCCTGGCCAGAATGAATTAATTGATAATGAAATGCTCAAAGAAATTAGGAAAGCTAACAAAAGTTACAACAAAGTAATAATGGATGATTTCAATTACCCCACTATCAACTGGGTCAATGTCACTGCAGGCCATGCTAGGGAGATAAATCTTCTAGATGAAAAAGAATTGTTATTCACCTGTAAAGGTGTTCTCCAGGAACAGCAGGAAATCAGCCCTCACATATGGGTGACGGTGACGTCGGCATCGACAGAGCCTGTATACATCCATTCCCCAGCTTTTAAAGAAAGTCTTTGAGAGTTACACCGCACATGCAAGGTCACCTCCCTGCCCAAAGGTGCTATCTTGTCTCAGTATGATATCATAGCACAAGACGGCAAATAAAGAAAACTCCTCCATGAGGAGGAGAACATAAGATATGAAATACTGGGTCAGACCGAGTTCCATCAAGCCCAGTATCCTGTTTCCAACAGTGGCCAATCTAGGTCATAAGCACCTAACAGTTTCCCCAAAAGACACAGGTTCCACAATGCTTGTATTGGGTCAAGCATTGATATCCTGGGTCCCTTTTAAATAATGGTTTATGGATATTAACTCCAGGAACTTGTCCAAACCTTTTTTAATCCCAGCTACACTAACAGCTTTTACTACATCCTCCAGTAACAAATTCCAGAGTTTGCTTACATGTTGAGTGAAAAAATATTTTCTCTTATTAGTCTCATTGCATATCCCCTAGTCTTTCTAAATTCTGACGACGTTAACAATTGATCTACGTTTACACATACCACTCCATTCATTAATTTATAGACCTCAATCATATCTCCCCTCAGCGCTCTCTTTTCCAGGTTAAAGAGCTGTAACCTTTTTAGCCTCTTTTCATAGGGGTATCCTTCCATCCCCTTCACCATTTTGGTGGCTCTTCACTGTACCTTTCCTAAAAACGCTATATTCTTTTTAAGATATGACAAACAGAATTGCATACAATATTCAAGGTGTGGTCGAACCATGAAACGATAGACACGTTATAATACCCTTTGTTTCATTATCCATTCCTTTCCTTATGATACCTAACATTCTATTAGCTCTCTTGGCCGCCGCTGCACACTGGGCAGAGAGTTTTAACATGTTACCCATGATGATGCCTAAATCTTTTTCCTGGGTGGTAGTTCCTAAAGTGGAACCTTGCATCGTGTAACCATAGTTTTGATTATTCTTTCCTAGGTGCATAACTTTGCACTTGAAAATTGGCCATTTAGCCCTACCCTCTGCTTTCTAGCTTTTAACCAGTTCTTGATCCACAAATAGTACACCGACTCCTATCCTATGACTTTTTAGTTTTGCCAAAAGTCTCAGATAAGGGACCTTGTCAAAGGCTATCTGAAAGTCCAGATACACAATATCAACCGACTCACCTTTGTCTACCTGTTTATTCACACCTTCAAAAAAAACATACAGATTAGTAAGACAAGAGCTTCCTTGTCTAAAGCCATGTTGGCTGTCTCCCATTAAGCCATGACTATCTACATGTTCAGTAATTCTGTTCTTTATGATGGTTTCTATCATCTTTTCCGGTACTGATGTCAGGGTCACCGGTCTGTAGTTTCCAGGATCACCTCTGGAACCTTTTTAAAAGGAGTTACATTGGCCATCCTCCAATATTCAGGTATTACAGATGATTTTAATGATAGTTCTCAGATTACTAATAGCAGGTCTGCAATCTCATATTTCAGTTGTTTCAACACCCTTGGATGTACAGTGTTGTACACCATCTAATCCAGGTGATTTGCTACTCTTCAGTTTCTCAAATAGTTGTAATACATCTTCCCAGTGTATCGATTTCTTTCTTTTCTTCCGCAGTATCACCTTTAAATACCATTTCAGTCATGGGTAACATCCCTACATCTTCCTCAGTAAAGACGGAAGCAAAGAATTCATTCAGTCTCTCCGCTATGGCCTTGCCCCTCTTAGTGCCTATTTAACCCCTCTATCATCTAATGGTCCAACTGACATGCTCAGATTTTTTGCTATGAATGTACTTGAAAAAGTCTATTATGCATTTTTGTTTCCACAGAAAGCTTCTTCTCAAATTCTCTCTTTGCCTATCTTATCAATGCCTTACATCTAACTTCCTAATGCTTGTGCTGTTTCCAGTTTTTGTCATTTGGCTCTTATATCAATTTCCTGAAAGATGCTTTTTTGGCAACAGCTGCCTCTCTGACCTCACCTTTAAATGATGCTGGCAGTTTTTTAGACTTCCATCCACTTTTCTTTAAGCTTGTAATACAGCTGGTCTGGGCTTCCAAGACACAATTTTTAAACACCACCCAAGTTTGATGTAAGTCTTTAAACTTTGCAACTGCTCCTTTTAGGTTTTTCTTAACTATTTTCCTCATTTTATCATAGTTTCCCTTTCGAAAGTTAAAAAGGTAGTACTGTGGATTTTCTTGCCATCCTCCCTCCATTTATTAAATCAAACGCGATCATGCTATGATCACTATTGTCAAGTGGCCCCAACACTTATTCTCTTGCATCAGATCTGGTATTCCACTAAGGACCAGGTCCAAGATGGCTTCCCCTTTTATCAGTTCATGAACTAGCTGCTTCAAGAAGCAGTCATTTATTTCATCTAGAAACTTTATCTTTCTAGCATGTCCTGCTGTGACACTGACCCAGTCAATACAGGGGAAAATGAAATCACCCATTATTATTACTGTAAAGAAACTTTTGTTAGCATCCCTGATTTCTTTGATTATTTCATCATCCATTTGTTAATTCTGGCCAGGCGGTCAATAGTACACCCCCACTGCCTTCCCCTTTTTTAACATGGAATTTCAATCCATAGAGATTCTACAGCAAATTTTGTTTCATGCAAAACTTGAATCCTTTGTGACTCAATGCCCTCTCTAACAGAGTGCACCCCTCCACCAATTTGATCAGCTCTATCATCACGATACAGTTTGTACCCAGGTATCACAGTGTCGCACTGGTTGTCCTCCTTCCACCATGTCTCTGAGATACAAATATCTAACCTCTCATTTAGTGCTATATATTCTAACTCTCCCACCTTATTTTTTAGACTTCTAGCATTTGCAAACAAGCATCTTAGAGACTATTTTATTCATATGAATCTGGCTATCAGTAGGCAAGTGTAATTTGGAATCTTTAAGCTCTGTCTGCTCCATACTTAAGGGCATTTGGGCTACTTTTGTCTTTGTTGGAACCTCTCTGCTGATATGCCCTAATTTCATTCTTTGGCTAGTATCCTTCAAGGATACATTGTTCTGAACCATGCGCTCTTTGGTGACTGTTGGCTCTCCCCTGTTATCTAGGTTAAAAGCTGCTCTCTCTCCTTTTTAAAGGTCATAGAAACAGAAATATGACGACAGAAAAAGACCACATGGCCTATCTAGTCTGTCCTTCCATATTAACCACTACAACAGTCCCCTTTTTCCCTTTAGAGATCCTGTGTTTGTCCCATGCTTTTTTGAATTGTTATTGTCCTCATCTCTACCACCTCCACTGGGAGACTATTCCACGGATCCACCACTCTCTCTGTAAAGAAATATTTCAGCATATCACTCCTGAATCTATCTCCCTTCACCCTCATCCCATGTCCCCTCGTAGCAGAACTTGCTTTCAATTGAAAGAGGCTCTCTCCCTGAACATTTATGCCATGGAGGTATTTAAACATCTCAATCATATCACCTCTATCTCGCCTTTCCTCTACATATTGTGTACATATAGGTGTACATATTAAGATAATTAAGTCTGTTCTCATATGCTTTATAATGAAGACCACTAACAATTTTAGTAGCCACCCTCTGCACCGACTACATCCTGCTCACATCCTTTTGAAGGTGCGGTCTCCAGAATTGCACACTATACTCCAAATGAGGTCGCACCAAAGACTTATACAGAGGCATTATCACCTTCTTTTTTCTGCTAGCCATTCCTCTCCATATCCACCCAATAGCTTCTAGCTTTTGCCGTCGCCTTTTCTACCCGTTTAGCTACTTTAAGATCATCAGACACAACCACGCCTAGGTCCTGCTCTTCTTTAGTGAACAAAAGTACTTCACATCCTATATTATATTGCTCCCTTGGATTGCTGCAGTCCAAATGCATGACCTTACATTTTTTAACATTAAATCCCAGCTGCCAAATTCTATTCTTCAAGCTTAGCTAGATCCCTCCTCATGTTATCTATACCTTCCTAGGTGTCTACTCTATTGCAGGTTTTGGTATCATCCGCAAAGAGGCAAATCTTACCCGACAGCCCTTCCGCTATATCACTAACAAAGATGTTATGAAGAATCAGGCCAAGGACAGATCTCTGGGGCACACCACTGGTAACATCCTTCTCCTCAGAGTGAGCTCCATTTACCTGTATTCTTTATCACCTCCTACCCAACCAATTTCTAACCCAAGCAGTAAAGAGTAGTTACTCACCTGTAACAGGTGTTCTCCAGGAGCAGAGGAATCAGTCCTCACATAGGGGTGACGTCGGCGCCGACGGAGCCCCCGTGCGAAGCATTTCCCCAGCTTTCATAGAAAGCCTTTGGGAATGCAGCGCGCATGCGCAGTCCCCTTCCCACCCAAGGGTGCCAACTTCCTCAGTCTGATGACATAGCTAAAAGACAGCAAAAATAGCAAAAATAAATCATATGACTGCAACTCCAAGGGGAGGAGGGAGGGTTGTGAGGTCTGATTCCTACTGCTCCTGGAGAACACCTGTTACAGGTGAGTAACTACTCTTTCTCCAGGACCAAGCAGGAAGTAAGTCCTCGCATATGGGACTCCCTAGCTTAGGGCTACCAGAGGCCCCAAACTGAAAAATGAGCTCCCTCTAGAGCCTCAGCATGCAAGAACAGAATCTTCTCTGATAAAGCACAGTTACTTACCTGTAACAGGTGATCTCTGGGAACAGCAGGAATAAGTCTTCACATATGGGTACGTCGGTACCGACGGAGCCTGCGCGGGAACGCTCCCCAGCGTCCAATCAGAAAGCTTTTGGGAGCATCTCTCAGCGCCTGTGTGCTGCCTTCCCGCCTTTCCAACTGTCTCTCCTCAGTTGAGTTTCATAGCTGAGACAAAGGGAGAGAAAGAGGAAAGGAAGATAGAGAGACACAACTCCTAGGGGAGGTGGGTGGGTTGTGAAGACTTATTCCTGCTGTTCCCAGAGATCATCTGTTACAGGTAAGTAACTGTGCTATCTCCAGGAACAAGCAGGAATGAGTCTTCACATATGGGGACTCCCTAGCTGTAGATGCCAGGGGGAGATCCCATAAAATGCGTGTCCCTGGAACAGGACTGCACTTCTCACACATGGATCTCTGGCATCCCATGAGGGATGGTGGGTAGGAGTTGAAAAGAGAGGAGCTGTAGGAAAAACAGCTAACTAAGGACTACAGGAGAGGAGTCCTTGGTATGTATGATAATTACCAATAAAAATATTGAATGAGCAATCACAATATGGACCTTACCTACTGGATTGCAGGAAATAGAGAGGCTGATGGAGTCTACTAGAGGTTCAGTAGAGGAATCCTCAAGGTGACCTCACGGCAGTGAAGGTGAAGGTCCAAATCTGGAATAGGCAGGTGACCTAGGAGTCAACTGGGGTAGTATAAAAACGGCAGGTCTTCAGTGGAAGCTTTATGGGAAAAAGCTGAAAACTCTTTTAGCTACAGAGTCCTTAACATTTAGGAGTAAAAGAGGAAGACTGACCGATTTGGACAACTAGCCCAGTCCTGGAGGAAGAAGGGGTATGGGAAAAAGCCCGTATTCCCAAAGAGGACAGATGTGTGAAGGACTGAAACCTCAGAACTACTGAAGGTCTACACTGTCTTTCCTAGCTGGTGAGAGATAGGAAAGATATTGAAGCATGGTGCTTCAGGGATAGCGAGACCTCGAGTAAAGTGGGAGCTGTCAGTACCACAGTAGTGGTTGTGTGCATAATATCCCCGACATACTGAGGAACAGTATGAACATATGCAAGCGCACTGTCTGCAACCTGTAGGAAGGTAAAAACCCTTATAGCATAGACAGTTAGGGAGATAAGTATGTAACTTAACCCTCCATAGCCCATGTTCCCTGTAAAATAGTTATCTCCAAGTTATAATGCCCTGTTCAATGTAATTTCAGTTTGTTCAATGTAAACCGCACTGATGCAGAATAGCGCGGTATATAAGAGAATATAAATAAATAAATAAATAAAATAAATACATATCTACTGATAAGGAGCATCTCGACAGATACACATATATATATATATAGGGGCATAACATATGCACACACAGCTTACAGACATGTATCTATAGATGTATATATAGATATATACCTACATGAACATGTATGTCTGAGGATACATGTCTGCAACTAAGCAGATAGAGATATGCCCATAAAAACATTCACATGAGAGATGTGAAGGAGAAAGATTCATCTAATAACAAGAAGGTGGAACCTACTTGAAAAGATATATAGAGAATCTATTCCTCCTGGCTAAGATGGTGCAGGAATGCTATCCAGTGAAATAACTAGGATGGTTGCGTGAAAAAACAGAGGATAATATTAGTCTGTAGACAGCAAGTCCCGAGTCTTGTAGAACTCTGACATGGTAGATGTACAGAAAACGCATAGGGGGAGATACCATGATGACCCACTGGAGGGACACAAGGGGTATCATGCGTTACCAGTAGAATATGTGCTGTCCATAAAAGAGTAGGATACCCTGAGGACAAGCTGCAAGGAAAAAAGAGCATATTCCTGCAGGATTGGAAAACTCTTTGGACATTCACGCAGAAAAGGCTTATATCCTGTATTATAACAGGAGATAACAGGGTGTGGAACCCTCACAGTCATAGAAAATGACTGATAAGCCTTTCCCACTATATAGAATAGTCGTCAGAGACAAGACCCCATGCTCTCTAGAAGGGCCCATAGTAGAAAGCTTCGCTGTAAGATTGCAGAGAGCATTATGCAGGAGAATTAGGAAATAAAACTGGCTGTAGGTCAACTCTGCTGCCAAATCCAAGAAGTGGAGATGGCAAGAAAAGAAGATAGTGTGGTAAGCCTGAAGTGATTAGGATTATCCAAGATAGATGAAAGCACTATCTTGGAATCACTACTAAGGCCAGACAGAAAGTAGTGGAAGACAGACTGGAAACTTGTGGAAAAGTACCAGTAGTCCAATCACTGGAACTCCTGCATGGGCAGCTGCTGAATGATACAGCAGAGAGAATCTTCCTGTGTAAAACAGAGAGAACAGACAAAAGGAGAGGTGAAAATCCTCCTGTCCCTGTCTGATGAGCTGCCCAGAGAAAAGAAGGGAATTTATTCAAGGGAAAAAACTCTACACTGGAATGAAAGACTAGAGAAGCCCTGCAGTGATAAGGTACCACTCATTCAGGGGGAACCCTGGATGAGAGGGTAGAGAAACAGGAGCTGAAGGGTGACTTACCATAAAGTCTGCGGAAGGAAAAAAGTCATGTTGGGACAGAAAAACTATCATGGGATAGTTGTTAACTTCCCTTCTTGGTAGGAAGAAGAGGAGAAATCTGTGACCCATAGACATGAATATCCTGACAGCTCAGCATATCTAGGAGGAAAAGGATGTTTTGAGGAAAAGGATGTTTTGAAGAAAGGAATCCCTGTGTAGAGTTTTGAAGGAAAAAACAGTGAAAAAACTTCTGCTAAGAAGAAGTTAACTGTAGGTTGTAACCTTCAGGAACCTATGGTTGCTGGGTTTGTTCAGCCTGGCTAGAGTTTGGATTCTTCAGACCAGGGCGAGGTTTCCCCTGCTTGGGAACATCTGTAGAATGGGCAGGAGAAGAGTGAAACCTTCTTTTCCTAGGGAAAGAAGGTTTGGTAGGGCATTTCCTACGTACTGGGGAAGGAGAAGGCTTAGGATAGCCTCCAGAAACAGGGAAGTCAGTGAAGCAATGAGCAACCTGACGTAAAGACTCCCTATTGAAGAGATTTTCTCCAGTACAAGGAGCATTAACCCAGTCTTTGTTGTGCCCATCTGTTCAAGTCTGAAGCTTGGAGCCAGGCTCTACGTCGTGCTCCTATGGCTATAGCAGAGGTTCTGCTAACAGACTCAAAAGAGTCTAGAGAAGCACGAGAAAGAAACCAAGAGATATTTTGGCTATGACTAAGAATTAAGGAATAGTCTGCAGCCTTGGGCTCTGATAGAAAAGGAGTCAAAAGAGATAATTTCTTTGTGACCTCCTGGAGAGATAGACTCATAAAACATATAAGAGATAATCCTTGCTGCCAGCATAGATGTTTGGAAGGTTTGACGTCCAAAGGCATCAAGTGTTCTAGATTCACGACCTGGCGGATAAGAAGAATGCTTCTTCTTGCTTTTTACCTTCCTCATTGCTGATTCCACTACAATGGAATGATGGGGAAGTTGAGTCTTTTGAAACCCCGGATAGGGGGGCACCTGATACAAATCATCAGTTGCTGTAGAAGGTGAGGAAACCCTTAAAGGTGTTTCCCATATTCTCAGAAGACGATCCTGCAAAGAAGGATGTAAAGGAAGCATTATATTTTCCTTTTCCGCAGGAGAGCTTTGAGTAGGATGACAGCCAGGGATAGGAATAGCAAGGAATGTTGCCATATCAAGGAGAAATTTCTGAAAAGAAGAATCTCCAATGGGAACCATCCCTGGATAGGCTAAAGTTGAAGCAGTAGCCTGGGCACCGGAGGACATACTGGTCCGGTGCAGAAAAAGAGCCCCACTAGATGGATACTGGTACTGGCAGTTACGACTTGAGACAGTCAGTACTGCATCGTCCATGCCAGGTATCGACTCCAAACTAGGAATAGAAAAGAGCGATCCTGGTGAAAAAGGCATGGAGGTAGTTGGTTCCGATGCAGGAACCGGCATCGATACCGATACCGGTAGCGGTGCCGGAATTGAAGGCGATACCGATATCGAAGCAGTCATCGAAGGCTGCTCAAGCGGTACCGAGGCAACCATAAATCCTTGGTGAGTATCCTCGGTACTGCGTATCCGGAATCGATAAGTGTCGGTTCCGAGACGCGTCGGTACCCAGTCTTCTAGACTAGATATCGATTCCAGACTCGGCATCAAAGGGAGTGAGTCTATCGATGCATGTCTAGAGGGTACCGACATCGGTGGTCGTATCGGCGATGCTGCCGATACTGGAAAGTCAATCTGGGACGTATCGATCGGTCCCGAAGGTACCAAGGACGCCAGATGACGATCCCTGGCGAAGAGTGGATCACTCAACACCAGTGCCGATGCCGGGGTATCGGTACCGCTCGAAGCGGATGCCACCACCGAGCATGGCTCAGAAACTGGAAAGTCAATCTGGGACGTATCGATCGGTCCCGAAGGTACCGAGGACGCCAGATAACGATCCTTGGCAAAGAGTGGATCACTCAACACCAGTGCCGATGCCGGGGTATCGGTACCGCTCGAAGCGGATGCCACCACTGAGCATGGCTCAGGTATGTTCTGTGAGGGGTGAGCCCCAGGAACAACCTGAAACCCCTGAAAGGCTTTAGAGACCGAAGACTCCCGCCGGGGTTTTGAAGCCAATAGGGTCTTGAGGGCAAGGCCGGAGCCGTCATCATGCTTCGCATGAGACCTACCACTCAAGGATTGGCTAGTCTTAACAGACTGTTTGTGGGTTACCTGATCCTGTAGAGAAGAATTGGTCGGTGCCCTGACACTGGAAGGGAACTCAGTATCGAGGGAAACGCGAAATGGAAAATCTCTTTTCATAAAATTGTAGCCTAATGGCTCCGGAGGAAAAGGGTCAGGACCCAAACAGGTTAGACACCAGTTATTGGAGTCTAAAAAGAAAACTGTTTCCACAGTTAAGGCACTTCTTAGGAGAAGAAGGCTCCATGATGGAGAGGCCTTACAGGCCCAAAAATTTAAGACAGAAACTGAGGGAAAACTCTCCCCGAGTTTGAGAAAAAAGAAAGAAAAAACCCACTGGCGGTACAGGTGGAGGCGGGAAAAACAGCCGCGACCACAAGAAAAAAAGAATTAAAGAATTAAAGAAAATATTTTCTGCAGCGACAGGAGGACGTCCTGCCGGCTCCGCGGAAAAACGAAAACTGAGGAGAGACAGTTGGGAAAGGTGGGAAGGCAGCACGCAGGCGCTGAGGGATGCTCCCAAAAGCTTTCTGATTGGACGCTGGGGAACGTTCCCGCGCAGGCTCCGTCGGTACCGACGTACCCATATGTGAAGACTCATTCCTGCTTGTTCCTGGAGACAGCCCCCGACAGGTAGCCCAACACCAGGGCCGGAGGGGTAGGAGTTGCCTAGACCTCAAAGAGATTATGGAGTACCCCTTGCCCGAAAGCACTGTCCCTGCGGGACTCCCTCTCAAAGCAGTAGTGGGCCGCAAAAGTCTGGCTTGAAGACCAAGTAGCGGCCCGGCAGATGACTGCCAACGGAACAGCGCGGAGATGAGCCACTGACGCAGCCTTCGCCCTGACACGGTGAGCCGTAACTCGACCCTGCAACGAGAGGCCGGCTGCCCTGTAAGCCCAGGCGATGCAGTCAGCTACCCATATGGACAAAGTACGCTTGGAGACAGCCAACCCCAACTTATTGGGGTCATAAGAAACGAAGAGCTGAACCGCCCTCCGGTGCTCCCGCGTACGGACAACGCCCTCCTACAGTCCAGGGTATGCAGGACCATCTCAGCCCGGCTAGCATGAGGCCTGGGAAAGAAAGTCGGAAGATTGAGGTGGAAGGAAGAGACAACCTTTGGAAGGAACCTAGGGTGAGTCCGTAAGACTACCCTGTTCTTATAGAACCTAGTATAAGGTGCTTCTGAAACTAGGGCCTGAACCTCACTTACTCGCCTAGCTGAGGTAAGGGCTACCAGAAATAGCATTTTCCAAGACAGAAAATGCATAGGGCAAGTAGCCATAGGTTCAAATGGTGGGCAAGTAAGCCGTTGCAAGACCACATTTAAATCCCATTCAGGGGCAGGTGGACGCACTGGAGGCTTAAGCAAAAGTAGGCCTCTGAGGAATCGGGCCACCAAAGGATGACTGGAGAGAGACTGACCCTCCACCTGTGAGTGGTGTGCTGAAAGAGCACTAAGATGAACTCTAACAGAATTGGACTTAAGGCCTAGGTTGGACAGGTGAAGCAAATACTGCAGCACCACTGGTACTAGGCATGAGAAGGGATTCTCATTGTGTTGAGTACACCAGACAGAAAATCTACGACACTTAAGGGCATAAGACTTTCTGGTGGACTGCCTCCTAGAGGCCAAGACGACATCCTCCACTTCCCTAGGCAGTAGTAAAGGCGCTAGAACTACCCTTTCAGCAGCCAGGCCATCAAATTGAGGGACTATAGATTGGGGTGCAAGAGATATCCCTGCTCCTGAGACAGGAGATCGGGTTGCATCCCCAGAGGAAGAGGAGTGTCCACCGCTAGTTGCTACAGTAGTGGGAACCAGGGTTGCCTTGGCCACCGAGGGGCCACCAGAATCACTGAGGCCTTGTCCCGGATCACTTTGAACAGTGTCTTGGACACTAGAGGCATGGGAGGAAACGCATATAGGAGGCCTGTCAACCATTGAATGAGAAAGGCATCCGCTGCTACTCTGAGAGGATGCGGTTGTCTGGAGTAGAACCTGGGAAGTTGACGGTTCAGAGGACTGGCAAAGAGATCTATGGTTGGAAGACCCCATCTCAGGAAGATCTGTTGAACCACTAAAGGGTTCAACTGCCATTCGTGCGGCTGCAGAAATCTGCTCAATCTGTCCGCCAGGTAATTCTCCTGACCTGGGAGGTAGACTGCTTTGAGAAGAATGCCATGATTGACTGCCCAGGAGCACAGTTTCTGCGCTTCCTGACATAGAAGGCGGGACCCTGTGCCCCCTTGTTTATTCACATAGAACATAGCCACTTGATTGTCTGTCTGAACTAAGACGGACTGGTGAGAGATGAGATGAGAGAAAGTTCTCAGGGCTAAGCGGATAGCTCTCAGTTCTAAGAGATTGATCTGCTGTGCGGCCTCCCAAGGAGTCCACAGGCCTTGAGTACATGCCCCTTGGCAATGTGCACCCCAACCTTGTAGAGAAGCATCGGTTGTCAGCACCTGAGAGTGTGGAAGTGCCTGAAAAGGTACCCCCTTGCACTAGATTCGGAAGATGAAGCCACCATTGCAGAGAAGACTGTAGTAGGCTGGACAACCTCACTTTGTACGCGAGGCTTCCTGTGGTCTGGTGCCACTGAGTCCTGAGGCCCCACTGAGCTGGTCTCATGTGTAGACAGGCATTTGGAGTCACATGGACCGTGGATGCCATGTGGCCTAAGAGCCTCAGAAATTGTCTGGCAGAGACTAGAGAATTGCTGTGGAACAGCCTGGCTAGAGCCATCAATCTGTGGGCCCTGTCCACTGGTAGAAAGGCCTTTGCCTGAAATGTGTCTAGTCGAGCCCCTATGAACTCCATGTTCTGGGAGGGATGCAAACTGGACTTTGCGAAGTTTAAGACAAACCCCAAGTGCTGAAGCAGAGCGACAGTGCGAAGGGTGGCTTGATTGGCCTCTTGTGGGGACTGACCCCTGATGAGCCAATTGTCCAGATACGGAAAGACAAAGAGGCCCTGAACCCTGAGGTAGGCCGCTACCACCGCCAGGCACTTGGTGAATACCCTTGGGGCGGATGTAAGGCCAAAAGGCAGTACTCTGTTACTGATAATGGTTTCCTCCCACTACAAATCTGAGATATTGTCTGTGGTCTGGATGAATAAGGATGTAAGTATAAGCATCCTTTAGATCTAAGGAGCATAGCCAATCTCCCTGCTGGAGGTAGGGCAGCAGGATTCCAAGGGTAAGCATCTTGAATTTTTCCCTCTCCAGGAACTTGTTCAGGTTTCGCAACTCTAGGATGGGTCTGAGGCCTCCAGTTCTCTTTGGTACTAGGAGGCACCTGGAATAGAAGCCGTGACCTTTCAGGTGGTGGGGCACCGGTTCCACTGCCTGATCCTTTAGAAGACCTTCCAACTCCTGCAGGAGTAAGTCCCTGTGCAGAGGGAGTCTGGGAGGCTCCCCTGGAAAATAGGAGGGGGTACCTGGTGGAAGTGGAGGAGATAGAACCCAAGTATCCCTTGTGACGGCTGGCCACCTGTGGGCGAACAGGGCCAGTCTGCCTCCAGTGCTGATGGGAGCCAGCTGAGGAGGAGAGGCTATGCCAATGCAGTCAAAATCCCCCTCCCTGCTGAGCAGGAGCCGGAGTAGGAGGATTGGGGGCCTTCTGCCTACGGGGCCCATGACCCTGTCCCTTGGCCTGCTGGCCCTGTTGGGGAGCTGCAGAGGCCTGGTAGTGAGGGTAGGTTTTGTAGGCAGTGGTCTTCCTCAGGTAAAAGGTCTTTTTCCTCGAGCCCTTCTTCTTCTGAGAAGGGGCAGAGGTTTTTCTAGGCAGCCTTGTCCGAGTAAAAGTCTCGGTCTCGAGTTCGGCAGCCTTGTCAGCCATGGGCTTGGCCAAAGAGGTTTTCACCTCAGCAGGGGACATCGACCAACTTGTCCTGCACCCATGGCTCGAGTTCCGATGACTGTAGCCAAGCCTGACGGCGTGCACCGATGCTGGCCACGGCTACTCGGGCCGAAGCCTCGAAGCCATCATAGGCTGTTCGAGATATAAACTTCGAGCACTCACGAATACCCAAGGACAGAGCATTGAACCTCTGCAAAGGTTCCTCGGAGAGACCAGCAGAGAACCCGGCAATCTCCTTTGCCAGGTCTCGAAGGTACATGCCCATGTACAGCTGGTAGGTCTGGACATGGCAAGCAAACAGAGCCCTGGAAGCACTTCTTACCGAGGGCATCCAGGTTCCGGGCCTCCCGGCCGGGAGGCACCAAGGAGTGCATCTTCTGACTCTTCAGACGATGCATGGCCGATTCCACAACCATGGAGTGGTGCGGTAATTGTGCCTATTGGAACCCGGGACTCTTGCAGACTCAATAGATGGAATCGACCCGCTTGCTCAAAACCGGCGTCAAGGTCGGCGCCTCCCACATGCGGAAAAGCAACCGTTGCAGCATCGGAGGAACCGGAACAGTAAAGGCCTCCTTCGGAGGAGAGTCATACTGTAGGACCTCGAGCTCCTCGGCTCGAGGCTCCTCCTCGGGATCCGCGAGGAGTGCCAAAGCCTTGGCCATGTCCCGCACGAAATCCAAGAACTTGGTATCCTCCGGGGGGGACCTTCTCCGAGGCTCAGACTCAGGCGAATGAACGCACCGAGTCCGAAAGGTGTCGGGCGACTCCTCATCCTCCGTCTCCCAGCCGGACTCATCGGAGGAGGAATCGAGCGGCTCCGATCGGGCAGGCATCAATGCCATCCGCCCCGATGCCGAGGGTACCGGCGTCGACGACCTCGGTCCCAAACGGGAGGCCGAGGAGGACCTTGGCCGAGGATCGACTCGAGCTCACATGGACTTGAGGATCAACTCGGCCTCCGGGGTTGACTTGGATGTCGATGTCCCGGTGGTCGGGGCAGATGCACCGGTGAGACCGGCGATCAGTGCCCGCTGCTGTTCCATGAAGGCAGCCAAGCTGCTCTCCAAGGCCGTCAACCTGAGTCCGAGCTCAGGAAACTCAGCAGCCCCCGACTCGAGCCCCGGCGGCGCCGGGCCCGACGTCAGCTCCCCTGGAGGTGAGTCCACGAGGTCTACAGTACTCACGTGACCTGGGGACTCCATCTCCACACGAGGTTGTTTTGCAGGCCTCTCCGACTCCAAAGACCCGGGACGGCGCTTGGGGCTATGCGACTTGACCCTCGAAGAGCCAAGTGCGTCCACCGACACCGCCCTCGTGGGTTTTTTCTTCTTGCAATGCTCCCGCAAGGGAGACCCCCTTTCAGAGGAGCCTCGACGCTGCTCAGGGCCGGAGTCTCGAGATGTCGAGGCCTCTGACGAGGTCTGGGCACGACCGGATGCGGAGTCAGAGAAGATTCTTTCCTTTTGGTGCTGCCGACTCCGTAACGCCTTAGAGGACATTTTCCCACACGGACCACAGATCATCGGGTCATGATCGGGTCTGAGGCACCGGAGGCAGCAGTCATGTGTGTCGGTGAGAGACATACGTTTCTTGCACCGATCACACTTTTTAAACCCGCTGGCAGCCATTGGGGGAAAAAGGGCCCCTGCAAGGTCAAAAGACAGGGCTGCCAGTGAAAAAAGAATAAATGGCGCGAACGCTAGTCACTAAGGACAAAAACCGAAAAAAGAGAGATCCAGGCTCGATACCAACGTATCGGGCCCAGGTGGGAAAGGGAAACCGGCGTCGAACCGAAGAAAACAGGATAACACAGAGAAAAATCAACTTCTTCCTTGGGTGAAACGAATATACATCCGTCGGGCTCCGCGGAAAAAAGACGACTGAGCAAGATGGCACCCTTGGGCGGGAAGGGGACCGCGCATGCGCGCTGCATTCCCAAAGGCTTTCTATGAAAGCTGGGGAAATGCTCCGCACGAGGGCTCCGTCGGCGCCGACATCACCCATATGTGAGGACTGACTTCCTGCTTGGTCCTGGAGAACTTTAGGGTCCATCCCTAGGGTGCTCAGTTTGTTAATAAGTCGTCTGTGAGGAACAGTGTCAAAAGGCTTTACTGAAATCTAAATACACCACATCTAGGGCTCTCCCTCGGTCCAACTCCCTGTCACCCAGTCAAAGAAATCAATCAGATTTGTCTGGCAAGACCTGCCTCTGGTGAATCCATACTGCCTCAGATCCTGTAATCCGCTGGATTCCAGAAACCGCACTATTTTCTCTTTCAGCAGCGTTTCCAATAATTTACTCACCACCGAAGTTAAACTAACCAGCCTGTAGTTTTCAACCACATCTTTACTTCCGCTTTTGTGTAAAGGCACCACATGAGCCTCTCTCCAGTCCTTTGGCACCACTCCCGACTCCAACGAGGCATTGAAAAGGTCAGTCAGTGGAGCTGCTAGAACGTCCCCAAGTTTCCTCAGTATTCTAGGGTGTATCCCATCCAGTCCCATCGCTTTGTCTACTTTAAGTTGAGCTAGTTTCTCATGAACACACTCTTCTGAAAATTGTTCAAGATGTCCCTCACTTCTATTCCTGTTTGTGGGTGTTTTCTGAGGTCCTGCTCCTGGTTCTTCATCTGTGAAGATGCTAGTTTTATAGTTTCCCCATCTTTGAAAAAGTTCTGTTTGCTCATGAAAAACTTAAAGGTATTTAAACATCTGTACATCTCCCCTGTCCCTCCTTTCCACATGAAAACTGTGAATAAGGCTTCTAAAGTAACCCCCCCCCCCCCACTGTGTGATAAAAATGCAAGGTGTGCCGGCAAGTCTCCTGGTAACCCAGCCCCTCGTTTTCTTGGCAAGGTGCAATCAGAAATAGAATGTCAAGCCTTTCTTCTGTGCAGCGAGTTTACAGCCCTTGGTATTCCAAGGTGATCACCCATCCAAGTATTAGCCAGGCCCGATGGTGCTTAGCTTCAGTGATCAGACAAGAGTAGGTTAATTTAAAAAAAAAAAAGCTGAACACATAGCCCACATATACTGTATTACTAAAGAAGTGTAGTTACTCACCTGTAACAGGTGATCTCCGGGAACAGCAGGAATTGAGTCTTTACATATGGGTGATGTCGGCACCGAAGGAGCCAACGCAGGAACGCTCCCCAGCGTCCTATAGGAAAGCTTTTGGGAGCATCTCACTGCGCCTGCACTGCTGCCTTCCTGCCTTTCCAACTCTCCCTCCTCAGCTGGGTTTATAGCTGAGACAAAAGGAGAGAGAGAAAGAGTGAGAGAGAGAGAGATATACAACTCCTAGGGGAGGAGGGAGTGTTGTGAAGACTCAACTCCTGCTGTTCCCGGAGATCACCTGTTACAGGTGAGTAACTATGCTATCTCCAGAAACAAGCAGGAATGTAGTCTTCACATATGGGACTCCCTAGCTTGGAGATGCCAGGGAGATGACCCCAGAGAGAGTAGTGAAACACAGGCTGAGGTAGATCAGGTTTCCTCCCAAGGATCTCTGGTATTGAAACCTGGGATAGGAAGTAGGAGTTGTTCTAAGTCTGAAAGAGATGCTGGAGAACAGCCTGGCCAAACGAGGCATCCTGATGGCAGTCCTTGTCCAAACAATAGTTGGCCGCAAAGGTGTGGACAGAGGACCAGGTTGCTGCTTTGCAGATTTCATCAATCACCACCGAGCATAGATTTGCCATAGAGGCAGCCATGGCTCAAACACTGTGTGCTATGACATGACCTTCAAGAGAAAGTCCTTTATTCTTATAGGTAAGAGATACAATCTGCAATCTGTGTATACTGGTTATTTGTATATATGTACATATCCCACATCAGTGTATTTATGTAACAGTGCCCCTAATACCCAAAGGTATGAGTATACATGTATCCAGATATACATGTATACAGATATACTTATACTTATACAGATACACTTATTTACACCACTAGTGTGATGTGCCTACCCTCCGAATCATCCTATGCGCGCCCCAAATTCTACTGTATTTATTACTCTTGAATTTGATTTGTGTATACTGGTTATTTGTATATATGTACATATTGTGTGATGTGATGTGCCTACCCTCCGAATCAACCTATGTGCGCCCCAAATTCTACTGTACTGATTTGACAGTTCTCCTATTGTAATCGGACCGCTGCTGATCGCTGGAAGCAGCGGTATATAAGTGTTTGCTAAATAAATAAATAAATAAAATCCACTTGGAGAGTGTTCTCTTGGAAACTAGTAGACCCAGGTGACTGGAATCAAAAGCAACAAAAAGCTGTGAAGCCTGTCTGTGCTGCCTAGTTCTCTGAAGATAAAAGGCCAAAGTACGCTTGCAATCCAGAGTATGTAGATTCCCTTCTGCACTAGAGGCATGAGGCCTAGGGAAGAAAACAGGCAGGTAAACCGACTGGTTCAAATGAAAAAGGCGAAACCACCTTCGACAAAGTGAGGATGAGTCCTAAGGGCTACCTTATCATGGTGGAACCGTGTATAAGGAGGATCAGCCACTAAAGCTTGGAGCTCACTGATGTGTCTTGCAGAAGTGAGGGCAATTAGGAAGATGACTTTCCAAGAAAGAAACTTAAGGGATGCAGTGGCTAGGGGTTCGACAGGCGGCTTCATGAGCTGTCCAAGGACAAGACAGATACCATACCACAGGTGGTGGCTTAATGGGAGGCTTAATTAAGAATAGACCTCTCAAAGCGGTTTACAAGCGGCTGAAAGGAGACAGGTTATCCATCAAAGGGCATGTGAGAAGCCACAAAGGCATTGAGGTGGACTCTTACTGAATTAGTTTTAAGTCCAGAGGATGAAAGGTGGAGGAGATACTCAAGTAACGCCTCTACTGGAACAGAAAAAGGATTAAGTTCCTTTTTTGAACAACAGATTGACAACCTTCTCCATTTAGAGGGAGGAGTGGCCTAATGGTTGGGGCAAGGTACCACAGGCCAGAAGGTCTGTGGTTCAAATCCCACTAGAGGACAGCAACCTTGGGCCGGAAGGACTGGGGTTTCTAGTCCCACAGGTGCTCCTTCTGATCTTGGGCAAGCCACTTAACCCTCCACTGCCCATGTTCCCTGTATCTCATGTCCCCTCGTGTTAAATGTATCTCCCAATTGTGACCACTTTGATTGAAGGATAAGGTGGTATACAAAACGGTCTAAATAAAATAAATAAATTTAAAAGCGCAAGCACGCCTTGTGGAAGGTTTCCTGGAGGCCAGAAGGATATATTTAACTTTTTGAGAGAGGTTGATATCCTGGAGTTCTAAGCTCTCAGTAGCCACACCATCAGATGCAAAGACTGAGGGTTCAGGTACAGAAGCGTCCCGTTCTCCTGGGATAGGAGATCTGGAGCACATCCCAACTCCAGAGGTCTGACTTGAGAGAGACGTAGAAGCAGTGGATACCACGTTTGTCGTGGCCAGCGTGCGGCTATGAGGATCATAAGGCCCTCTGTCTCTCTGAAGCTTGAACAGTCTTAGGAATGGGTGGGTAGGCATATAGGAAGCCCTGACCCCAGTGGAGGTGGAAAGCATCCATCGCCTGACTGTTCTAAGCAGGAATTCTGGAACAGAAGCGGGGAAGTTTGGCATTCTGAAGAGTTGCAAACAGATCTATATCTGGGTTTGCTCGAATCTTTCAAATCTGGGGAATTTGCTCTGAATGGAGAGAGACCATTTGTGTGGCAGTAGTATTTGATTGAGTTTGTCTGCCAGGAGATTCTGCTTGCCAGGGAGATACAACACTAGGAGGTGGATCTGAAGGTGTATGGCAAAAGAACCATAGGTGCAGGGCTTTGTTGCACAAAGCCTGAGAACCTGTTCCACCCTGCTTGTTCACATAGAACATAGCAACCTGATTGTCCGTCTGGACTGGAACTGTTTTGGAGCGGAAGTAGTCCTGGAACACTCAGAGCATTGAAGATGGCTCAAAGTTCTAGCAGGTTTATGTGAAGCCGAACCTCCTGCTGAGTCCATAGACCCTGAGTGGAGAGATTGTCCAGATGAGCTCCCCAACCCAATTTCGACGCATTCGTCATCAGGGTGGACTGGTGTGGTGGCTTCTGAAAAGGTGACCCTACGAGTAGGTTTTTTGGCAATTGCCACCACTGGATGGAGGAAATGAGGCATGCAGAGTTCCTGATTTTGTCCCCCAGACGACCTGATGCTTGAGTCCATTGTGAAGCTAGGGTCCACTGAGCTGCACGCATGTGTAGACGAGCATAAGGAACCACATGTACAGTGGAAGCCATATGATCGAGCAACTGAAGCATTTCTCGAGCAGTTAGGGAAGTTTTCATAGCTACTTGACAAGCCAGTTAAACTATTCGAGCGAAGCATACCTGTGGCAGAAAAGCCCTTGACTGCTGCGTGTCTAGAAGAACCCCTATGAACTCTAAGGTTTGAGAAGGGGTGAGTTGGGATTTTGGAAGATTTATTACAAACTCCAAATGTTGAAGAACCTGCATTGTGCATGCAGTAGAGAGCAGAGCTGGCCTCTGGAGCAGACGATGCTTGGATGAGCCAGTCGTCTAAGTAGGGGAAGACAAATGTCCCTAGAGTTCTTAGAAAGCATAGTTACTCACCTGTAACAGGTGATCTCCGGGAACAGCAGGAAATTAGTCCTCACATACGGGTATCGTCGGTACCGACAGAGCCTGCGCAGGAACGCTCCCCAGCGTCCAATTAGAAAGCTTTTGGGAGCATCCCACAGCACCTGCGTGCTGCCTTCCCGCACTGCCTCTCTCTAATTGAGTTTTAAAGCTGAGACAAAGAGAGAGAGAGGGAAAGGAAAGAGATAGATAGAGAGATACAACTCCTAGGGGAGGTGGGTGGGTCGTGAAGAATAAATTCCTGCTGTTCCCGGACATCACCTGTTACAGGTGAGTAACTATGCTATCTCCAGGAACAAGCAGGAATGTAGTCATCACATATGGGGACTCCCTAGCTTTAGATGCCAGGAAGAGACCCCAGATGTTGTGTGTCCCTGAACAGGGCTCCATTCCCCCCATGGATCTCTGGCATCCTATCTGGGATGGCGGGTAGGATTTGATTAGGTATGGAACAGGTGTTGGAGAACAGCCTGACCAAACAAGGCATCCCGGCGGGAGTCCTTGTCCAAGCAGTAATGGGCTGTGAAGGTATGAACCAAGGCCCAAGTGGCTGCTCGACAGATGTCGTCGATAGACACAGAGTACAGATGAGCCATTGAGGCTCATATTGTGAGCTGTGACATGGCCCTCCAGGGAAAGGTTCTTACTCTGATAGGCGAAGGAAATACACCGAGCAATCCAGTTACACAGTGTTCTCTTGGAGACTGGAAGTCCCAAATGAGAAGGATCAAAAGCAACAAAGAGTTGAGAGGACTTTCTATGTTGCTGTGTTCTTTGTAAGTAAAAGGCTAAAGCTCTTTTACAGTCCAAGGTATGAAGATTCCTCTCTGCATTTGATGCATGAGGCCTTGGAAAAAACACAGGTAGGTAGACCGCTTTGTTCAGATGAAAAGGCGAGACCACCTCTGGCATAAAATGTGGATGAGTCTTAAGGACTACCTTGTCATGATGGAACCTTGTATAAGGAAGATCAGCTACTAGCGCTTGCAACTCACTAATGCGGCGTGCTGATGTGTTTGCAATGAGAAAGATAACCTTCCA
Source organism: Ichthyophis bannanicus (assembly GCA_033557465.1). Classification (NCBI taxonomy): domain Eukaryota; kingdom Metazoa; phylum Chordata; class Amphibia; order Gymnophiona; family Ichthyophiidae; genus Ichthyophis; species Ichthyophis bannanicus. The sequence continues at coordinate 292,385,376 of CM066038.1, forward strand.
AGAAAGGAATTTCAAGGAGGTAGTAGCTAAAGGTTCAAAAGGTGGCTTCATGAGCTGCCCAAGAACCAGGTTTAAGTCCCATGCCACCAGAGGTGGTCTAATGGGAGACTTAGTTAAAAAAAGGCCTCTCATAAATCTTGCTGTAAGAGGATGAGAGGAAATAGGCTGTCCATTTAGAGGCTTAAAGAAAGCTGCAATAGCACTCAAATGGACTCTTACTGAATTAGTCTTAAGACCTGCACTGGATAAATGAAGGAGATACTCCAGCAATGATTCCAGAGGTATCACAAGGGGGTTAAGACCCTTTTGCAAACACCATATGATAAACTTTTTCCACTTGAAAGCATAAGAGCGTCTTGTGGAAGGTTTCCTGGAAGCAAAAAGAATATCTTTAACTTGCTGAGGGATATTAAGATTATGGCGATCTAGGCCTTCAGCAACCAAGCCCTGAGATGCAGAGACTGGGGATTGGGATGCCATAACATTCCGTCCTCCTGAGATAGGAGATCTGGAGCAGACCCTAACTCCAGGAAGGGAGCTTGAGAGAGATGTAGAAGCAGAAGGTACCACACTTGCCGTGCCCAATGTGGAGCTATGAGAATCATATGGCCTCTGTCTCTCTGAAGCTTGAACAGGGTTTTGGGAATTAGGGGAATGGGTGGAAAGGCATAGAGGAAGTCTTGACCCCAATAAAGGAGGAAAGCATCCTTGGCCTGAGCCCCCTGAGCCGGAATTCTGGAACAGAACCAGGGAAGTTCGGCATTTCATGGACTTGCAAAGAGGTCTATGTCCGGGGTTCCCCAAAGTTGAAATATCCTGGCCACCTGATCTGCATGCAGAGACCACTTGCGTGGAAGCAGAACTCGACTGAGTCTGTCTGCCCAAGAGTTTTGAATGCCTGGCAGATACACTGCCAGCAGATGAATCTGATGCTCTCTGGCAAGGGCCCATAGTCGCAAAGCGACAGAGAGCCCGTTCCCCCCTGCTTGTTTACATAGAACATGGCAGACCAGAGGAGACCAGCGGAAGGATTGACTATGGCCTGCCGGATGATAAGTAAAGCGTAGTTACTCACCTGTAACAGGTGTTCTCCAGGAGCAGCAGGAATCAGTCCTCACTTATGGGTGACGTCGGCGCCGACGGAGCCCTCGCGGAGCAATTTTCCCCAGCTTTCAAAGAAAGCCTTTGGGAATTGCAGCGCGCATGCGCGGTCCTCTTCCCGCCCAAGGGTGCCATCTTAGCCAGTCAGATGACATAGCTAAAAAAGACAGCATAAAAATTAGCAAAAAAGTAAAGCAGACGATTGCAACTCCAAGGGGAGGAGGGAGGGTTGTGAGGACTGATTCCTGCTGCTCCTGGAGAACACCTGTTACAGGTGAGTAACTACGCTTTCTCCAGGACCAAGCAGGAAGTCAGTCCTCACTTATGGGACTCCCAAGCTCAAGGCTACCGGAGACCCTAAGCACAAAATGAGCTCCCTCTAGCTCAGCAGCACAGAAGGAAAGAATCTTCGCCGAATTATTACCCACCGGTAGCCCTCATACGGTATGGAGGGTAGGAGTTGCTCAGACCTCAAAGAGATTACGGAGGACTGCCTGTCCGAAAGCACTGTCCCTGCGGGACTCCCTCTCGAGACAGTAATGGACCGCAAAGGTCTGGCTCGAAGACCAAGTAGCGGCCCGGCAGATGTCTGCCAGCGGAACAGAGCGGAGGTAAGCCACTGACGTGGCCTTTGCCCGAACGCAGTGAGCCGTGACTCGACCTTCTAAGGAGAGTCCGGCCGCCCCATAAGCCCAAGTGATACAGTCCGCAACCCAGATGGACAGAGTACGCTTGGAGACCGGGAGCCCCAATTTATTGGGGTCGAAAGATACAAAAAGCTGAGCAGCTTTACGGTGCTCCCGCGTACGGTCAAGGTAGAAGTTCAGAGCCCTTCTACAGTCCAGGGTATGGAGGACCGTTTCAGCTCGGCTGGAGTGTGGTCTGGGAAAGAAGGTTGGAAGTACCACCTCCTGATTGATATGAAAAGGGGAGACCACTTTTGGAAGAAATTTTGGGTGAGTCCGTAGGACTACCCTATTTTTGTAGAACCGAGTGTAAGGGGGATCAGACACGAGGGCCTGCAATTCACTTACGCGTCTAGCGGAAGTGAGGGCTATCAAGAACAGTGTTTTCCAAGAAAGAAAACGGAGAGAACAGGTAGCCATAGGTTCAAAAGGCGGACAGGTGATCCGCTGCAAAACCACATTCAGGTCCCAGTCAGGCGCTGGCGGGCGCAGAGGTGGTTTAAGTAGAAGACGACCTCGGAGAAACCTCGCTACGAGAGGGTCGCTGGAAAGAGGCCTGCCGTCCACCGGCACATGATGTGCTGAAAGAGCACTGAGGTGAACTTTGACGGAGTTGGACTTAAGTCCCAGATTAGAGAGGTATAACAAGTACTGCAGGATCACGGACACCTGGCAGGAGAAGGGATCCTGAGACTGTTGGGTACACCAAACGGAAAAGCGACGCCATTTAAGGGCGTAGCATTTGCGGGTAGAAGGTCGTCGCGAAGCTAGGACAACCTCCTCCACCTCCGCCGGCAGGAGAAGGGGAGCGAGGACTACCCTCTCAGCAGCCAGGCCATGAGGTTGAGAGACCTGAGGTTGGGGTGTAGCAGAGACCCCTGATCCTGAGTGAGGAGATCCGGTTGTAACCCCAGAGGGAATGGATCCTCCACCGCTAACTGCAGCAGGAGCGGAAACCACGGCTGTCTGGGCCAGCGAGGGGCCACCAGGATCATGAGGGCTTTGTCTCGGAGAACCTTGAAAAGAGTCCGGGAGACTAGCGGGATGGGAGGGAAAGCGTACAGAAGGCTCCCCGACCATGAGAGTAGAAAAGCGTCCGCCGCAACCCGAAGGGGGTGTGGCTGACGAGAGCAGTTGCCGGTTGTGAGGACTGGCAAAGAGATCCATCGTGGGGAGGCCCCACCTTAGAAAGAGCTTCTGAACTACCAAGGGATCCAGATGCCACTCGTGCGGCTGGAGGATCCTGCTGAGTTTGTCCGCCAGGTAATTCTCTTGGCCTGGGAGATAAACTGCCTTGAGGAGAATGCCGTGACTGACGGCCCAAGAGCAGAGCTTCTGTGCCTCCCGGCAGAGGAGGAAGGAGCCCGTGCCCCCCTGCTTGTTCACGTAGAACATGGCAACTTGATTGTCCGTCTGGATAAGGACGGACTGGTGAGAAGTCAGGTGGGAGAAAGCCTTGAGAGCCAGGCGGATCGCCCTGAGCTCCAGGAAGTTGATCTGCTGAGCAGACTCCCACGCGGTCCAGAGGCCCTGAGTGCGCGCCCCTTGGCAGTGCGCTCCCCAGCCCAGGAGGGATGCATCTGTTGTCAGCACCCGGGTCGGCTGAGGTGACTGGAAAGGCATTCCGTAGATCAGGTTCGGCTGCTGAAGCCACCACCGGAGAGACGAGATCAGCGGCTCGGAGACGCGCACTAGGTCTGCTAGGCCGCCTGTGGCTTGTCGCCACTGCTGGCGGAGACACCATTGAGCAGGCCGCATATGCAGGCGGGCATTGGGGGTCACATGGACGGTGGAAGCCATATGGCCGAGTAGTCTCAGGAAGCGCCTGGCGGAGACCAGGGGCTGGCTGCGAAAACGGTCGGCTAGGTCCATGAGCCGTAGAGCCCTGTCGAGCGGTAGGTACGCTCGTGCCTGAGGAGTGTGCAGCCTTGCGCCGATGAACTCGAGATCCTGTGAGGGGAGCAAAGTGGACTTTGCGAAGTTTATAACAAAGCCCAAGTGCTGCAGAAGAGTCACCGTGCGGCGCGTGGCGTTGGTGACCTCCAGAGCGGACGCTGCTCTGATGAGCCAGTCGTCGAGGTACGGAAAGACAGAGGCCGTGAAGCCGGAGATGGGCCGCCACCACCGCGAGACATTTTGTGAAGACTCGCGGTGCGGAGGACAGGCCAAAGGGCAGTACCCGGTACTGGTAATGATTTCCTGCCACCACAAACCTTAGGTATTGTCGGTGGCTTGGGTGGATGAGTATGTGCGTGTAAGCATCCTTTAGATCCAAGGAGCATAGCCAATCTCCCTGCTGGAGGTAGGGCAGAAGGATTCCAAGGGTAAGCATCTTGAACTTCTCTCGCACGAGGAACTTGTTGAGGTTGCGCAGGTCCAGGATGGGTCTGAGGCCTCCTGTTCTCTTTGGTATCAGAAAATACCTGGAGTAAAAGCCTTGACCTTTCAGGTGGTGGGGCACCGGTTCCACCGCCTGTTCCTGTAGAAGACCTGCTAACTCCTGAAGGAGTAATTCCCTGTGCAGAGGGGGTCGTGGAGGTTCTCCCGGAAAAAAGGAGGGAGGGACCTGGTGGAAGTGGAGAAGATAGCCTTCTCGCACGACTTGAAGCACCCAGGCATCTGAGGTGATGCTGGACCACCTGTGGGCGAAGTGAACCAGCCGGCCTCCGGTGCTGGGAGGAACCAGCGGGGGGGGAGAGGCTATGCTTAGTGAGTCAAAAACCCCCACCCTGCGGAGCAGGGGCTGGTGGTGCAGGCTTGGGGGCTTGCTGCCTACGGGACCCGTTACCCCGTCCCTTGGCCTGCTGGCCCTGTTGGGGAGCTGCAGGGGCCTGATAATGGGGGTATTGTTTGTAGGCAGCCGCCTTCCTCGGGTAAAAGGACTTCTTTCCCGAGCCCTTCTTTTTCTGGGAAGGGGCGGAGGTCTTCCTAGAAAGCCTAGTCCTGGTGAGAGTCTCCGTCTCAATTTGTGCAGCCTTTTCAGCCATGGGCTTGCCAAAGAGGTTTTCGCCTCGGCAGGGGACATCGACCAACTTGTCCTGCACCCAGGGCTCGAGGTCAGATGACTGAAGCCAAGCCTGTCGGCGGGCACCGATGCCGGCTGCGGCCATTCGAGCCGACGCTTCAAAGCCATCGTAGGCTGCTCGGGATATGAATTTTGAGCATTCCCGAATACCAGTGGACAAGGCCAGGAACCTCCGCAAAGGTTCCTCGGACAACACAGCGGAGAAGCCGGCTAGCTCTTTAGCCAGATCTCGGAGATACATGCCCATGTATAGCTGGTAGGTCTGGACACGACACGCAAGCATAGAGCCCTGGAAACACTTCCTGCCAAGGCCATCCAGGTTACGGGCCTCCCTGCCAGGAGGCACCGAGGAGTGCATCTTCTGGCTCTTAAGACGATGCATGGCCGATTCCACTACCATGGAATGGTGTGGCAGCTGTGCTTTTTGGAAGCCAGGGCTCTTGCGGACTCGATAGATAGAATCGACCCGCTTGCTCAGGACCGGCGAGGTGGCCGGACTCTCCCACATGCGGAAGAGTAGTCGTTCCAGCATGGGAGGAACCGGTACAGTAAAGTGTTCCCTCGCGGGAGAGTCATACTGGAGGGCGTCGAGCTCTTCGGCTCGAGGCTCCTCCTCGGGGTCCGCAGGGAAGGCCAAAGCCTTGGCCATATCCCTGACGAAGTCCGAGAACCGGGCATCCTCCGGGGGGGACTGCTTCCGAGGCTCGGACTCCGGTGAGTCCGAGGGGACACACCAAGTCCGGAAAGAATCAGGCGACTCTTCCTCTTCCGACTCCCAGACCGACTCCGACGAGGACTCGGTGGGGTCGGCCCGGGCAGGGCGCGGCGCCTGCCGCCCCGACGCCGAGGGAGTCGGCGTCGGCGACCTCGGTCCCGAACGGGAGGCCGAGGGCGACCTCGACCGAGGATCGACTCGAGTTCGCATCGACTCGAGGATCGGCTCGGTCTCCGGGGTCGACTTGGACGTCGACGTCCCGGCGGTCGGGGCAGCAGCGCCAGCGAAGCCAGCGAGCAGTGCCCGCTGCTGGTCCATGAAGGCAGACAATCTGCTCTCCAAGGCCGTCAACCTGAGTCCGAGCTCAGGTGACCCAGCAGCCCCCGACTCGGGCCCCGACGGCGTCGGGCCCGACGTCGGCTGTCTCGGAGGCGAGTCCAGGAGGACCACAGGACTTACCCGAGCAGGCAGCTCCGACTCCAGGCGAGGTCGCTTCGTGAGATGCTCCTTCTCCAAGGACCCGGGACGGCTATCGGGGCTATGCGACCTGGCCCTCGCGGAGCCAGGAGCGTCCACCAACGCCGCCCTCGCGGGTTTCACCTTACGACGATGGTCCCCGGAGGGAGAACCCCTGTCGGAGGAACTCCGGCGACGGTCCGAGCTGGAACCTTTGGACGCGGAGGCCTCCGACGAGGTCCGGGTACGGCCCGACTTCTCAACGCTTTGGAGGACATTTTGCCGCAGGGCCCACAGATCAGTTCTTCATGATCCGGGCCCAGGCAGCGGAGGCAAAAGTCGTGTGTGTCAGTTAGTGACATATTTCGGTCACACTGACCACACCGCTTGAAACCACTGGCAGCCATCGGGGGAAATAGGGCCCCGGCGAGGTCAAAGGACCGGGCTGCCAGGGAAAAACCGAAAACGAAAACTGACTAAGTCAGAAAAACCGAAAAATAAGAAGAGGACTCGAGACCGGCGTCGCGAGTCCGGCGGGAAAAAGACCAGCGTCGAACCGAATGGAAATAAAGAGAAATTCTGAAGAAAAATCAACTTTTTCGCGGGGACACGACGGGTACGTCTGTAGGGCTCCGCGGAAAAAAGAAGACTGGCTAAGATGGCACCCTTGGGCGGGAAGAGGACCGCGCATGCGCGCTGCAATTCCCAAAGGCTTTCTTTGAAAGCTGGGGAAAATTGCTCCGCGAGGGCTCCGTCGGCGCCGACGTCACCCATAAGTGAGGACTGACTTCCTGCTTGGTCCTGGAGAAAATTCTTTATTGAGGACCCAACTTAACAAGTTTTGGCCGAAGCCTTCGTCAGGGGTCTAAAAAACAAACATGCATAAAATAAGCCAAGAATTAAAAACTAAAAACAAAGAAATGTAGACATCATAAAAATAGACATCATAAAAAATGGATACACTATATGATAAAAGGTTACCAGGAAACCACATAGATGTGAGAAACATGTCTATGCGGTGAAGCAATCACTCTTCCCAATCTGAAAATCAGTAAAATTGCAAATGAGATTAGTTGAAAATATAAAAATCTATGTAGCATAATGGTGAAAATACATGAATATATAAAAAATTAGTTCAGGCAACAATACACAACTAATTAAATATTGCAAATAGTAAAATAAAATAAAAAAACGAGATACAGGAGCAGCAAACGCTGGGGAGCGTTCCTGCGTGGGCTCTGTCAGTGCCGATGTCACCCATATATGAAGACTACTGTACATTCCTGCTTGTTCCTGGAGATGCGTAGTTATTCACCTGTAACAGATGTTCTCCGGAGACAGGAATCATTCCTCAAATATGGGGTGACACTGGCGCCAACGGAGCATCTCACCAGCTTTCAAGGAAAGCCTTTGAGAGCTGCCACCATGCATGCGTTGTACCCCTCCCGCCCAAGGGTGCCATCTTGCTCAGTCAGATGACTTAGCTAAAGACAGTAAAAACAAAAGGTAGTAAAAAAGCAACTCCAAGGGGAGGATGGAAGGTTGTGAGGACTGATTCCTGCTGTCCCTGGAGAACATCAGTTACAAGTGCGTAACTACGCTTTCTCTGGGAGCAAGCAGGAAGTCTGTTCTCACATGTGGGGTTCCCTAGCTACAGGCTACCAAAAGACCGTAGAAAAGGCCACGGTTGCCCTCAAGGTGAGCAGTGAGCAGCAGCAACTGAGACTGCAGATAAAGACCCATGTCTCTGATGGGAACCACCGCCCCGGTAGCTTGAACACAGAAGGGTCGGGGGGTAGGAGTTGCCAAGACCCCGAAAGGATTACGGAGCATGGCCTGGCTGAAGACGCTGTACCGTTGGGATTCCCTTTCCAGGCAGTAATAAGCTGCGAAGATATGGACTGAAGATCGGGTGGCAGCCCTGTAGATCTCCAGCATCGGAACGATGCACAGGTTTGCCACAGAGGCCGCCATGGTCCTGGCACTGTGAGCCATGAACCGGCCATCCAGCATGAGTCCAGCTTGTTCATAGGCTAGAGCAATGCAGTCTGCAACTCAGGTGGACAATGTCCGTTTGGTCACCGCTTCCCCTAGCCAACTGAGGTCAAAAGAAACAAAAAGCTGAGCAGCTTTCCGGTGGCCCTGGGTCTGCTGAATGTAGAAAGACAGGGGCCCTCTTACAATCCAAGGTGTGAAGGACAGACTCCACCCTGCTGCAGTGAGGCCTTGGGAAGAAGGTAGGTAACACCACCTCCTGTTTGAGGTGGAAAGGAGATATCACCTTCAGAAGGAACTTGGGGTGTGTACATAGCACGACCCTGTCCTTATAGAATCTGGTATACAGTACCTCTGCCACCAGGGCTTAGAGACTGCTGACCCAGCGAGCAGAGGTGAGCGCTACCAGGAACACGACCTTCCACGAGAGGCACCTCAAGTGGTAGGTAGCTAGCTAGAGGCTCAAATGATGGGGGTGAGTGAACTGTGCCAATACTACATTGAGGTCCCATGCCATGCCATCACTGTAGGGCGGACAGGAGGTTTGGACAACAGGAGTCCTCTCAAGAAGTGGGTCACCAGTGATTGGACTGAAAGGGGATTGCCCTCAAGAGGATGGTGATGCGTTGCCAGGGCACTGAGGTGCACTCTCATGGAGTTCGATTTGAGTCCGGATTGTGAGAGAAGAATAAAGTACTGCAGCACCATCTGCACCGGGCAGAACAGGTTCACCAGTTGCTCCGCACACCAGACCAAAGGCGTAAGTTCTCCTGGTAGAGGTCTTATAGGAGGCCAGCAGAATCTCTTCCATTTCTCCCGAGAGGTTGAAAGGGGCTAAGGTCACCCTTTCAGCAGCCACACCGTCAGGGATAGGGACCCCAGGTTTGGGTGCAGGAGAGCGCCCTCCTACTGAGACAAAAGCCTCGGGAAGTTCCACAGGGGTATCAGAGGAGTAGCGGGAACCACGGCTGCCTGGGCCACCGTGGAGCCACCAGAATCAGCAATGCCTTGTCACGAACAGCCTTGAAGAGTGTTTTGACAATCAGCAGCATGGGTGGGAAGGCATACATGAGGCCATCTGACCACGGGATGATAAACACATTTGCCACTACCCAGGGCAGCCCCGGAACAGAAGTAAGACAGCTGGTAGTTGTCCGGGCTAGCAAAGAGGTCCACCTATGGGGTCCCCTAGAGACGAAAGAGCCAGGTGGCTACTCTGGGGTCCAACTGCCACTCGTGTGGCTGGAGGACCTTACTCAGTCTGTCCGACAAATAGGATATTAGGCCTGCAGGGTATTCCCTGTTGAACTGCATAGGAGCAGAGTGTCATCGCTTCGCAGCAGAGGGTGCAAGATGCCGTACTTCCCTGCTTGTTCACATAGAACATTGCACCTGATTGTCTATTTGGATCAGCACTGGCTGGTGCCTCAAGCGGTGACAGAATACTTGAAGGACCAGATATACTGCCCAAAGCTCCAGGAGGTTGATCTGATGGTTGCCCTCGGCTTGAGACCAGTTGCCCTGGGTGCAGAGTTCTTTGCAGTGGGCTCCCCATCCCAACAGGGAGGAGTCTGTAGTGAGGACCCTTAGAGGGCTTGGGGTTTGGAAGGGCATCTCCGCCTGCAAGTGTCTGGTATTTTGCCAACAAGTCAGAGGTTCAGCCAGCTGGTTGGTCACTGAGACTGTGTCTTGGAGACAGCTCGCAGCCTGTGTCCACTGGTCCCGAAGGCACCACTGAACGGCCCCCATGTGTAGAAGAGCGTCTGGGGTGACATGGACCGTTGAGGCCATGTGTTTGAATAGACACAGTAGAAACCAAGCTGACACCGAGGGACTGTGTTGTACATCTCCGGCCAGTGCCCTGAGACGATCTGCTCGTTCCAGGGGGGAAGGAAGGCCTGTGCCTGAAGGGTGTCCAACCTTGTTCCTATGAACTCCAGACATTGCGTCGGGAGGAGGTGGGATTTGGGGTAGTTTATCATGAACCCCAGATGTTGCAGGACCTGAATGGTGCATGCTGTGGCCTTCTGCACCTCTGTGGCCATGCCTCCTTTTATGAGCCAGTTGTCCAGATAGGGGAAGACAAATACCCTTTGGAGATGGAGAAAGGCAGCTACTACTACCAGTACAGGGTACTACCCTTTGGCCAGGCGGAGACCAGGCCAAAGGGTAGTACCCTGTACTGGTAGTGACTGCCCCCAAAATTTAGCTAAGGTACTGACTATGGCTGGGGTGAATGAGGATCCAAAAAACAGCCAGTCTCCCTGCTGGAGGTAAGGCAGCAATGTTCCAAGGGAGAACATCTTGAACTTCTCCCTCACCAGGAATATGTTCAGGTTGCACAGGTCCAGGATGGGCCTCAGGCCCCCTGATCTTTTTTGCACGAGGAAATACCTGGAGTAGAACCCCTTGCCCCTGAGATGATGGGGTACTGGTTCTACAGCTTTCTCCTTGAGAAGGCCTGCGAGTTCCTTCAATAGGAGGTCCCGTGAAGGGGAAACCTAGGGGGCTCTCCTGGGAAGAAAGGAGGAGGTGTCTGAGTCAGATGGAGGAGGAAGCCCTCCTTGACCACCAGGCGTGCCCAGGAATCATTGGTGACGGCTGGCCACCTGTGGGTGTACAGGATTAGACGTCCTCCTGTGAGCTGCTGTCCTCCTTGGGGTAGAGAGGCTATGCGCAAGGGGTCAAAAGGTTCCCCCTGGCTGGGCCGGAGCCAGGGCCTGGGTTTGGAAGCCTTCTGCTTATGAGGGCCTAGCCCATGTCCCTTAGCCTGCTGACCCTGCTGGGGAGACCTGAAAATGTGGGTAAGCTTTGTAAGCAGCCCCTTTGCTCGGCTTTTTACCCAAGCCCTTACATCAGGAAGGAACAGCGGTCTTCTTGAAGAGCCTGGTCCTCATCATGAATTGTCTCCAACTCGGTGGCCTTTTCCATCATGGGTTTGCCAAAGAGGTTCTCCCCTTGGCATGGGACATCGACCAATTTTTCCTGAACCCACTGCCCAAGGTCGGAAGACTATAGCCAAGCCTGCCATCAAGCACGATGCCCGCCACAGCTACTCTAGTCACTGACTCGAAGCAGTCATAGGCTGCTCGAATTATGAATTTGGAGCACTTATGGACAGCAATGGACAGGTTCCTGAACTGCTGCAGGAGTTCCTTTGAGAGCCCAGCTGAGAACCCATCTCAGGGCATTGGCTGGAGATGTATAACATAGTCCCTCAGTGTCAGCTCGGCTTCTACTGCGCCTACTCAGACACATGGCCTCGACGGTCCATGTCACCCCATGTACAGCTGGTAGGCCTGGATCCGGCCGATGAGCATTGAACCCTGGCAGCATTTTCTGCCAAGGACATCCACAGTGCAGGCCTCCCTACCCAGGGGCTCAGAGGAGTGCATCTTCTGGCTCTTGAGCAGACACATGGCCGACTCCACCACCATGGAGTTGTGCGGCAGCTATGATTTCTGGAAGCCCAGGCTCCAGCAGACCTGATACAGTGAGTCGAGCCACCTGCTCACTATTGGCACCAATACCAGTCTCTCCCACATATGGAGCATTAGCCATTCCAGAATGGGTGGGATGGGTACTGTAGCGATTCCCTTAGCGGGGCCTCATACTGGAGGATTTCTATTTCCTCCGTCCAAGGGGGGTCCTCTGATTCAGTTGGGAATGCAAGGGCTTTTGACATATTCCACATAAAGTCGAGGAATGCCATATCCTCGGGCAGGGACAGACATCGGGGCTCAGAGGGTGGCGAGTCCGCGGGGACATTGCGATGGTGTCTGGTATCTGGGACTCCTCATCCTCTGTCTCCCACTCCGAGTAGTTGGAGGAAGACTCGAGGGAAGGACAGCTCGAGGACTGAGGTCCAGAGCCCTGCCCACGTCCCACAGAGGCCCCATACCTGGTGCCATGAGGGCTAGCTGGGGAAGACCTCGGTCCCATCAAGCAGGACCCTGGATCGATACCTAGGCCAAGGATTGGCCTCCAGGGAAGAACTAGACATCAAGGGCCCAGTGGTCTGGGTGGAGGAACCAGTAGTACCGGACAGCTACACCTGCCGCTGGTCCATGAAGGCAGTCAGACTGTGCTCCAGGGCCGCCATCCTAGATCTGAGTCCAGAAGGCTCTGCAGCTGTCAGCGTGGGCACCAAGGAACTCGGCACCGGCTCCCCTGAAGGGGAGTCTTCAACGAGAATAGGCTCTGGTGACCACGACCGATCTGTGGTTGACTCCTTTTGGGCGATCTTGGTAGGCTGCTCCCGCTCTGATCCCTCCGACAGCCGTCATGAACTTGATCTCATCCTTCTCTGTTTAGGGGGATTCTGTTATAATGAGTGATATCAGAATGAGAAACATGAGACCTCTGCATTATCTTGTTTCATGATATTCTATAGGAATCTTTTATTTAAGTGGTTCTCTCCATTTCTGAACATTTTGTAATATACCTAAATCTCAGCCCTTCACCCATTTCCTTTATAAAACCTACAATTTTTGTCTTTAATTACCTGTCTGGTACTGCTGCCCGATTCTATGCTGCTAGACATTCTCTCATCCATATCCAGACTACAAGTGTCTTTTTCTGTGAAGAAGTCATTATGTTGAGATAAGGAATCTGTTTCAGAATAGTTAGCAGAAGATGTCTCCGATCGCTGATTAGTTGGTGTTGAAGATCTAGATGGCGATTCCAAAAATTTCTTAATCGAAGGATGGTTGAAAATTAGAGTATCACATGATTTGGAACCCTACCAGAAATTTAAAACAAACTTGTTACTGAAAATACCAAATCCTTTTAATCATTTTAAAAACTGTATGCAAGTCAATGCTCAGTTTATACTTAAAGAAAGTATACTAAAAAAATAGTATCTTCTATCCAGAAATAATGTACTAGCAGTTTTGCAACACAAACTATCATACTAAAAATTACATTGATATTAAAACATTTCTCTTCCATATCATCCTGCTAGACCAGTCCAGACAAGTGAATTGTATTTCCCTACCAGCAGACTGGTGGAGAAAGAAGCCAATAACATGCCCAGGTTTCAATAGCATTACTCCCACTAGAGCAGTGGTTCCCCAGCTTGGGTCAGGACCCCCAAACAGGGTCACATAATCGGTGGATGGGGTCATATCATCAGTGGATGGGATCACAGAAACGTGGCCATTTCACCTCCTCTCTAAACTTTCACTGGGACCCATGCTAAGTAGTGGCAGTCACCAGTCAGTATGTGGCCTGTGAGCCAGTGAAGATTTATAGACCCTTGCCACCACCTGGGTAAGCTTCCTGTTAGACTGAGGTGGCAGCTATGCCAGTTATCTGATGGAGGGCATGCCGCTGGAGATCACTTGTGAATTCTTCTGGAGTCTGGTGCCACTCTTATGAGCAGGGAAGCCCTTGTCCAGATTGAGTGACCCCAAAGCTGTTGGAGCCACATGTAGGCGGTGTGGTCAATCAGCAGTCTTGAAGCAAGGGCTATACGACTAGCCCTCTTGCGTTTTCCCACCCTTGATCAAGGGCAGGGTGGTGCGAATGTTCAAGAGCAACACCATGGCTAGGGTATCTGTCAATCGCCAAGGCGGCACAAGCTGTGGATGAGTGGCCCAGGGGGGTGACACACTGGTTCGCCTGGGTGGAAATGAGCCTCCTAGCTTTGTCAGCACAGCATATTCCTGGGGTGGACAATGTGGACGTGGTCTTTTTCTGTCGTCACTCTCAATCCTGGGGAGTGGACATTTAAGATGCTTCTCCACTGTTGGAGTTGCCCTGGGATGGAATTGAAGGCATACCAGCTCCAATCTCAAGTGTGACATTCTTTCATTCACCATACGGAAACTGGATCTAAGGGCTTGTTGCACTGGTTTAGTTCTGGTCACAGCAATGTCTGCTGTATGTGCTTCCTCCATGGCTCTTATTGGGGCATGTGTTTTGGTGCATGAAGCGCCATTCAAGCTGGATCGGACTAGGAGTGTGTGGTTTAGGGACCTGATGAGGCTCCTTATAGGTTCCTCATCTTTATCTGCCCCATTTTGGGGCAGGTTGCATCAGAGGCCATTTGTCCTGGATGATTCAGCTCCCTTTTCGCTTGCGACTTGGCTCTTGAAGGGAGTCTGCTGCCATGTAAGTGCTGCAGTAGTTTCTGCTCTACTCAAAGCCCAGAGCGATTTCTCCTGCCTGGCATGTGAGAGAGGCCTGGTACCTCTTTGAGCATGGATGTGGTGCACAACAGCTTGTTCCTGCCAAGGTGCACACTGTTGGTCTTCTGCAAGACGGTCTGGAAAAAGAGGGTTTTCCCTTACCTCCTTGGAAGTCTGGATGGCAGCCTTGTCCTGTTTCAGCAGTTCAATGGCTGGAAAGTGATCAGCCTTGCACACGGATATTTCATGTTTTCTTCAAAGGGATCAGCATCTGTGTCCTCCCATCTGGCATTTTTAATTTATTTTAACAGTTTTTTTTGATACCACCCTATCATAGGATTCAGAGCAGTTTACATATAACATGGACCAAGAAGAAGTTTACATAGAACAAGGATGCTAAACTTGGATGATTATAAGTGGTTACAAATTACTTAGATGTGTAATAACAGTGAGTATCACTAATGCAGCAAATGGCAATCACTAATGCAGCAAAGCAATTAGTTATTATGAGGAGTGGGTTGAAGGATACATAGTCTGGGGAAGGTCCATATCAGAGGGACCATATATGAAGGGGAACATATGGGGAGGGGTATGAACTTGGGATGGGTAATCTGTCTGGGTGAGAGAGGTGTTAGACTGGGTTGGTGAGGGAATGCCAGGGAGCCAGATTGTTGGGAGGAATTGGGTCTGCAGACTGTGATATTTATTTATTTATTTATTTCACATTTCTTATATACCGCCTTTCATGATATCAAGGCGGTTTACATTGAACAAACTGAAATTACATTGAACAGGGCATTATAACTTGGAGATAACTATTTTACAGGGAACATGGGCTATGGAGGGTTAAGTGGCTTGCCCAAGACCACAAGGAGCACCTGTGGGACTAGAAAACCCCAGTCCTTCCGGCCCAAGGTTGCTGTCCTCTAGTGGGATTTGAACCCCCGACCTTCCGGCCTGAAGTACCTTGCCCCAACCACTAGGCCACTCCTCCACTCCACTATGTATGTATGTACCTAGTGTTCTTGGGGTGTCCCCATAATATTCTATAAAGAGAAAAGTTTATTGCTGTCCTGTAGTCCCATAAGTCCTTAAGAACATAAGATATGCCATACTGGGTCACACCAAGGTCCATCAAGTCCAGTATCCTGTTTCCAACAGTGGCCAACCTAGGTCATAAGTACCTAGCAGTCTCCCGAAAAGACACAGGTTCCTCAATGCTTGTACTGGGTCAAGCAGTGATATCCTGGGTCCCTTTTAATAATGGTTTATGGATCTTTCCCTCCAGGAACTTGTCCAAACCTTTTTTAAACCCAGCTACACTAACAGCTTTTACTACATCCTCCAGTAACAAATTCCAGTGTTTGATTACACTTTGAATGAAAAAATATTTTCTCTTCTAGTCTTAAATAGGTTACCCTGTAGCTTCATTGCATGTCCTAGTCTTTTTATATTCTGATAACGTAAACAATCAATCCACGCTTACCCGTACCACACCATTCACTAATTTATAGACCTCTATCATATCTCCCCTCAGCCGCCTCTTTTCCAGGTTGAAGAGCCCTAACCTTTTTAGCCTCTCTTCATAGGGAGTATCCTTCCATCCTCTCTACCATTTTGGTGGTTCTTCTCTGTACCTTTTCTAATAACGCTATATCCTTTTTAAGATACGGCGACGAGAATTGCACACAATATTCAGCGTGCGGTCGCACCATTGAACAATAAAGAGTAGTTACTCACCTGTAACAGGTGTTCTCCAGGAGCAGCAGGAATCAGTCCTCACATATGGGTGACATCGACGTCGATGGAGCCCCTGCGGAGCATTTCCCCAGCTTTCTATGAAAGCCTTTGGAAATACTGCACGCATGCGCGGTCCCCTTCCCGCCTAAAGGTGCCATCTTGCTCAGTCAAATGACATTGCTAAAAAACAGCACACAAAATGTAAAATAAACTATGTACAACTGCAACTCCCAGGGGAGGAGGGAGGGTTTGAGGACTGACTCCTGCTGCTCCTGGAGAACACCTGTTACAGGTGAGTAACTACTCTTTCTCCAGGACCAAGCAGGAAGTCAGTCCTCACATATGGGTGACTCCCAAGCTCTGGGCTACCAAGGAACCCAGGCTGAACAAGAGAACTCCCTCTAGTCCCAGCATCAAAGAAAGGCTTTTCACTGAAAGAACCTCCACCGGTAGCCCAACAGAGGGCAGGGGTTGCCTAAATCTCAAAGAGATTCCGGAGGACTGCCTGGCCAAAAGCACTGTCCCTACGGGACTCCCTCTCCGGGCAGTAATGAGCTGCAAACGTCTGGCTTGCGGACCAAGTTGCAGCCCTGCAGATGTCTGCCAATGGTACAGAGCGGAGATGAGCTACTGAGGCAGCCATTGCCCTGACACGATGGGCCGTGACCCGACCCTGCAAGGGAAGGTCAGCTGCCCTATAAGCCCAGGTGATACAGTCAGCCACCGATATGGATGAGGTACGCTTGGACACAGCTAACCCCAAATTATTAGGGTCAAAAGAGATGAAAAGCTGAGTAGCCCTTCTATGCCCCTGCGTACGGTCAAGGTAGAAGGATAAGGCCCTCCTACAGTCCAGGGTATGCAGAACTGCTTTAGCCTGGCTTGCATGAGGCCTAAGGAAGAATGTTGGAAGAACCACCTACTGGTTGAGGTGGAAAGAGGAGACAACTTTAGGGAGGAACTTTGGATGAGTCCTGAGGACTACCCTGTTCCTATAGAAGCGGGTGTAAGGCCTGTCACAAACTAGGGCCTGAAGCTCACTCACCCGTCTGGCCGAGGTTAAGGCTACTAGGAAGAGTGTCTTCCAGAAAAAGAAGCGGAGAGGACAAGTAGCCATCGGCTCAAAAGGTGGGCGAGTCAGTTGCTGCAAGACCACATTCAACTCCCACTCAGGGGCTGGAGGACGGACAGGAGGTTTGAGCAAGAGCAAACCTCTGAGAAACCGGGACCCCAAGGGGTGAACCGATAGAGAATGTCCCTCCACCAGTGAGTGGTGAGCTGCTAGAGCTGAGAGGTGGACCCGAACAGAATTGGACTTAAGGCCCTGATTGGATAAGTGTAGCAGGTACAGAAGCACCACTGGTACAGTACAGGAGAAAGGATCTTCTGTACGCAGCTGACACCACACAGAAAACCTCTTCCACTTCAGGGCATAGGTTTTCCTAGTGGACTGCTTCCTAGAGGCCAGAACAACCTTTTAAACTTCAGGAGGTAGGCCCCAAGGAGCCAAAACTACCCTTGCAGCTTCCAGGCCATCAAATTGAGAGATTTGAGATTGGGGTGCAGAAGAGACCCCTGGTCTTGAGAAAGAAGGTCGAGCTGCAACCCTAGAGGTAGTAGAGTGTCCACTGCTAGCTGAAGCAGAAGTGGGAACCCAAGGTTGTCTCGGCCACTTGGGGGCTACCAGGACCGAGGCCTGGTCCTTCAGAACTTTGAACAGTGTTCGGGCCACTAGAGGCGTGGAAGGAAACGCATATAGGAGGCCTTGTCACCAGGAAATCAGAAAAGCATCTGGTGCTAGTCTCAGAGGATGCGGTTGCCTGGAGCAGAACTGGGGCAGCTGTCTGTTCAGGGGACTTGCAAAGAGATCTATGGATGGAAGTCCCCATCTCAGGAAGATCTTCTGAGCTACCAAGGGATGGAGCTGCCACTCGTGGGGCTGCAGAATTCTGCTCAACCTGTCTGCTAGGTAATTTTCCTGGCCAGGGAGATAAACCGCTTTAAGCAACATGTGCTTGAGCGCAAACAAGCAAAGGTCCTGCGCCTCCTGACAAAGGAGCTTGGACCCAGTGAATCCCTGTTTGTTCACATAAAACATGGCTACCTGATTGTCAGTTTGCACTAAAACAGACTGGTGAGCCAGGGTTTGAGAGAACGTCTTGAGGGCTAAATGAATTGCCCGAAGCTCCAGTAGACTGATCTGCTGCTGGGCCTCCCAGGGAGACCACAGGCCCTGGGTACACTTGTCCAGACAGTGCGCTCCCCAGCCCTGTAGAGAGGCATCGGTGGTCAATACCACTGTGAACCCAGGTGGCTGAAAAGGCATCCCTTCCAGTAAGTTGGGGGGATGCAGCCACCAATGTAGGGAGTGCAGGAATGGTCTGGACACCCGTACTCTGTCTCTGAGGCTCCCTGTGGCCTGCGACCACTGAGTTCTGAGGCACCATTGCACAGGCCTCATATGAAGCATGGCAAGGGGTGTGACATGCACTGTCGAAGCCATGTGGCCAAGAAGCCTCAGGCAGAGCCTGGCGGAGACCAGTGACCTGCTGAGAAACTGGTTTGCCAAGGTCATCAGTCTTTGGGCTCTGTCTTCTGGCAAGAAAGCTTTTGCCTGCAGAAAGTCTAGTCTTGCCCCTATGAACTCTAAGTTTTGGGAGGGGAGCAAAGAAACTTTGCGAAGTTTATGACAAAGCCCAGATGCCTTAATAAAGAAATCGTTCGGAGGGTGGCTTGCCTGGCCTCCTGGCATGTCTGACCCCTGATGAGCCAGTCGTCCAGACAGGGGAAGACAAAGATACCCTGATTTCTCAGGTAGGCCGCCACCACTGCCAGGCATTTGGTAAAGACTCTGGGGGCGGAGGTGAGGCCAAATGGCAGCACTCTGTACTGATAATGGTTTCCTCCCACAATGAAACTGAGGTACTTTCTGTGGTCTGGATGAATGAGGATGTGAGTGTACGCATCCTTTAGATCTAAAGAGCATAGCCAATCTCCCTGCTGGAGGTAGGGCAGAAGTGTTCCAAGAGTAAGCATCTTGAACTTCTCCTTCTGTAAGAACTTGTTGAGATGTCTGAGGTCGAGTATAGGCCTGAGATCCCCTGTTCTCTTTGGTACTAGGAAGAACCTGGAGTAAAAAACGTGACCTTGTAGGTGGGGAGGCACAGGCTCCACCGCCTGGTCTCGCAACAGACCCTGGAGCTCCTGCAGGAGGAGGGCTGTATGGAGAGGAGGCCTTGGAGGCTCTCCTGGAAAATAGGGAGGAGGCAACTGATGAAAATGAAGCAGGTAGCCCTTGTGGACTATGCTTAAGACCCAGTTGTCCCCTGTAATGGGTGGCCACGGGTGGGCAAACAGGGCTAGGCGACCTCCTGTGTAGGGATGGGACAGCAGAGACGGAGAGGCTATGCCTTGGGAGTCAAAAACCCCCATCCTGCTGAGTAGGACAGGAGCCAGAGGCTTGGGGGGTTTCTGCCTACGGGGCCCATGTCTCTGCCCCTTGGCCTGCTGACCCTGTGGGGGAGCAGGGGAGGCCTGGTAAGGTGGGAACTGTTTGTAGGCAGTCACCTTCCTCGGGTAAAAGGACTTTTAACCCGAGCCTTTCTTCTTGTGTGAAGGGGCAGAAGTCTTTCGAGACAGCCTTGTCCTCGTGAGGTGCTCGGTCTCGAGTTCAGCAGCCTTCTCGACCATGGGCTTGCCAAAAAGGTATTCACCTAGACAAGGGACATCGACCAACTTGTCCTGAACCCATGGCTCGAGGTAGGATGACTGCAGCCATGCCAGGCGTCGAGCCGCGATGCCGGCAGCCGCAACACGGGCCGAGGCCTCGAAGCCATCATAGGCCGCTCGGGAGATGAACTTAGAGCATTCCCGGATCCCAGAAGACAAGGACTTGAACCTCTGCAAATGTTCCCCGGAGAGACCAGCAGAGAACCCGGCAAGCTCCTTTGCCAGGTCCCGCAAGTACATGCCCATGTACAGCTGGTAAGACTGGACACTGCAAGCAAGGATCGAGCCCTGGAAGCACTTTCTACCAAACGCATCCAGGTTCTGGGCCTCCCTGCCAGGGGGAGTGCATCTTCTGACTTTTCAGACGATGCATGGCCGATTCCACCACCATGGAATGGTGCGGTAGCTGCACCTTTTGAAAACCAGGGCTTTTACGGAGTCGATAAATGGAATCGACCCGCTTGCTCAGAACTGGCCCCGAGGCCGGTGCCTCCCACATCCGGAAGAGGAGCCGTTCCAGCATCGGAGGAACCGGCACAATAAAGGCCTCCTTCGGAGGAGTCATACTGGAGGGCCTCGAGCTCCTCGACTTGATGCTCCTCCTCGAGATCCGCCGGGATCGCCAAAGCAGTGGCCATATCCCGCATGAACTCCGAGAACCGGGTATCCTCCGGAGGGGACCTACTCCTGAGCTCAGACTGCAGTGAGTCCGACAGGACGCACAGAGTCTTGAAGGTATCAGGGGACTCCTCATCCTCTGTCTCCCAGGCGGACTCGTCCGAAGAGGAGTTGGGCTCCGACCGCACAGGGCCCGGCAACACCCGCCACGACGCCGAAGGCACCGGCATCGACGCCCTCGGTCCTGACCGGGAGGTCGAGGGTGACCGCGACCGAGGACGACCTCGAGCCTTTATGGTCTCGAGTATCGGCTCGGTCTCCGGGGTCAACTTCGACGTCGATGTACCGGTGGTCGGGGCAGATGCACCAGCGAGGCTGGCCATCAGTACCCGCTGCTGATCCATGAAGGCAGACAGTCTGCACTCCAAGGCCGTCAGCCTGAGACCCAGCTCAGGAGACTCAGCAGCTACCGACTCGGGCCCGACGTCGGCTCCCTGGGAGGAGAGTCCTCGAGGACAACAGGACTTACGTGTCCAGCAGACTCCGCCTCCACCCGAGGTACTTTTGATGGCTTCTCCTGTTCCACGGGCCCGGGATGGCGGTCGGGGGTCCGAGACCTAGCCCTCGAGGAGCCAAGGACCTCCTCCGACGACGCCCTCGCGAGATACTTCTTCCTCTTTCGCTCCCGCTCGGGGGACCCTCTATCCGAGGAACCCCGACGATGCTCGGGGTCAGACTCCCAAGACGTCGAGGCCTCAGACGACGTCCGGGCCCAGCCGGAGGCTGAATCGGAGAAACGTCTTTCCTTCTGGTGCTGACGAGTTTGCAGTGCCTTAGTGGACATTTTTCCAAACGGTCCACAGATCTTAGGATCATGATCAGGACCGAGGCACCGAAGGCAGCAATCGTGTGTGTCAGTGAGAGACATTAGCTTCTTGCACCGATCACACTTCTTAAAAACACTGGAAGCCATCGGGGAAGAAAGAGTCCCCGCGAGGTCAAAGGACTGGCCTTCCAGGGAAAAAGAAAAAAAGGGCGCAAACGCCAGCCACGAAGGGCAAAAACCGACAAAATAAAATCGGGCTCGATACCGGTGTACCGAACCCGGCGAGAAGGGGAACTGGCGTCGAACCGGACAAAAAAAGAGAAAAAATCGCAAGGAATAGACAAAAAAATCTAACTATTTTCCGGGGGAACTAGGACACACGTCTGATGGGCTCCACGGAAAAAGAGAGACTGAGCAAGATGGCACCTTTAGGCAGGAAGGGGACCGCGCATTCGTGCAGTATTCCCAAAGGCTTTCATAGAAAGCTGGGGAAATGCTCCGCAGGGGCTCCTTCGACGTCACCCATATGTGAGGACTGACTTCCTGCTTGGTCCTGGAGAAAGAGGCATTATAATATCCTTTGTTTTATTTTCCATTACTTTCTTTATGACACCTAGCATTCTATTTGCTCTCTTGGCCACCGCTGCACACTGGGAGGAGAGTTTTAACTTGTTATCCATGATGATGCCTAAATCTTTTTCCTGGGTGGTGGTTCCCAATGTGGAACTTTGCATCATGTAACCATAGCTTGGGTTGTTCTTTCCTAGGTACGTAACTTTGCACTTGATCACATTAAATTTCATCTGCCATTTGGATGACCAGTCTTCCAATTTATCAAGATCCTCTTGCAATTTTCCACAATCCTCTTGGGTTTTAACAACTTTAAATAGTTTTGTGTCATCTGCAAATTTGATAACCTCACTCGTTATTCCCCTTTCCTGGTCATTTTATGAATGTCAAAAAGCAGTGAACCCAGCACAGATCCTGTGGTACTCCACTATTCACATTTTTCCAATGGGAAAATTAGCCATTTAGCCCTACCCTCTGCTTTTTATCTTTTCACCAGTTCCTGATCCACAATAGTATGCTGCCTCCTATCGCATGACTTGAGTTTGCCAAAAGTCTCCAATGAGGGACTTTGTCTAAGGCTTTCTGAAAGTCCAGATACACTATATCAACCGACTCACCTTTGTCTACCTGTTCATTCACACCTTCAAAAAACATAAAAAAGACTAGTAAGACAGGATCTTCTTTGTCTAAAGCCATGTTGGCCGTCTCCCATTAAGCCATGACTATCTACATGTTGAGTTTTTCTTCTTCATGATGGCTTCTACCATTTTTTCCCCGGTACTGACGTCAGGCTCACCGGTCTCTAGTTTCCTGGATCACCCCTGGAACCCTTTTTTAAAAATTGGCGTTACATTGGCGATCCTCCAATCTAAAGGTATTACAGATTATTTTAATGATAGCTCACAGATTACTAATAGCAGGTCTGCAATCTCATATTTCAATTCTTTCAATACCCTTGGATGCATATCTCATCTGGTCCAGGTGATCTGCTACTCTTCGGTTTATCGAATAGTTGTAATACATCTTCCCTTGATGGCTCTTATTGAGTTAGGTAGGTCATTCCATAATGGAGGAGCGTATAAGGAGAATGTCCTTTCCTGGACATTCGGTCTGGTGCTCAGGAACCTGGTATCTGAGTCCTTAAAGCCTCTGAAGTCTGCTGCTCTGAGCGGCATGACACTCACGACTATTTTCTTGGTCACGATTTGTTTGGGAAGGTGCATTTCTGAGCAGCAGGCACTGTCTTTCCAGAATCCATAATTGTCCTTTTCAGAAGAGGCCATTTCTATTCAGCTTGTGCCTTGCTTTTTCCCCAAGGAGGTATCTCCCTTTCATGTGAACCAGGTAGTTTTCTTTTTCTCCTTCTCTGAGAAGCAGTGTAGAGGGAAAGAAGGATCTTCGTCTTGTGAATGTCCGGAGGATGCGTCTTCGGGACTAGGAGATTATGGCTTTCTTTTTGTAAGTCAGATCATTTTTAGTGCTGTTTGCTGATTTGTGCAAATGTGTTGCGACAGCCGAGTTTTACCTTGGTACGTTGGATCACATGGAGGCATTTGCCTCGGCGTATCCATTACGGAACCAGCTGGTTCTGGAGAGCTTTCGTGCCCATTCTTCTCAGGCACCAGCATTCTTCGGGGGCATAGCGTAACTCTGTAGACCCTTCAGACATTGTCAGGTGGCACTGTGGGCATCCCTTTCCACATTTTGTCAAGCATTACAGCTTGGATGCCCATGCTCAGGCAAACATGACCTTTGGCTCTAAGGTTTGGCGAGCTATGTGCTCTTCCCGTCCAGTGGAGATATAGCTTTGGTACAGCCCACTGGTCTAGCAAAACGATATGGAAGGCGACATTTTACGTACCAGATAATGTCCTTTGCTTGAGTCTTGCTAGACCAGTCCAGGAATCACTCCTGGAACTGTATTTGGTCTGTTATTCTGCGGCAGTACCTTGGTCCGCTAGGATTTTCTGCTTGTCTCTGCAGGTTATTTCCTACTGACAGCCTTCTGGTCAAAATCTCATATGCATAACTTTTCTACATAGTTTCTCGACTGTTTGATTCATCATCATTGCCCACGTTGAGGTTGTGTGAGGTTTGCAATACTTTCTCACATGCTATAGGATGAGTACTGAGGTGCCCTCTAGTGGCTCAGGCTGTTAGAGACATAGAAGTGATGTCATTGAAACCTGAGTATTTCATTCACTTTTGTCTCCACCAATCTGCAGGTAGGGGACACAACCTACTTGTCTGGACTGGTCTAGCAAGACTCAAGAAAAGGACATTAACTGGTGTAAGTCACCTTAACCTTGCCCTGAAATAAAGCATAGTTACTCAACTGTAACTGTAACAGGTGATCTCCGGGAACAGCAGGAATTTAGTCCTCACATATGGGTATCGTCGGTACCGACAGAGCCTGCGCAGGAACGCTCCCCAGCATCCAAAATAGAAAGCTTTTGGGAGCATCCCACAGTGCCTGCGTGCTGCTTTCCCGCCTTTCTCAACTGCCTCTCTCCAGTTGAGTTTTAAAGCTGAGACAAAGAGAGAGAGAGAGGGAAAGGAAAGAGATAGGGGAGGTGGGTGGGTTGTGAGGACTACATTCCTGCTATTCCCGGAGATCACCTGTTACAGATGAGTAGCTATGCTATCTCCAGGAACAAGCAGGAATGTAGTCATCACATATGGGGACGCCCTCGCTTTAGGTGCCAGGGAGAGACCACAGAAGTTGTGTGTCCCTGAACAGGGCTCCACTTCCCCCCATGGATTTCTGGCATCCTACCAGGGATGGTGGGTAGGAGTTGATTAGGTATGGAACAGGTGTTGGAGAACAGCCTGACCAAACAAGGCATCCCGGCGGGAGACCTTGTCCAAGTAGTAATGGGCTATGAAGGTATGAACCGAGGCCCAAGTAGCTGCTCGACAGATGTCGTCGATAGACAAAGAGTGCAGATGAGCCATTGAGGCTGCCATGGCCCTCACATTGTGAGCTGCGACATGGCCCTCCAGAGAAAGGTTCTTACTTTGATAGGCGAAGGAAATACACTGAGCAATCCAGTTACACAGTGTTCTCTTGGAGACTGGAAGTCCCAAATGTGAAGGATCAAAAGCAACAAAGAGTTGAGAGGACTTTCAATGTTGCTGTGCTCTTTGTAAGTAAAAGCTAAAGCTCTTTTACAGTCCAAGGTATGAAGATTCCTCTCTGCATTTGATGCATGAGGCCTTGGAATAAACACTGGTAGGTAGACCGCTTGGTTTAGATGAAAAGGCGAGACCACCTTTGGCATAAAGTGTGGATGAGTCCTAAGGACTACCTTGTCATGATGGAACCTTGTATAAGGTGGATCAGCTACTAGCGCTTGCAACTCACTAATGCAGCGTGCTGATGTGATTGCAATGAGAAAGATAACCTTCCAAGGAAGGAATTTCAAGGAGGTAGTAGCTAAAGGTTCAAAGGGTGACTTCATGAGCTGCCCAAGAACCAGGTTTAAGTCCCATGCAACCGGTGGTGGCCTGATGGGAGGTTAGTTAGAAGAAGGCCTCTCATAAATCTTGCTATAAGAGGATGAGAGGAAATAGGTTGTCCATTTAGAGGCTTAAAGGAAGCTGCAATAGCACTCAAATGGACTATTACTGAGTTAGTCTTAAGTCCTGCATTGGATAAATGAAGGAGATACTCCAGCAATGATTCCAGAGGTATTGCAAGGGGGTTAAGACCCTTCTGCGAACACCATATTGTAAACCTTTTCCACTTAAAAGCATAAGAGCATCTTGTGGAAGGTTTCCTGGAAGCAAAAAGAATATCTTTTACTTGCTGAGGAAGATTAAGATCTTGGAGATCTAGGCCTTCAGCAACCAAGTCCTGAGATGCAGAGACTGGGGATTGGGATGCTATAACATTCCGTCCTCCTGAGATAGGAAATATGGAGCAGACCCTAACTCCAGGGAGGGAGCTTGAGATAGATGTAGAAGCAGAGGGTACCACACTTGCCGTGGCCAACGTGGAGCTATGAGAATCATATGGCCTCTGTCTCTCTGAAGCTTGAACAGGGTTTTGGGAATTAGGGGAATGGGTGGAAAGGCATACAGGAAGTCTTGACCCCAATGAAGGAGGAAAGCATCCCTGGCCTGAGCCTTCTGAGCCGGAATTCTGGAACAGAACCGGGGAAGTTTGGCATTCCACGGACTTGCAAAGAGGTCTGTCTGCCCAAGAGTTTTGTATGCCTGGAAGATACACTGCCAGGAGATGAATCTGAAGCTCTCTGGCGAGGGCCCATAGTCGCAAAGCTTCGTTGCAAAGCAACAGAAAGCCTGTTCCCCCCTGCTTGTTCACATAGAACATGGCTACTTGATTGTCCGTATGAATGAGGATGGTCTTGTAGCTGAGCAGGGTGTGGAACACTTGCAGAGCAAGGAAGATTGCTCTGAGCTCCAAGAGATTGATATGTAGATGACTCTCCTGTAGAGACCAGGTGCCTTGGGTGGAGAGGTCTTGGAGATGAGCTCCCCAACCCATCGGAGAAGCATCTGTTGTGAGAGTTGCTTGGAGTAAGGGTTGTTGGAAAAGGGACCCCAGCAACAGGTTTTGAGTGGACTTCCAACACTGGAGGAACAAAATAAGACGACTTGTGTTTGCTGTTTTGTCTGACAGGCCTCCTGATGCCTGGGTCCATTGGATGGATAAAGTCCACTGAGCTGCCCTCATATGGAGGCGAGCATAGGGAATCACATGCACAGTAGATGCCATGTGGCCTAGTAGTTGTAACATTTCTCGAGCAGTTAGATGAGGCTTTAGCACTGCTTGAGAAGCTAACTGCACCATGCGAAGGCAACGGGCCTGGGGGAGATAGGCCCTTGCCTTTTTGGTATCTAGCAAAGCTCCTATGAACTCTAAAGACTGAGTGGGAGCTAGACTGGATTTTGGGATGTTTATTACCAGCCCTAAATACTGAAGGATACGCATTGTGCAGGATAGAGAAGTCTTGGCCTCTGACTCCGTTGGTGCTCGAATGAGCCAGTCGTCTAAGTAAGGGAAGACAAATATCCATAGAGTGCAGAGAAATGCTGCAACTACAGCCATGCATTTTGTGAACACCCTTGGTGCTGAGGCCAGGCCAAAAGGAAGCACCCTGTATTGGTAGTGCTTTTGCTGAAAAAGGAACCGAAGGAACCTTCTGTGGGTTGGATGGATGAGGACATGAGTGTACGCATCCTTGAGATCTAGAGAACAAAGCCAATCCTGACTCTGAAGGTATAGCAGCAGAGATCCGAGAGAAATCATCTTGAATTTCTCCTTGACAAGGAATTTGTTCAATTCTCTGAGGTCTAAGATAAGTCTGTACCCAGAACTCTAGATCAGATGCCTGGAGCCAAGCAATTCTACGTGCACCTATGGCAATAGTCGAGGTTCTGCTTATGCACTCAAAGCAGTCAAAGGCTGCACGGTTGGCAACCTTAGAAACATCTTGGGCATGTTTGACCAAAGTGAGAAAATCCTGTCTTCTATCCTCAGGAAGAATAGGACTTAAAGCCTCTAAATCATCTGTGACCTCCTTCAGGAAGCTTGGAAAGTACGACATCCAAAAGCATCCAAAGTTCTGCACTCGCGTCCTGGAGGATTAGAGGCATGTCTCTTTGCACTCCTGATCCTTCTCATAGCTGATTCCACTACAATAGAGTGGTGAGGAAGCGGAGTCTTCTGGAAACCAGGACAAGGAGGGACTCGGTACATAGCATCCAGTCTATGAGAGTGAGGAGAGGTGTAAGAGGTGTCTCCCACATTCTTAGCATGAGATCATGCAAGATCTCATGGATGGGTAGAATAGCTGCCTCTTTAGGAGCTTTAGGATACTGTAAAATTTCCAACTCCTTTGCTCTGGGCTCTGATTCAGGAGCCACAGTAATGGACAGACCTCGAGCCACGTCCCTGATGAAGTCCTGAAAGGAAATATCCTCTGGAGGAGACATCTTGCGTGCTTAGGGGAGGAAGGCTCCTCTGGGGGAAGTATTCCTGCATCGACAGAACTGTCAGAATCCTCAGATTCTTCTGAGGACTCGAAGTACCGTTTGTCCGGATGCTCTTAAAGAGCCCGATACCCATACCAACCGAAGTCAGTACCGGGAGTAATCGGTACCGGTGTATCGTACCGGAGGGCATCGCATGACTGGGTGCCGGCAATGTGGACACCGATGTCGATGCCGATACCGGTGCCGGAGTCGGTGCCGGTACCGGTAGAACTGTCTGACGCGGTTCCGAGGGTGTCAATGCTGCAAGGAGAGCCGCCAGACTGTGTTCAATAGCCAGGAATCTCTGGTCTATCGACGCTGCCAATGCCTGGATGTCGGTACCGGAGAAAACAGCCGGTACCCCAGAGTATGGCACCAGTAGTTCTGCCGAGGTCGAGGCCTCAAGAACGTCCTGGAGCCCGATAATGCTTTGGAAGCCAAAGCCTCCCGCCGGGGCAATTTTGCCGGTGCAGAATCCTCAAGGACAACGCCGGAGGCATCTCGATGCTTAGAAGGAGATCTACCCTTTGAGGTAGAGATCCATGGGAGGAAGAGGAAGCCCTAGAAGACGTCGATGCCGCCGAGGCTGCAGAGGGAAACAGGGTACTGAGCTTAGCAGCTCGGTTCTGCCGACCTCTTTTAGACATCATGGCACAGGACATACATTCCGTGATGGAGTGGTCAGGACCTAAACATTTGAGACACCATTCATGGGTGTCGGTGACGGAGATGGTACCGCCACACTTGGTGCACCTTTTGAAACCCGAAGAGGGCTTTTCCATTGTGGAGGAATTTTTGGGCCTAAGGCCCAAAAAGGCACATGCACGTGGAAAAAAGTATTTTTTTATTTTTTATTTTTTTTTAAGAAAAGAAAGAAAGAAAAAGAAAAACTGGCGGTACCGGTAGAGCGTCGAGGAAGGCAGACGCAACCACAAAAAAGAAGGTAATAAGTAAAGTTTTCTGCGGTGACAGGAACAATGACCTGCTGGCTCCGTGGAAAACAAAGAACTGGAGCGAGGCATTTGGGAAAGGCGGGAAGGCAGCACACAGGCGCTGTGGGATGCTCCCAAAGGTTTTCTAATTGGATGCTGGGGTGCGTTCTCACGCAGGCTCCGTCGGTACCGACAATACCTATTTGTGAAAACTACATTCCTGCTTGTTCCTGGAGATTTATTTTAATGTCCATTGATGCTGAGAAGGGGTTTGACAGGGTAAATTGGGACTTTTTGATCGGGTTACGTGGAAAATGGGGGTGGGGCAAATTTAGGGAAATGGATCAGGGGGTTATATGCGGGGCCCAGGGCGAAGGCAAAAGTAAATGGGAGCTACTTGAGGGACTTCAGTCTTGGGAGGGGAACGAGGCAGGGGTGCCCTTTATCCCCACTGCTATTCGCGATGAGTGTGGAACCGTTAGCACAGAAAATTTGGGCTAATGATAAGATTATGGGCCTGGAAAGGGAGGACGTAAGCCATAAAATTTCCCTGTTTGCGGACGACATCCTTCTATATCTTAGCCAGCCACAGAGGTCTCTGCCGGAAGTGTTGGAGGAGGGTGGGAAGATATGGGGTGGCGTCGGGTTTCAAAACGAATTTGGACAAAACGGAGGTGCTGCGGGTGAAGGTGCCGCCGAGAGTGGAGGAGCAGTTGGAAGACCTCTATCCTCTGTGGTGGGTTAAATATTCAATGAGCTATTTGGGGGTACAATTGCCGGCAAAATATGTGGATATATATCGAGCCAATTATTCGGGAGTGATGAGGGAGTTGGAGAGGGATGGGTGGATGCGGCAGGAGGTGTAGTGGTTAGGAAGGATAGCGGGGGTCAAAATGAATGTGTTACCAAGGCTGTTGTACTTGTTTCAGGCCTTACCAGTGAGGGTGCCGGAGGAGGTGCTGAGGAGAGTGCAAAGGAAAGTCTTTCAATACATTTGGAATAAGACACCACAGAGGATAGCCAGGGAGGTCATGTATGCTCCGAAAGCGGAAGGGGGGCTGGGGGTGCCTAATATTAAAGATTATTATCGGGCGGCACAGTTGCACCATGTCATGGATTGGAGGAGGAGGGGGGGTCAAAAACCATGTGTAACTTTGGAGCGCATGCTGGTAAAAGGGGGAAGACTGGAGGCTTGGTTGTGGGCAGGGGGGCAGGACCACAGAGCATTGGGAGGGGGTTCACCTGCAATGCAGCAGGTGGCGGGGGTGTGGGATGGGGTATGGGCAAAGGGAGGAGGAGGAGGGCAGGGCAAGGCAATTTTCATTGATGATGCCATGGAGGGGATGGAGGGCCTTCAAACCTGGGTGGGAGGGGGCGATTTGACCCGTGGACGGAAAAGGGGTTGGAGTGTTTTTACCAATTAACGGAAGAGGGGGAGGTTAAAGAGGGATTTGGGTTGGAGGATCAGGACAGGTTTCCATATATACAGGCTAGATATTTCTGCAGGGGAGCAGGGGGTGGGAGAGTTGGAGAGAGAAGTGACGGAGATAGAAGCTCTATGGTATGGGAAATTGGGGACGAAGGGGATGATATCAAGGTTGTATAAAAGTGTGCGGGGGTAAGTTCCGGCATATGGAGGAGTGGGAGAGGGAGTTAGGAGGGGCACTGACATCAGTGGCATGGAAGCAAATTTGGGATCGGGCGAGGGGGCTGGGCAAGCAGTATTAGAGAAAACTGCTATAAAAGTTTGTTTTGGTGGTATTACACCAAAACAAAATTTGGCTGGTCTTTGGACCCTTTAGGCTTGCGATGGCCATGCGTTCCCCCCTTATCCTGAATGCCGGTGGACGGAGCAGGGGTAGGCGGATATCCCCAGTAGGGGAGTCCCTTTCTCTGGAAGAACGGCTTCTTTGTTTGCTGCTTCTTCTGTGGGAGAGAAACCGTAGTTACTCACCAGTAACAGGTGTTCTCCAGGGACAGCAGGAATAAGTCCTCACTTATGGGTGACATCAGCGCTGACGGAGCCCGCGCAGAGCAATTCCCCAGCTTTCAAAGAAAGCCTTTGGGATTGCTGCCACGCATGCGTGGTCCTCTTCCCACCCAAAGGTGCCATCTTACTCAGTCAGGTCCCCTAGCTAGAGCCCTACTAAGCAAATGGCAAGGGAAGGACAAAAAATAACGCTTCAGGGGAAGTGGGAGGGTAGTGAGGACTGATTCCTGCTGTCCCTGGAGAGCATCTGTTACAGGTGAGTAACTACACTTTCTCCAGGAACAAGCAGGAAGTCAGTCCTCACTTAAGGGAATCCCCAACTAAAGGCTACCGAGCCTGTAAACCAAAAACGCCTCCGCGATGCCGTGAGCAGAAGTAGATGCCCGGAGGAGCTCGAATCTTTGGGTCCCCAGGGTGAAGCTCTCGGTAGCCATCGAAGAAGGGTCTGAGGGGCAGGAGTTGCTTATACCCCGAAAAGATTACGGAGTACAGCCTGGCCGAAGGCACTGTCCTGGCGGGACTCCCTCTCTAAGCAATAATGGACAGCGAAAGTGTTCGCTGAAGACCAGGTCGCAGCCCGGCAGATGTCAGTTAGAGGTACTGAATGCAGCAAAGCCACCGACACCGCCTTGGCTTGGACGCCGTGCGCGGTGACCCACCGATCCAGTGGGGCACTCGTCTTTGCTTGGGCGAAGGCAATTCAGTCTGCCGCCCAGACAGAGATGGTGCGCTTGGTGATTGTCTGCCCCAGGCGATTGGAGTCATAGGCGACACAGAGCCGATCGGACCTGCGATGAACCTGGGTACGCTGCAGGTAGAAGGCAAGAGCCCTCTTGCAGTCAACTATTTGCAACTATGCCGATGCCTGGTCGGCATGCGGTCTCGGGAAGAAGGTTGGTAGGACTATCTCCTGGTTGAGATGAAAGTCCGAGACTGCCTTCAGTAGGAACTTGGGAGGGTGCGGAGGACCACCCTGTTCCCATAGAACCTGGTGTATGGAGCCTCTGCCATGAGGGCCTCCTCCTGTGTCAACAGGCCAGGAGCACAGCCCAGGGGGAATGAGGGATTGGACGAGAGACGGAGCAAAAGCAGGAACCAAGCCTGTTGAGGCCACGAGGGGACCACGAGAATGACCAAAACTTGGTCCCACTGAACCTTGTGGACGGTCCTTGCAATGAGAGGAGCGGGAGGAAAAGCGTAAAGAAGGCCGGAGGTCCAGTTCAAGAGGAACGCATCCGGGGCCACCCTGCTCGGGTGTGGAACCGGGCTGCAGAAGCGGGGAAGCTGCACGTTCACCGGACTGGCAAACAGGTCCATGGATGGGGTCCCCCACTGATGGAACAAGACACCAGCGACCTCCAGATCCAAACGCCACTCGTGTGGGCGGAGGATCCTGCTGAGTTTGTCCGCGAGAACATTCTCCTGGCCTGGGAGGTAGACTGCTCGCAGGGTCATCCCCCGGCGAGACACAAAGGAGGAAAGGAGGATGGCCTCTCGGCACAGCAAGCGTGATCCTGTTCACCCCTGCTTGTTGATGTAAAACATGGGTACCCTGTTGTCAGTCTGCACGAGCACCCACTCAGATTGCCCTCGAAGGCCCTCAGAGCTCATCGGACCGTCCGAAGCTCGAGCAGGTTGATCTGCTGCAGAGACTCCTCAGGCGACCACTGCCCCTGGGTGCACAATGCACCGCAGTGGGCTCCCCACCCCAGCAAGGAAGCATTTATCGTTAGGATGAGCTCATGCTGTGGGATCTGGAAGGGCATTCCCCGAAGGAGATTTCGGGGGTCCCTCCACCAACCAAGGGAGTCATGGAGACTGTGGGAGACCCGGATATGGACTCTGAGGTGGCTGAAGGCCTGGCTCCATTGTGCCCTGAGGCACCACTGGGCTGTCCGCATGTGCATGCGGGCGTGGGGGACAACATGGACAGTGGAGGCCATGTGCCCTAGGAGGCGCAGCATGACCCATGCCGTAACCCAAGCCCTGATCTGGACCTGGGCCGCCATGGCCTGGAGGCTGTCCGCCCGGTCCACGGGCAGTAACGCAGTCGGCTCGCTCCGTGTCAAGGCAGGCACCGATGAACTCCAGGGTCCGCACTGGCTCGAGGTGGGACTTGGAGTATTTGACCAAGAAGCCGAGGCATTCGAGGAGGAGGATTGTTCGCAACACCGCCAGGCGGGCATCATCAATCAAGGTCCCTGTAACAAGCCAGTAATCGAGGTAGGGGAAGATGGGTATGCCCTACCGCATGAGGGAGGCGGCGACCACGGAGAGACACTTTGTGAAAACCGAGGTGCAGATGCGAGCCCAAAGGGGAGCACCCTGTACTGGTAGTGTTCCCCCTGCACCCTGAAGTGCAGGTATTGCCTGTTTTGGGGGTGTATTAGAATGTGGGCGTAAGAGTCCTTGAGGTCCAAGGAGCATAGCCAATCACCCTACTGAAGGAAGGGCAGCATGATGCCAAGCTTTAACATTCTGAACTTCTCCTGCACCAGGAACTTGTTTAGGTTCTGGAAATCTAGGATGGGGCGTAGGCCCCCACATCTTTTTCGGAATGAGAAAGTAGCAGGAGTAGAACCCATGTCCTCAAAGGTGCAGCGGTACCTTCTCAACCGTCCGTTGGGTGAGGAGGTTGGACAGCTCCTGCTGCAAGGTGGTCTGGTGCAAAAGGAGCCGAGTAGGCTCCGCTGATGAGAAGGGAGGAAGGCATCTGTCCAGGCGGAGACGATATCCATTCTGGATCACTCGGAGAACCCAGGTGTCCGACGTGATTGACGTCCACTGCGGGGCGAAGAGGGAAAGGCATCCCCCCACTGGCAGAAGTGCTGCCGCGCGGCAAGAGGCTATGCATTCGGCGTAAAAAGCCCTGCGTGGGTTGGGGTGGCGCCGGTTGCTGGACCTTAGGCCCTTTAGGCTTGCAGTGGCTATGCGCACCTCCCTTCCCCTGCGTGCCAGGAGCCAGCACGGGGGTGGGCGGGAAAGGAGGGTAACCTCAGTAGGGTAGTCCCTTCCTTAGGAAGAATGGCTTCTGTGTTTGACGTTTCTTCCAAAGGAGGGAAGAGGTCTTACGCGAGGGACGGGTTTGAGTGATGAACTCCATTTCTATCTCAGCGGCCTCATCCTTCATATTTATTTTATTTATTTATTTAGACAGTTTTGTATACTGCCTTATCCTTCAATCAAAGCGGTCACAACACAATTGGGGGATACATTTAATATGCGGGGATATGAGACACATACCCTAATGCTTACAGGGAACATGGGCAATGGAGGGTTAAGTGGCTTGCCCAAGACCACAAGGAGCATCTGTGGGACTAGAAACCCCAATCCCCAAGATTGCTGTCCTCTAGTGGGATTTGAACCCCCAACCTTCCGGCCTGAAGTACCTTGCCCCCAACCACTAGGCTACTCCTCCTCCATAGGTTTACCAAACAGCTGCTCACCAAGGCAGGGTACTTCCAGGAGCTTCTCCTGGACCCACTGCTTCATCCGAGGATTGGAACCATGCCCGGCTGCTGCCACTCGGGCGGAGGACTCAAATCCGTCATACGCAGCGTGGGAGAGGTACTTTGAGCGTTCCGTGACAGATCTCGAGAGGATTTGGAAACTGAGAAGGGGGTTCACCCTCGAGGCCTGAAGGGAACCTGCCGAGCTCTTTAATGAGGTCACGTAGGAACATGCCCATATACAACTGGTATGCCTGAATGCGGCATGTGAGCATGGACCCTTGAAAGTCTTGCACCCAAGAGCACCGACAGCTCTTGAGTACCTGCCCGGGGGGACCAAAGAGTGTGACTTCGGGCTCTTTTGCATCGCCGACTTCACTACCATGGAGATGTGTGAGAGCTGGGTCTTCCTGAACCCCGAGCCCCACTGGATCCTGTACATAGCGTCGAGGTGCTTGTTCACTATGGGGACCGAAGCAGATGTCTCCCACATGCGGAGGAACAGCCTCGACAAAATGGGAGGAACTCGAACAGTAAGACTCCCGAGGCGGGAACTCATACTGTAGACTATCAAACTCTTCAGCCTGCGTAGCCAGACTGAGGGCCCATGCCAAGTCCTGCACAAACACCAGAAATGATGTGTCCTCGGGCGGCAAACACCTCCAAGAGGTGAGCAGGGATGGGTCTGAAGGAAGGTCCCTGTGGGCACGGATCTCCAGGGAGTATCCCCGTCTGACTCCCAGTCAGAGAGATCCGAGGAGTCGTCCGACTCAGGCTGATCACCCTGTCCAGAGGTCGAGGCCCGCTTGGAGCCAGCCTTGGAGGATATTGCTCACGAGGACCGGGAAGCGAGCAAGACAGATGCCGAGGACCCTCACGAGGCCCACAGCTCTTGTGGGTTTCCAGGGCAGATTTCGGTGTCCCTCTTGAGGGAACCTCTGTCTTGAGGCACGGGGCAGCTGTGCTGGGCATGAGCGCCTGCTGAGCAGTTAAGGGGGCAGAAACACTGAGCTCTAGTGCCAGCATATGGGACTCCCATGTGGACGTGGGTCCCTGCAACGTCGACACCAGGGTTACCGGGTCTGGCGTGGAGGAGGAGAGGGGGGGTCCTCACCAGGATGACACTCAGGAGACCAGGCTCCATCGCCGGAGGCCTCCGTATCTGTACAAGGCCGCTCCTTGTCCGACTCTCGGGAACGCCGAGAGGGGCTAAGCGACCAAGCATGGGAGCACTCATGCTTGTCTGGGACCCCCGACAGACACTTCAAAGTCTTCTTTTCCTTACACCTCTCCACTTCAGGGGACCCCTGGTCGGAGTGCCGCCGAGAGCACGGGACTGAGGTGGGAGATCCCACCAGCGGAGGGACGACAGAGGGTGCCGCTGGGGATTCCAGGACTACCTTCCGGAAAATGTCATCGGACCTCTGTTTACGATTTAGCAGGGCCTTGGAGGACATTTTCTTGCAAAGACAGCAGAGCTCCGGGTTATGATCGTCCCCAAGACACCAAAGACAGCAGTAGTGGGTGTCCGTGAGCGACATGTTTTTGGAGCATCTGTCATTTCTTAAACCTGGTGGCCATTGGGGCAAAAAGGGCCCCCGCTAGGTCAAAGACCTTTGCAGCCAGTAGTTGGGGAAAAAAAGATGTCCCCTCGCTCAAGGAAAAACAGAGCAGGGAAAGGATGGGTAGAGGACTGGTGCTACCAGAAAAAACACAGGCCAAAGGCCGAAAACTAAACACTGTTTCTGAGGGACGAGGACAGGCATCCAAAGGGCTCTGCAGAAAAAGAGAGACTGAATAAGATGGCACCTTTGGGTGGGAAGAGGACCACACATGCGTGGCAGCAATCCCAAAGGCTTTCTTTGAAAGCTGGGGAGTTGCTCCATGCGGGCTCCATTGGTGCCGACATCACCCATAAGTGAGGACTGACTTCCTGCTTGTTCCTGGAGAAAGACCACCTTCCAGGAAAGGTGCCAAAGCGAGCAGGAAGCCATCGGCTCGAAGGACGGCTGAGTAAGCTGCGTGAGAACTACATTAAGAGCATAAGATATGCCATAATGGGTCAGACCAAGGTCCATCAAGCCCAATATTCTGTTTACAACAGTGGCCAATCTAGGTCATACGTACCTAGCAGTTTCCCAAAAAGAGACAGGTTCCGCAATGCTTGTACTGGGTCAAGCATTGATATCCTGGGTCCCTTCTTAATAATGTTTTATGGACCTTTCCTCCAGGAACTTGTCCAAACCTTTTTTAAACCCAGCTACACTAACAGCCTTTACTACATCCTCTGGTAACAAATTCCAGAGTTTGATTACATGTTGAGTGAAAAAATATTTTCTTTTATTAGTCTTAGTTTACCCTTTAGCTTCATTGCCGTCCCCTATTCTTTCTATATTCTGATAATGTAAACAATCAATCTACTTTTACCCGTTCCACTCCATTCATTAATTTATAGACTTCTATTATATCTCCCCTCAGCCGTCTCTTTTCCAGGTTAAAGAGCCCTAACCTTTTTAGCCTTTCTTCATAGGAGTATCCTTTACCATTTAGGTGGCTCTTCTCTGAACCTTTTCTAATAACGCTATATCCTTTTTAAGATACGGCGACCAAAATTGCACACAATATTCAAGGTGCGGTAGCACCATGGAGCGATACAGAGGCATTATAATATCTTTTCTTTTATTTTCCATTCCTTTCCTAATGATACCTAGCATTCTAGTTGCTCTCTAGGCTGCCGCTGAACACTGGGCCGAGGGTTTTAACATGGCATCCACAATGACGCCTAAATCTTTTTCCTGGGTGGTGGTTCCTAAAGTGGAACCTTGCATTGTGTAACCTTAGTTTGGGTTGTTCTTCCCTAGGTGCATAACTTTGCACTTGTCCACATTAAATTTCAACTGCCATTTTGATGCCCAGTCTTCCAATTTATCAAGATCCTCTTGCAATTTTCCACAATCCTCTTGGGTTTTAACAACTTTAAATAGTTTTGTGTCATCTGCAAATTTGATAAATTCACTCGTTATTCCACTTTCCAGGTCATTTATGAATATGTCAAAAAGCAGCGGACCCAGTACAGATCCCTGGGGTACACCACTACTCACCTTTCTCCACTGGGAAAATTGGCCATTTAGCCCAACCCTCTGTTTTCTATCTTTCAACCAGTTCTTGATCCACAGTAGTACACTGCCTCCTATCCCATGACTCTCTAGTTTTGCCAAAAGTCTCTGATGAGGGACCTTGTCAAAGTCTTTCTGAAAGTCCAGATATACTATATCAACCGACTCACCTTTGTCCACCTGTTTATTCACACTTTCAAAAAAACATAAC
This sequence comes from Ichthyophis bannanicus, assembly GCA_033557465.1. Taxonomy (NCBI): domain Eukaryota; kingdom Metazoa; phylum Chordata; class Amphibia; order Gymnophiona; family Ichthyophiidae; genus Ichthyophis; species Ichthyophis bannanicus. Next base: position 292,422,666 of record CM066038.1, read on the forward strand.
AGATTAGTATGACAAGATCTTCCTTGTCTAAAGCCATGTTGGCTGTCTCCCATTAGGCCATGACTATCTGCATGCTGAGTAATTTTATTCTTTATGATGGTTTCTACCATTTTTCCCGGTACTAACGTGAGGCTCACCGGTCTGTAGTTTCCCGGATCACCCCTGGAACCCTTTCTAAAAAATTGGTGTTACATTGGTGATCCTCCAATCTTCAAGTATTAGAGATGATTTTAATGATAGTTCACAGATTACTAATAGCAGGTCTGCAATCTCATATTTCAGTTCTTTCAACACCCTTTAATGTATACCATCTGGCCCAGGTGATTTGCTACTCTTCAGTTTATCTAACAGCTGTAATACATCTTTCCGATCTATCGATATTTCCTTCAATTCTTCCGCACCTTTAAATACCACTTCAGTCATGGGTAATATCCCTACATCTTCCTCAGTAAAAACCGAAGCAAAGAATTCATTCAATTTCTCCGCTATCGCCTTGTCGCCTCTTAGTGCCCCTTTAACCCCTCTATCATCTAATGACCCAACTGACACTCTCACAGGTTTTTTGCTACGAATGTACTTGAAAAAAATCTTTATTTCGTGTTTTTGCTTCCACAGCAAGCTTCTTCTCAAATTCTCCCTTTGCCTGCTTTATCAATGCCTTGCATTTGACTTGCCAGTGCTTGTGCTGTTTCCAGGTTTCGTCGTTTGGTTCTTTTTTCCATTTCCTGAAAGATGCTTTTTTGGTAACAGCCGCCTCTCTGACCTCACCTTTAAACCATGCTGGCAGTTTTTTGGACTTCCTTCCACTTTTCTTAAAGCGTGGAATACAGCTGGTCTGGGCTTCCAAGATTGTATTTTTCAACAACACCCAAGCTTGATGTAAGTCTTTAACCTTTGCAACTGCTCCTTTGAGTTTTTTCTTAACTATTTTCCTCATTTTATCATAGTCTCCCTTTCGAAAGTTAAAAGGTAGTACTGTGGATTTCCTTACTATCCCTCCTCCACTAATTAAATCAAAGGCTATGATCACTATTGCCAAGTGGTCCCAACACCCTTATCTCTTGCACTAGATCTGGTGTTCCACTAAGGACTAGGTCTAATATGGCTTCCTCTCTGGTCGGTTCATGAATCAGCTGCTCCAAGAAGCAGTCATTTATGTCATCTAGGAACTTTATCTCCCTAGCATGTCCTGCCGTGACACTGACCCAGTCGATACCGGGGTAATTGAAATCACCCATTATTATTACTGCGCTGTAACTTTGTTAGCATCCTTGATTTCTTTGAGCATTTCATCATCCATTTGTTCATTCTGGCCAGGCGGTCATTGAGGTCCCACTCCGCTGGAGGTCCCACTCCGCCGGAGGTGGCCAGATGTGGGGGGGCCTGGAAAGAAGCAGCCCGCTCATGAAGCAGAAAACCAGCAGATGGCCCGAGAGGGGTCTGCCCCTGACAGGGTGGTGGTTAGCTGAGATGGCGCTCAGGTGGACCCTGACCGAGTTGGACTTCAAGCCCGTCTGCGAGAGATGGAGGAGGTACTGCAGGACCAAGTGAGGAGGGAAGGAGAACAGGTCAGCCCTCATCTTCAAGCACCACACCGAGAACCGGCGTAAGCCCTTCTAGTCAAGTCCTTGCACGAGGCCAGCTGGATGGCCTCAATTTCCACTGGGAGATGGAGGGCTAAAGAGACCCGTTCAGCCGCCAGGCCGTGAGGGATAAGGGCCTCAAGTTCAGGTGAAGCAGCAGACCCCCCTCTTGCGTCAACAAGCCCAACGTGTTGCCGAGGGGGAACCAGAGGCTCTGATGAGAGGCAGAGCAGCAGCAGGAACCAGGGCTGCTGAGGCCTCAGCAGGGCCATGAAAATTACCTGGGCCCTGTCCAACTGTATTATGAGGAGAGTCCATGCTATGAGCAGAGTGGTTGGAAACGCATACAGGTGGTCGTGTGTCCACAGGAGGAAAGCATTGAGGGATTCCCTGTTTGGGTGGGGAACTGGGCCACAGAACCGTGGGAGATGCAAATTTGTTGGGCTGGAGAAGATGTCCAGGACCAGAGTCCCCCAACGCTGGAACAGCTGCTGTGATGTCTGCGGGCAGAGGCGCCACTCGTGTACATGGTGTCCAGGCGTTTTCTGACAATGGGGATAGACGCAGGTGTCTCCCATATATGGAGGAGCAGTGGAGTTAGGATGGAAGGATCCAGGACCATGAGGGATTCCCTCAGTGGGACCTCGTATTGTAAAATATTGAGTTCCTCCACACAGGGCTCCTCCTCGGACAGCGTGGAGAACACCAGGGCCCAAGCCATGTCCCGCACAAAATCCGGAAGGGGACTGCCGTTTCTGAACAGGCAGGGAAAGACCCGAGGGGAGATCCCAATGCGCCCTGATTTTGGGGGAAGTGTCCCCTGCTGATTCCCAGCCACAATATTAACAGGAAAATTCTGAGCTCAGCTGTTAGAGAAGAGTCTGCGCCTTGCGCTGAGCTCCTGATGCTGAAGCCCGCCTGGAGTCAGAGGCGCTAGCACGAGAAGATCTCACATCTGATGACTGGGATGGAGATAGAGACCCCTGCCGGGTTCCCTCACGAGGCCCCTAGCTCTCGGGGGTTGCCATGGCAGTCTGGGAAGCCATCATAGGCGTCGCCCCCAAGGTCTCAAGGCGCATGCCAACGGAGCCTGCTCCAGCATCTGCTGGGCAGCAAGGAAGACAGAAACACTGCACTCCATGGCCAACATTCAGGCCTCCCATTCGGGAGTGGGGCCCTGTGACTCTGATGCTGGGGTGACCGGGTCTGGCATCGAGGAGGAGAGGGGGTCCTTGCCAGGACAAGCCTCGGGAGACCAGGTGCCATCGCCGGAGGCCTCCGTATCTGTGCAAGGTACCTTTTGGGGCTGCTCCCTCTCAGACTCCTGAGACTGTTTTTTCCCCCCCGCGCTCAAATGGCTGTCCAACGGACCTACAGCATTTGCACTGTCTTCCATACTGCCTCCTGCAAAACCGGCAACAACCTAAGCCTGACCGCCCCCGGCAAATACCTCACAGCACACACGCTGCCGGCTCCTGCCTCCTGCGCTGCCTGCTCTCCGCCGCATCCGATGGCAACAGATTCCGCGCACCGCCCCCAAGGCCTGCCTTGCTTACCTCTAAACCTTTCCGGCTGTGGTCACACTCCAAACTACCTTTGCGCTGCTAGCATTAGAGCAGTTCGGGTTCTGCACCGAAGGGGCTGGACTCTGTGGCTCCCAGCTCCCCCCTTCAATCGGCTGAGTCCGATGCCGCTTAAACGAGGCAGGCTCTGCCTCTGCGGCTCAGTAGAACAGGTTTCCCTGCAGCCATGCTCCGCTTTCAACCCTGAGGTTTTTTGTTTTTTTTTTTACTTTTGAGACCTTGATATTTTGCCTACTCCTGGTAACTGAACCCTGCTAGGGCCCCCAAGGCCAGAAACATTGCGCTCTGTCCACTCTATCCTTCTCTGTCCACCTTGATTCCTCTCTGTCTCACCAGGAACCTGTCAGAACACGTCCTACCCAGCTGCTGAGGACTGATAGACTGAGTCTCTGACATCAGGGGGAGATGGGTAGCCTGTCAGTAAAACTTTAGAATTCAGTCCTCAGCTGCTGGAGAGGATTGACAACCCTACAGTTCCTGGACTGGCCCGGAGAGACGAAAAGGAAAAATACATACTGGTCGCATGTCGCCCAGGATAAGGTGTCCACCCATAGCTTATGCACTAGGGCTAATGATGGTGGCTGCGATAGTGCAAGTGCTGCAGATATAGATAACATCCCTGCACACAGATAAAGGCCATGGTGAGCCTGTTCATGGACCCACTGTAGCAGAAGATGACCACCTTCATTTATTTCTGTGGCTGAAAAGGATTAACTATGGTTAAATGGAATTCTGCAGATAAAGAGGAGATAAAGTACTGATATGTTTATGCTACAAACCCTATATTTAAATCAAGAGGGTATACAAAGAGTCCATCAAAAGCTGGAAGAAAGAGGAAAATTGCCATTAGAAAAACTGCTGGCTTATAAGTGAGGTTCACAACTGCCATAGTATAAGCAAAAATAACCCATTTGGAGAAACTAACACCCCCCCCCCCCCCGAGTAGATTGGATCCTGCTCCCTATTTGGAGCAACTGCCAAGCCCAAGTTGGCAAAGATCCTGGGAATCAATGCCTCCAGTTCCTCTTCCCATATCAGGAAAATCAAAACTGCCTCATCAAAATCCTCTGAAGGTGGTGGTACTTCTTAGTCTACATCAGAGCCCAGTACCGAGACATCTGAAGCCAAGTCACAATTCAAATCTCAAACAGATCCCAGCTGATCCCCATCTCCAGGGGGCGCCTCTCGCCAGGAACACTCAGCCAAAGGCAGACATACAGGGCTTCCACTCTCAGCCTGCCCCTCATGAGACTACCACCAGGGGCACCCAGGGGCCACAGAGTCCAAATTTCCATACCAGAAGGACTAGGTTGTCTGCTGTAAATAGGAAAATAATTTGGGGAGGACAAGAGCCATGCCATAAGCTTCTTGGCAATGACCCCCTTAAACACCAGGGGCATAGCCACCGCTGACCCCCTAGAAGTTGAGGAGTGACTCACAGCACAGCCACTGGACCCTACAGCTGACTGGATATCCTTACCTATAGCGCTGTCACCTCCTGCCCTAAGGCAAGCAAGGCCAGACTAAATGCATCCTCTGGCATCGAGGAGGAGCAATCCCTCTAGGGACATAGTAACATAGTAAATGACAGAAGATAAAGACCAGTATTGGTCCATCTAGTCCGCCCAGTAAGATGGCAAGAGTAGGTGCACCTGCCGCTCCGTGCAGGCTACCCCTCCCCATGTCTTTGTTTTAGGGGTGAACCCATCGCTCTGTGTAGGACACCCCTGTATGTTGAGAAATTAGTTAAGTTTATTTTGATTTTATCCTGTTGCTGTAAAGGGATCCACTGTGTCTGTCCCATGCCATTTTGAATTCTGTCACTGTATTTGCCCCCACCACTTCCATCGGGAGGGCATTCCAAGCATCCACCACCCTTTCAGTGAAAAAGTATTTCCTGACATTGCCTTTCAATTTACCCCCTTGCAGCTTCATGTTATGCCCTCTAGTTTTACAGCTTCCCCGTCTTTGGAAGAGGTTTGTTTGTTCATTATTTCTCTTTAAATATTTAAAGGTCTGAATCATATCTCCCCTGTCCCTCCTCTCCTCCAAAGTGTACATATTTAGGTCTTCAAGTCTCTTCTCATAAGGCTTCTGATGCAGGCTCCAAATCATTTTTGGTTGCCTTCCTCTGAACAGTTTCCAGTCTTTTTATATCCTTTGCAAGATATGGTCTCCAAAACTGAACACAGTATTTCAAGTGAGACCTCACCAGTGACTTATACAGTGGCATTAGTACCTCTTCCTTTCTGCTGGTAATTCCTCTTTGTATGCAACCCAACATCCTCCTGGCTTTTGCCACGGCCTTGTCGCACTGTTTTGCCACCTTGAGATTCACAGAAATAATCACACCAAGGTCCTTCTCCTGGTCCGTGCACACCAACCTCTTGCCTCCTATCGCGTACATTTCCCTTGGATTTCTGCTTCCCAAGTGCATGACACTGCACTTCTTCGCATTAAATCTTAACTGCCAAGCATTAGACCATTCTTCCAACTTTTGTAGATCTTCCCTCAAGTTATCCACTTCCTCAGGGGAGTCCACTCTGTTGCAAATTTTCATGTCATCTGCAAAAAGATGGACTTTTCCATGCAGTCCTTCAGCAATATCACTCAAATACATTGAAAAGTGCCGGGCCCAGGACCGAACCCTGGGGCACCCCGCTAATCACTCTCCTCTCATCCGAGTGAGCTCCATTTACCAACACCTTCTGTCATCTGTCAGTCAACCAATTTCTGATCCAGTTCACCACTTTGGGACCCATCCCCAAACTACTGAGTTTATTGATAAGCCTCCTATGAGGAACAATATCAAAGGCTTTGCTGAAATCCAGGTAGTTGACATCCATTGCATGCCCCTGATCTATTTCTCTGGTCACCCAGTCAAAGAACTCAATCAGATTTGTTTGGCAAGATCGTCCTTTGGTAAAACCATGTTGCCTCAGATCATGCAACCTGTTGGTTTTGAGAAGCTGCCATACAAGAAGGCACAGTTACTTACCTGTAACAGGTGATCTCTGGGAACAGCAGGAATAAGTCTTCACATATGGGTATGTCGGTACCGACGGAGTCCGCACGGGAATGCTTCCCAGTGTCCAATCAGAGCACTTTTGGAAGCATCCCAACACGCCTGCGTGCTGCCTTCCCGCCTTCCCAACTGCCTCTCCTCAGTTAAGTTTGAAAGCTGAGACAAGAGAGAGAGAGAGAGAGAGAGAGAGAGTAAGGAAGGGAAAGACAGAGATAGAGAAAAAGCAACTCCTAGGGGAGGTGGGTGGGTTGTGAAGACTTATTCCTGCTGTTCCCAGAGATCACCTGTTACAGGTAAGTAACTGTGCTATCTCCAGGAACAAGCAGGAATGAGTCTTCACATATGGGGACTCCCAAGCTCAGATGCCCACAGGGAGTCCTAGCATGCTGCAAGTCTAGAACAAGCCATGCTATTCCTCAGGACCTCAGGCATCCTGGGAATGGAGGGTAGGAGTTGAATACAGAAAAGGAGCTGTGGAACAGCTGGCTAGAACAGGGCTTCAAAAGGGGAAGACCCTGTACAGAGGGCATTTAGTAGTATAATATTGTAATCTGGGCCTCCCTTGTTGGCATTGCACAAGTCCACTGAGCTACATATGGATCTGTTAGAAGAGCCAGTGAATGTGCTCAAGGGGTACCTCACTGAGAAGTAGAGGTAATAAAGTAGAACAAAAACAAGTGGAGGTCAGAACCCTTCAGGGTGAGAAAAAATAGCCCCAGGGGAAAACTAGGGTAGTATAAGAAGTAGAGCTTCAGCGGAGACACAGAAGGTACTATGAAAGAAAGCTTAAGCTGTTTTGGTCCAAAAACAGAACAAACCTTGGACCAAGAGAAAAAATGAGTCTGACCTAACTGGACTGGGGTTTGAATCAGTCCATGTAGGGGAGAAAGGGTATGGAGACCCTTGTATCTGATAGGAAAGTAAGGACAGACTCCGGAGCGCTAAGCTTTAGAGTAAGCGTAGTTACTCACCTGTAACAGGTGTTCTCCAGGAGCAGCAGGAATCAGTCCTCACTTATGGGTGACGTCGGCGCCGACGGAGCCCTCGCGGAGCAATTTTCCCCAGCTTTCAAAGAAAGCCTTTGGGAATTGCAGCGCGCATGCGCGGTCGTCTTCCCGCCCGAGGGTGCCATCTTAGCCAGTCAGATGACATAGCTAAAAAAGACAGCATAAAAATTTGCAAAAAGAACATAAGCAGACGATTGCAACTCCAAGGGGAGGAGGGAGGGTAGTGAGGACTGATTCCTGCTGCTCCAGGAGAACACCTGTTACAGGGGAGTAACTACGCTTTCTCCAGGACCAAGCAGGAAGTCAGTCCTCACTTATGGGACTCCCAAGCTCAAGGCTACCGGAGACCCTAAGCACAAAAATGAGCTCCCTCTAGCTCAGCAGCACAGAAGGATAGAATCTTCGCTGAATTATCACCCACCGGTAGCCCACATCCGGGATGGAGGGTAGGAGTTGCTCAGACCTCAAAGAGATTACGGAGGACTGCCTGTCCGAAAGCACTGTCCCTACGGGACTCCCTCTCGAGACAGTAATGGACCGCAAAAGTCTGGCTCGAAGACCAAGTAGCGGCCCGGCAGATGTCTGCCAGCGGAACAGAGCGGAGGTAAGCCACTGACGTGGCCTTTGCCCGAACGCAATGAGCCGTGACTCGACTTTCTAAGGAGAGTCCGGCTGCCCCATAAGCCCAAGAGATACAGTCCGCAACCCAGATGGACAGAGTACGCTTGGAGACCGGGAGCCCCAATTTATTGGGGTCAAAAGACACAAAAAGCTGAGCAGCTTTACGGTGCTCCCGCGTACGGTCAAGGTAGAAGTTCAATGCCCTTCTACAGTCCAGGGTATGGAGGACCGTTTCAGCTCGGCTGGAGTGTGGTCTGGGAAAGAAGGTTGGAAGTACCACCTCCTGATTGATGTGAAAAGGGGAGACCACTTTAGGCAGAAATTTTGGGTGAGTCCGTAGGACTACCCTATTCTTGTAGAACCTAGTGTAAGGGGGATCAGACACGAGGGCCTGCAATTCACTTACGCGCCTAGCGGAAGTGAGGGCTATCAAGAACAGTGTTTTCCAAGACAGAAAACGTAGAGAACAGGTAGCCATAGGTTCAAAAGGCGGACAGGTGATCCGCTGCAAAACCACATTCAGGTCCCAGTCAGGCGCTGGCGGGCGCAGAGGTGGTTTAAGTAGAAGGAGACCTCGGAGAAACCTCGCTACGAGAGGGTCATTGGAGAGAGGTCTGCCGTCCACTGGCACATGATGTGCTGAAAGAGCACTGAGGTGAACTTTGACGGAGTTGGACTTAAGTCCCAGATTAGAGAGGTGCAGCAAGTACTGCAAGATCACCGACACCGGGCAGGAGAAGGGATCCTGAGACTGTTGGGTACACCAGACTGCAAAGCGACGCCATTTAAGGGCGTAGCATTTGCGGGTAGAAGGCCGTCGCGAAGCTAAGACGACCTCCTCCACCTCCGCCGGCAGGAGAAGGGGAGCAAGGACTACCCTCTCAGCAGCCAGGCCATAAGGTTGAGAGACCTGAGGTTGGGGTGCAGAAGGGACCCCTGATCCTGAGTGAGGAGAGTCGGTTGTATCCCCAGAGGGATTGGGCCCTCCACCGCCAGTTGCAGCAGGAGTGGAAACCACGGCTGCCTGGGCCAGCGAGGGGCCACCAGGATCATGAAGGCTTTGTCTCGGAGAACCTTGAAAAGAGTCCGAGAGACCAGCGGGATGGGAGGGAAAGCGTACAGAAGGCTCCCCGACCACGAGATCAGAAAGGCGTCCGCCGCAACCCGAAGGGGGTGTGGCTGACGAGAGCAGAAGCGAGGAAGTTGCCGGTTGTGAGGACTGGCAAAGAGATCCACCGTGGGGAGACCCCACTTGAGGAAGAGCTTCTGAACTACCAAGGGATCCAGACGCCACTCGTGCGGCTGGAGGACCCTGCTGAGTTTGTCTGCAAGGCAATTTTCTTGGCCCGGGAGATAAACCGCCTTGAGGAGAATGCCGTGACTGACGGCCCAAGAGCAGAGCTTCTGTGCCTCCCGGCAGAGGAGGAAGGAGCCCGTGCCCCCCTGCTTGTTCACGTAGAACATGGCAACCTGATTGTCCGTCTGGACAAGGACGGACTGTTGGGAAGTCAGGTGGGAGAAGGCCTTGAGAGCGAGGCGGATCGCCCTGAGCTCCAGGAAGTTGATCTGCTGAGCAGACTCCCACGTGGTCCAGAGGCCCTGAGTACGTGCCTCTTGGCAATGTGCTCCCCAGCCCAGGAGGGATGCATCGGTGCTCAGCACCCGGGTCGGCTGAGGGGACTGGAAAGGCATTCCGAATATCAGGTTCGGCTGCCGGAGCCACCACCGGAGAGACGAGAGCAGCGGCTCGGAGACGCGCACTAGGTCTGCCAGGCCGCCTGTGGCTTGTCGCCACTGCTGGCGGAGACACCATTGAGCAGACCGCATGTTCAGGCGGGCATTGGGGGTCACATGGACAGTGGAAGCCATATGGCCGAGCAGTCTCAGGAAGCGCCTGGCGGAGACCAGGGGCTGGCTGCGAAAGCGGTCGGCTAGGTCCATGAGCTGTTGAGCCCTGTCGAGCGGTAGGTACGCTCGTGCCCGAGGAGTGTGCAGCCTTGCGCCGATGAACTCGAGATCCTGTGAGGGGAGCAAAGTGGACTTTGCGAAGTTTATGACAAAGCCCAAGTGCTGCAGCAGAGTCACCGTGCGGCACGTGGCGCTGGTGACCTCCTGAGCGGACGCTGCTCTGATGAGCCAGTCGTCGAGGTACGGAAAGACATAGAGGCCGTGAAGCCGGAGATGGGCCGCCACGACCGCGAGACATTTTGTGAAGACTCGCGGTGCGGAGGATAGGCCAAAGGGCAGTACTCTGTACTGGTAATGATTTCCTGCCACCACAAACCTTAGGTATTGGCGGTGGCTTGGGTGGATGAGGATGTGCGTGTAGGCATCCTTTAGATCCAAGGAGCATAGCCAATCTCCCTGCTGGAGGTAGGGCAGAAGGATTCCAAGGGTAAGCATTTTGAACTTCTCCCGCACAAGGAACTTGTTGAGGTTGCGCAAGTCCAGGATGGGTCTGAGGCCCCCTGTTCTCTTTGGTATCAGAAAATACCTTGAATAAAAGCCTTGACCTCTCAGGTGGTGGGCACCGGTTCCACCGCCTGTTCCTGCAGAAGACCTGCTAACTCCTGAAGGAGCAACTCCCTGTGCAGAGGGGGGCGCGAAGGTTCTCCCGGAAAATAGGAGGGAGGGACCTGATGGAAGTGGAGAAGGTAGCCCTCTCGCACGACCTGAAGCACCCAGGCATCTGCGGTGATGCTGGACCACCTGTGGGCGAAGTGAACCAGCCGGCCTCCGGTGCTGGGAGGGACCAGCGGGGGGGGGAGAGGCTATGCTGAGCGAGTCAAAAACCCCCTCCCTGCTGAGCAGGGGCTGGTGGTGCAGGCTTGGGGGCTTGCTGCCTACGGGACCCGTTACCCCGTCCCTTGGCCTGCTGGCCCTGTTGGGGAGCTGCAGGGGCCTGATAATGGGGGTACTGTTTGTAGGCAGCCGCCTTCCTCGGGTAAAAGGACTTTTTTCCCGAGCCCTTCTTTTTCTGGGAAGGGGCGGAGGTCTTCCTAGAAAGCCTGGTCCTGGTGAGAGTCTCAGTCTCAATTTGTGCAGCCTTTTCCGCCATGGGCTTGCCAAAGAGGTTTTCGCCTCGGCAGGGGACATTGACCAACTTGTCCTGTACCCAGGGCTCAAGGTCCGACGACTGAAGCCAAGCTTGTCGGCGGGCACCGATGCCGGCTGCGGCCACTCTAGCCGAGGCCTCAAAGCCATCATAGGCTGCTCGGGACATGAACTTTGAGCATTCCCGAATGCCCGTGGACAAGGCTAGGAACCTCCGCAAGGGCTCCTCGGAGAGACCAGCGGAGAATCCGGCTAGCTCTTTAGCCAGATCCCGGAGATACATGCCCATGTAGAGCTGGTAAGTCTGGACACGACATGCGAGCATAGAGCCCTGGAAGCACTTCTTGCCAAGGCCATCCAGGTTACGGGCCTCCCTTCCAGGAGGCACCGAGGAGTGCATCTTCTGGCTCTTAAGACGATGCATGGCCGATTCCACTACCATGGAATGGTGTGGCAGCTGTGCCTTCTGAAAGCCAGGGCTCTTGCGGACCCAATAGATAGAATCGACCCGCTTGCTCAGGACCGGCGCGGAGGCCGGACTCTCCCACATGCGGAAGAGTAGTCGTTCCAGCATAGGAGGAACCGGCACAGTAAAGTGCTCCCTCGCGGGAGAGTCATACTGGAGGGCGTCGAGCTCTTCGGCTCGAGGCTCCTCCTCGGGATCCGCAGGGAAGGCCAAAGCCTTGGCCATATCCCTAACGAAGTCCGAGAACCGGGCATCCTCCGGGGGGGACTGCTTCCGAGGCTCGGACCCGTTGAGTCCGATGGGACACACCGAGTCCGGAAAGAATCAGGTGACTCTTCCTCCTCAGACTCCCAGACCGACTCCGACGAGGACTCGGTGGGGTCGGCCCGGGCAGGGTGCGGCGCCAGCCGCCCCGACGTCGAGGGAGTCGGCGTCGGCGACCTCGGTCCCGAACGGGAGGCCGAGGGTGACCTCGACCGAGGATCGACTCGAGTTCTCATTGACTCGAGGATCGGCTCGGTCTCCGGGGTCGACTTGGACGTCGACGTCCCTGCGGTCGGGGCAGCGGCGCCAGCGAGGCCAGCGAGCAGTGCCCGCTGCTGGTCCATGAAGGCAGACAGTCTGCTCTCCAAGGCCGTCAACCTGAGTCCGAGCTCAGGTGACCCAGCAGCCCCCGACTCGGGCCCAGACGGCGTCGGGCCCGACGTCGGCTGTCGCGGAGGCGAGTCCAGAAGGACTACAGGACTTACCCGGGCAGGCATCTCCGACTCCAGGCGAGGTCGCTTCGGGAGATGTTCCTTCTCCAAGGACCCGGGGCGGCTGTCGGGGCTATGCGACCTGGCCCTCGCGGAGCCAGGAGCGTCCACCGACGCCGCCCTCGCGGGTTTTTCCTTCCGACGATGGTCCCCGGAGGGAGAACCCCGGTCGGAGGAGCTCCGGCGACGGTCCGAGCTGGAGCCCTTTGACACGGAGGCCTCCGACGAGGTCCGGGTACGGCTGGGGTCAGCGAAGATTCTCTCGCGCTGATGCCGCCGACTTCTCAACGCCTTCGAGGACAGTTTGCTGCAGGGCCCACAGATCAGTTCCTCATGATCCGGGCCCAAGCAGCGGAGGCAAAAGTCGTGTGTGTCGGTTAGTGACATATTTCGGTCACACCGACCACACCGCTTAAAGCCACTGGCAGCCATCGGGGGAAAAAGGGCCCCTGCGAGGTCAAAGGACCGGGCTGCCAGGGAAAACGAAAATGAAAGCTGACTAAGTCAGAAAAACCGAAAAAAACGCTAGAGGACTCGAGACCGGCGTCGCGAGTCCGGGCGGGAAAACGATCGGTGTCGAACCGAAAGAAAAAAGTATAAAATAAAGAGGAAAATCAACTTTTTCGCGGGGACAAGACGGGGACGTCTGCAGGGCTCCGCGGAAAAAAGAAGACTGGCTAAGATGGCACCCTCGGGCGGGAAGACGACCGCGCATGCGCGCTGCAATTCCCAAAGGCTTTCTTTGAAAGCTGGGGAAAATTGCTCCGCGAGGGCTCCGTCGGCGCCGACGTCACCCATAAGTGAGGACTGACTTCCTGCTTGGTCCTGGAGAAACTGAAGCTCCGCAATGGCTTTCCTAAATGGGGTCAAGTAGGAAAGAAAAAAGGTACATGGAGAGCTTCAGGAGTACCTAACCTGAAAGGTTATGGTAAGGAAAAAAATTTGTTAATTACCACAGGAAGTCTTTATAGCTGTAGCCCTCTAAGAATGCTGGCACAGCATTGATAGAGGTAGTGCCCATCTGTCAGGCTTAAATAGGAATGTAGGGATATCTGAACCTGACAGACAGATAGATAAGTAGATGGATACAGATCTATCTGAAAATATATCTCATTATTTTATTTATTTATTTATTTATTTATTTAACAATTCTTATATACCACACTATTTGTTATCAGTGCGGTTTACATTTAACAAAGAATACTCAGATCAGAGAAGACTGATTGAGTTTACATTATAACAGGGAACAGAACTTGGAGAACATGGGTAACTATTTACATATTGACATATTTCAGGATAGATGCAGAATACATGAAACTATATACATAAAGATATGTCATAATGGATGATACTTGATCTGAAAGTACGTAAGAAGGTTCAGGCTGGCGAGGATAAACATATGTATACATATACATATATATCTATTTAAATATATACACCTAGAGGGTATATAGGCATATAAATATAAGAGATATGTATGGGCAGAAGACACACCGATAGATATAGATAAGTATATATATGTATCTATATATATATCTATATATACCTATATGAATAGGCAGGCATATAGACACATGTCTCCAGGTATAAGGGTGGAGAGATGTCCATAAAACCTCATCCCCCCCTAGGGATATAGGGAGAGAGAAAGATTTATCTGATAGCAAGGTGGTTGATACCTGCTTGAACAGATACCCAGCGAATCCTCTTTTCCTGGTTATGACTGGCAGAGTCAGAGGAGAGGTCTCCCTGACAAAAAGAAGTCTGAATTCCTTACAGAATTTGAGCTCTTGAATAACCAGGATGGCCTACGTGAAAATGGCAGAGGATAACTTCAATCTGCAGACAGGAAGTCCAGGTATCTCCAGAATTGCAGTATGGAGAATGGAGAGAGGACGCCTCTGGAGGAAGATACCCTAGTGACCCACCTATGAGGGCAAGAAGGGTATTAGGCGTCCTCTAACTGCCATTGAAGAATGTAATGTAAATATTTGACTGATGTAAATAGTTCAGCATATGTATAATTATATGCTCCATGTTATTGTTCATGAAAAGTTAATTGTACATAGTTTAAAGAAAATACTATGTTCTATGTAAAACAATGTTCAATATGTTAATTGTAAACTGTTCATTATGTTATTTGTAAACCGCCTTTGATCTTGGGAAAAAGCGGTATAAAAGAAAAGTATAAATAAATAAAATAAAAATAAAGAAATTAACCTCTGGCGAGAAGACCCAAGGAGATATGGGCCAAGCTAGGGATTTGGCCCTCCTTAAGTCTCTCGCAATGAAAGGCCTGAGGCGTATGCCTCAAAAGAGATTTAAGATGAGATGGTAAGGGTAGGGAATACCTGCCAGACATGAACATGACTGGGGGAGCCCCCTCTAACCATCTGGGGTTATCTGCTAGGCAAGATACTAATGCTCTCTAGCAAGGCCCCATAGTACAAAGCTACTCTGTAGAGATGCAGAGAGCATGTTGCAGGTTGGTTAGAAGAAAATACTGGCTGTGAAAAGCCAGCAGATAACCAGCTATTCTGCCAAGGACAAGGGGGCGAAGAATAGAAGTTAACCAACCAGACTGTGATAATCCCTGGTTCTGTAGAGAAACAAAACCAGTGGCTTAACCACTAGGAATTGCTATATCTGCAGCAACTACCAGAGCAGTATTGAAAAGTTCTTTTCCCTGCTCCTTTTTTAGACTGGGAAAAAGAAACAGACATGATAGGAGTCCCTATTGTCTGATGAGCTGCTCTAAGGTAAGAAGGGGGGGGGGGGGAGACATCTCCAGAAGGGAGAATCCCCCGATAGAACAGGTAGAGGACCATAAGGGCTTACCCGTTTAAAGAGCCACTCTTACCAGCAAATGTTGTAGTAAGAGGGAGGCAAGACAGAGTTGCAAGAGACCAACTATGGAGGAGGTCTCGGACAGATGAGATGACATGCCAGTACAGGGAAACAAATGTGTATTGATAGTTGCTACCTCTCTTTCCTCCAAGAGGAAGAGGAAAATCTATTGATTATGGGCATGATCATCATAAAGACTCTACAGTTAGAGAAAGATATCTCATAAAGAGATATCTAGGTAGGTTAGGATGAAAATTAGTGCAGATACTTCAAGTGAAAAGAAGCAGACTGCTATCCTAACCCTCAACCAAAGGGACAATGATCTATTTGAAACCCTGCGACTGCTGGGTTTGTTGACCCTGTTGAGGTTGTGGATTCTTCAGACCAGGGCGATATTTCCCCTGTTTGGGAACATCTGAATGATGGGCAGATGATGGGTAAAACCTTCTCCCCCTAGGGGAAGAAAGTTTGGTAGGACATTTCCTACCTACTGGGAAAGAAGGCGGCGTAAGACAGCCTCTGGAAAAAGGAAAGTCAGTGGATACTGAGTAACCTGAAGTAAATGACTCCTTGTTGAAGAGATTTTCTCCAGTGCAAGGAGTATTTCCCAGTCTTTCTTGTGCCCATTTGTCCAAGTCTGAAGCTTGAAGCCAGGCTCTACGTCGTGCCCCTATAGCTATAGCAGACGTCCTGCTAACAGACTCAAAGGAGTCTAGGGTAGCACGAGTAAGAAACCTAGAGATATTTTGAGTATTTATTTATTTGTTTAATTGGATTTGTATACCGCTTTATCATATAATCAAAGCGGTTAAGACAAACAAAAGTACAAAAAGTGAAAGTGAAAATGAACAATGAAAATATATACATAGTTTGCTGAAAATAGGATATAGTGTAAAAGAAACAACTGTACTATCTACATTGTGAGCTATATTAAAGTGTGAGCTATTATACAATATATATATGATTGGTTTTTCTAAAAACCGTAGTATTCAGTAAACAGAACAGTTTTCAGCTGCTTCCTAAAGTCGTTTAGGTCTTGATTTGCTCTTAAGTCACTTGGTAGAGAGTTCCAAATTTTAGGCGCCGCAAAGGAAAATGCCCTCTCTGATGTCTCCTTACGAGATTTTCTAATATCATTTGATGTGCTGAATCTATTGGAAGAACCTCTTCTTCTTGGTCTATTGCTTATATCTGACTGAATAAGAGAATTTAGGCATTCTGCAGAACAGTGCTGCTTGATCTTGAAAATATAAATTATTGTTTTATATTTGATCCGAGACGCTATGGGTAGCCAATGAAGCTCTTTCATGATGGGAGTAATGTGCTCACTACTTGATAATCCAAAAGTAATCCGTGCAGCAGTGTAGAGTATGACTAACAGTGAGGAATAGTTTGTACATCTGGGCTCTTGAAGAAAAGGAGTCAAAAGATGTAATTGCTTTGTGACCTCCTCAAGAGATAGACCCATATAGAAAATATATGAGAGAATTCTTGCTGAAAGCATGGATGTCTGGAAGGTTTGATGTCCAAAGGCATCTAGTGTCTTAGACTCACGACCTGGCGGACAAGAAGAGTGCTTCTTATTACTCTTCACTCGCCTCATTGCTGATTCTACCACAATGGAATGAAGAGGAAGTTGAGTCTTTTGAAACCCTGGAGAGGGGGGCACCTGATATAGAAGATCAGATGCTCTAGAAGGTGGGGGTACCTTTAAAGGAGCTGCCCACATTCGTAGAAGGAGATCCTGCAAAGAATGATGCAAAGGAAGCATTATGCTCTCCTTTGCTTTGTTAGGAACAGAGAGGTATTCTGTATTCGCATGTGTAGGATCTTGTCCAGGAATAGGAATGGCAAGTGATTTTGCCATATCCAGGAGGAAAGTCTGGAAAGAAGGATCCCCAGAGGGAACTTCCCTTAGATAGGCTAGATCTGATGAAGAACTAGCATTGGCACCGAGGGATCTATCTAAGTATATAGGAATAGAAGATTCTGAATGGTGCAGTATGGGATCCTTAAATGGTGGTCGCTGGTACTGCAGGTCAGGACCAGCGACAGTCGGTAACAGGTCGTCCATGCTAGGGATCGATTCCAAACTCGGCATCGAGGGAAGCGAGCCTGACGAAAAAAGCATGGAAGGTACTGACAACAAAGGTAAAGTGGATAGCGGTACAGACTTCGGTACCGTATCGGATACCGGTGGATGAAGGCCAGCCGGTGGCAACTCTAACGGTGTCGGAGGAACTGAGAGTTGCGGATCCAAAGTATCGGAACCAAGCCTTCGGTACAGACGGGAGTCGGTACCAAGGCGAGTTGGTACCCAGTCCTCCAGACTGGAGATCGATTCCAGACTCGGCATCGAAGGAAGCGAGTCTATCGATGCACGTCTGGAGAGTACCGACGTCGGTACTAGTATCGGTGTTGGTACCGATACTGGAAAGTCGGTCTGAAGCGTATCCACCGGTCCCATAGGTACCAAGGACGCCAGACGTCGATCCTTGGTGAGGAATGTTTCATCCAACACCAGTGCCGATGCCGGGGTATTGGTACCGCTCAAAGCGGATGCCACCACCGGGCATGGTTCAGGTATGTTCTGTGAGGGGTGAACCTCAGGAACAACCTGAAACCCCACACAGGCTTTGGAGGCCGAAGACTCCCACCGGGGTTTTGAAACCAGTGGATTCTCGAGGACAAGGCCGGAGGCATCTCTATGCTGTGCATGAGAACTGCCGCTCGAGGACTGGCTAGTCTTAACAGACTGTTTTTGGGTTACCTGATTCTGTGGAAAAGAAGATATGGTCGGTGCCCTGAGCGTGTCGAGGGGAACTCGATGTTGAAAACTTCTTCTCACAATACTATTGCCCGAGGGCTCCGAAGGAAAATGGTCAGGACCCAAGCAGGTTAGACACCAATTGTGAGTGTCTAAAAATAAAGTTGTACCGCCACAGTTTGTACATTTCTTGGGGAAAGTGGCAGGCGGTTCCATGAAGGAAATGGAGAGGCCTAGAAGGCCTGAGAAACTGTGAGACACTAAAGAAGAAAAAACATTCCTTAAAAGGAAAATTTTACAAGAAAAGAAAAAAGAGAAACACCGGCGGTACCGGTGGTGTCGGGAAAGGCAGCCGCGACCACAAGAAAACTAAAAAATAAAAACAATTTTCTGCGGTGACAGAAGGACATCCTGCCGGCTCCGCGGAAAAACGAAAACTGAGGAGAGGCAGTTGGGAAGGCGGGAAGGCAGCACGCAGGCGTGTTGGGATGCTTCCAAAAGCGTTCTGATTGGACGCTGGGAAGCGTTCCCGCACGGACTCCGTCGGTACCGACGTACCCATATGTGAAGACTCATTCCTGCTTGTTCCTGGAGATGAACAGAGTCCAGAATCCAAAGATGAGGCACCTCACTTACCACAGGTCAAACAACGTTTCCTGGAAGAAAACAAGCAAAATATCACAACAGCGTGCACTAAGGCCATGGCGGCCCAAAGGGCACGCGTTAACTGCACTTTTACGCTACATGCATTACAGGTGCTAGGATAGAACGCATGTTGGAGCCGCTTGGGCAGAATATGAGCTAGGACCACATGACCGTCAGGCGCACAATAGGTAAAGATGCTACTAACACGTGCAGAAGATGTGGAAAACCCCTGCACCACACCAACGGTTGCCAGCGATCCACTCCAAATTGCATCCCAGTCAGACAGAATCAGGATCCCCCAACAAGTACAACAACAAGGTCAAGCCTTTTTACTCATCCCCTGAGAACCCCCAGGCAGAGGATCCATGCCAGGCTTAGCTCTACTCCCCTGAAACTGTTTTACTGGCTTTTCAGCACTGCATTTAAGGTGACTGGCAGGCAGATCCCTCAGAGCCTTCTGCAATCATCGGGAGAGAGCACGGAGAACAGAGGAAGGGGGAGGGGGCATTGACGTTGTGCAAGGCTACTGCACTCATCCAGATCCTTCCAATTTCTGGCTGCTCAACAGGCTCTTAATATAAGCGCGTGGAGCTGAACCAATTTTCCTTCCTCCTATGGTTACTGAAAAGATCGCAATCTAGTGGAACCTACCATGTTGCACTGAAGTGAGAGTCTCACCCTCAAGGTGGTCTTTCATGGGTATCACAGGTACACTAAAAAATTTTTTTTTTTAAACTGCCTCTAATGTTTCGATTGATTTTTACGTTTTTTGGTGCACTGAATCCAAATCTGGTAACCAATTTGCTCCATCACGTATAGATTTTTTGCTACATTGGGTTAGCAGTTTGAGGTGAACGTTTCAGATTGAGTGCGATCGAGATAAAAGTTTCTTGGATGAATTCTTTATACTAATTGTTTAGTAGTTATTCAAATAAGAATAAAGAAAATTGTAACAAGGCAGCACATAAGAATAGAGTAATGTCAACAAAACACACTGTGATGGTAGCAAAATTGTCTGCACTTAAAACAGCCACATACATGTGCACAAACATTGAGCATATAAGAGCGAGGTTAGACACAAAGCAAAGCAAAGAAATGTGCAAAAAATGTTGTACAGGTATGTATGTAAGAATAGAAAACGCAAACCGCACCATTGCAATACATGAAGACAAACACCCGATGGTGTGAAAATAAAATTCTAATAAATGAAATCCGACACTGTGGTAATAACTAGCAAATTTTTATTTCAAAGTTTAGTAAAAACACGATATTTGTCAACACAGTTTAGATTTTAAAGTCATTCTTGGGTCAATCAATCTCCTGGTGGGCCCGTTTCTTCTTCCCCCGAATGCTTCTCTTGGTGCGCTGCTTGGCGTATTTTCATCTGGGGTTTCCCGCAGCAGCAACCAGCAGAAATCAGCCATCATAGTGGTGTTCCATCTTCCTTGGTACCTTCTCTCTGCGTCCTTGATGTCCTGGTGAAACCTTTCACCTTGTTCTTCACTGTACACCCCCAAGTTTTCGGGAAAGTAGTTCACATGGGAGTGCAAGAAATGGACTTTCAGGCTCATGTTACAGCCTTGTTCTTTGAAGGCATTGAGCATTCCTTGCAACAATATCCTTATAGTTCTCATCCCGCCTGTTCCCCAAGAATTTGAGAACAACATCCTTGAAGGAATCCCTGGCTTCTTTTTCCTTCTCAGACATCGTTTCAGCGAATGCTCCATCTGAAATGAGTTTCCTTATATCAGGGCCAACAAACACTCCTTCCTTTAGCTTTGCTTCAGAAAGTCGGGGGAACTTTGAGCAAAGGTACCGAAAGCACTCACCATCTTTTGGAAGGGACTTGATGAATTGCTTAATGAGACCCAACTTAATGTGGAGAGGTGGTAATAGAATTTTATCACGAGGTACCAAGCTCTCATGAAGAACATTTTTCTCACCGGGTCTCAAATACTCCCGAATTGGCCAGTCTTTTTTCCCCCAGTGTAGGTCGCGGGCCCGGCTATCCCACAAGCAAAGGAAGCAGGGATATTTGGTGAAACCGGATTGCTGCCCTAATAGCATGGATAGAATTTTAAAGTCTCCACAAATCATCCACTTATGCTCATCATAACGAATCTTCTGAAGAATCAGGGCCAAATTCTCGTATTTTTCTTGGAGAATAACAGAGTGAGCAATAGGAACTGAAGCGAATGTGTTGCCATTATGAAGAACACCTTTTATGCTGTCTTTTGACGAATCAATGAACAGCCGCCATTCAGCAGAATCATACTTGAGTTTAAACTTTTCCATCACTCCGTATATATCGTTGCAAAATACCAAGTCTTCCTCTTTGCTGAAATACTTCAAAAATTGTGTCTCGCGGTTGCGGTACCAATAAAAGTTGTTCCTGGTGACAATAGATTTTTCTGTTTAAGCCGAGAACCTAGCAGTTGGGCAGCATCTTTTGGGAGTCCTAAATCCCGGACTAAATCATTCAATTCAGCTTGAGAGAAAAGTTCAGGTTTCGGATCTGGTTCAGTTTCAAACTCGGAAGTACTGGACTCATCGGGAAAAGCCATCTGATGAGTCTCATCATGATCAGAACCGTCCACACAAATATGATCCAAAGATTTTGGTGGTTCAGGCACAGGTACTTCGTTGCTATGAGGCATAGGCCTAATTGCTGAGGGAAGGTTGGGGTAACTTATTACGTTCTTATTTTTTAAGTTGTATCCCTTCACAATGCAAGAGCAAAAATAGCAGTCACTGCTGTGGTCTCTTTGTTCACGCCACATCATAGGTATTCCGAAACAAAATGCTTGTTTTTTACCTTTCATCCATAAGCGTAGATCTTCCTCACATGTCTTGCACACTTTGTGAGGAGCCCACGGTTTGTCTTGATCGCCTAACTTCAAACCGAAATAGGCGAAATATACTTTTTTAATAAATGCAGAAATGTTCCTCTGCCGCTTTTTCACGGTATATTCCCCACAAATAAAACAAAAACTGTCCGGAGAGTTGACGCAACCTCTGGCTCTGTGAGCCATCACAAATACACAGCACTGCAAACTACAACTGTAGTGAACCACTTCGGAATAAAGCTGGATTACGACTGAGCAAACAAAAGGTAATAATGAACTTGCAAGAAAGTGAAATTTGACAGGAACGTTCATGTCGCAACCACCGTGTTTGAGCGAGCGAACGAGGCGAGGCGAACAGGAAAGAGCATGCGCCAGCGCGAGTACTGGATTTAGCCCCCCGCCTCCCAATTGTCCTGTTAATGTATAAAATGAATACAAGGGAGGAAGTGACGTCACCAGTGTAGATGGCAGCCTGAGTTCAGAGCTCCGGAGCTTCCAGAGCCCTGCTATTTGTGGAAACGCTGAGATCCCATGGGCGGTGATTGCACCCCTACCTGCAGAGGTGAGTGGCGGAAGAAGCGGTAGCCCGACCAGGCAGGATGACGACCCGTAAGAAGGCGGCAGACTTAAAAGAATTCGCCTACAGTGGCGGGACCGCTGGAGGGCGGGAAGCCAAGATGGCGGCGGGTGCAAGGACATCCCGAGACACTGTAGAGAACTTGGTACCGCGTGTACTGGAGGTGGAAAAGGACACGACGGTGGTGAATGGTGTGTCCCGAGCGGAGCTGAAAGCCTGGTTCGGGGAGCTGAAATCTGAATTAGCTGCAGTGAAAGTGGAGGTGGGTGAAGTTTGCAATGAATTGCGGGAAGAAGTGAGCGAGCTGAGCAGGCGAACGGAGGCCCAGGAACAGCAACTGGCTAAGGTGCAAAACACTCAGGGAAAAATAGCGCACTCTATGAATGTGTGGGAACAATGGAAGGAGCAAATCCAGTACAAACTGGAGGACCTTGAAAATCGCACTAGGCGCAACAATTTGCGAATTAGGGGAGTGCCTGAGGAATCGGAATTTGAAGATAGCCGGAGAGTGGCTGAAGCTATCTGTAAGGCTATATTGCTGGCGGGAAATGAGCCTGCGGAGGATGCTACGGTGGTGCTGGACAGGGCGCACAGGGCGCTGGGGCCTCGCCGGCCTAATAGGCCACGTGACCTTGTTATCTGCCTACGTGATTATGCGGTTAAAGACAAGATCGTTACATTGATGCGAAGAGCCCGAGAGTTTGTGTGGCAAGGATATAAGGTGGCGATATATGCGGACTTGGCAGCTGGTACCCTGCAGCGCCGGCGGGAGATGCAGCCAGTCACAACAGTACTGCGGCAGGAAAATGTGCGATATCGCTGGCTATATCCATTTGGACTGTGCTTCACGGTGGGTATGCGCAGCTGGAGGGTGAAGAACTGTGAGGAAGCGCAGAAGGCCCTGCGGGAGGCGGGACTACAGGATCCGCAGCAGAGGCAGCGAGAGCCGCAAGATCAGCGCATGGAACGAGACAGATCGGAAGAGGCTTCGGTGAACCTCCCCAGCCCTATGCAGCTTTTACACGAGGAGGAAGCTAGTAGGGGATGACTGGCTTTGACATAAGGAGACAGTGAACTTTCAGGGGGTCTTGTTGGGCATGCTTGGACTCATGATTAGCCTAGTGAATATGATCTGCGGACCTGGGGAGGGGGGTGTGGGGTGGGGGTAGGGAAAGCAGAGATTGGGGGATGTTGGTCTGCTATTATATTGCTGTATTTTGGACCGGGTTATGGGGAGAAGGGGGGGAGGAGGTGGGAGTATGGAAGATGGAGAAGGGGGAGGTGGGTGAAATGGGGGGATGGAGGGGGAAAGGGGGGGGTTGTGTTATCTGGGGGTGACTGTGGAAGGGGCCGGGGGGGGGAGGGTTTCTAGGTTTGGGGGTAGAGGGGGCGGTAGGTAGGTGGGAGGTGGGTAGGATTCGGGTGGGAACCTCCCCAGTATAGCTCTAAGACAGGGATAGCTGGGGATGCGGAGGTGGGTGTTTGGAGGGTTGGGAGGGATGCGGATGAGGCGGATGGGGGGGTGGGATAGGGCGAGGTATTTAAGTATCGGGTGGGGTCTCGAGGGGGGAGAGAGAAGGGATGGGCGGGGTAGCCGGAGGGGGCTTGGGTGGATCTGCACTGATGGGCACTACTCTACGGGAGGCCTCCAGTGGAGGGAGGATGGGGTTGGGGGGAGGGGATGGGGTTGGGGGGAGGGGATGGGGATGGGGAGTCTGAAGGAGGAGTGGGAGGTGGGGGGGGAGGGGGGGAGGGGGAAGAAGGAACAGGGGGTGGTGGGGGAGCAAAATTTGCAGCTGGTAACAATTAATGCTAAGGGTTTGAGAACATGGCGCAAGCGTCGACTGGTGGAGAAGGAGGGGGCACGGACTCGGGCGGATTTTATATGTGTTCAGGAAACGCATTTGAAGGTGGGACAGGAGAGGCTGTTTGAGACACGAAAATATCCAAAGGTGGTGTTGGCGGGGCAGAGGGCAGAACCGTGGAAGGGGGGGGTGGCTGTTATGGTGGGGGCTGAGATGTGTGATAAAGTGGTGGGGGAGCATAGGGATAAGAAGGGGAGGTATGTGGGAGTAAAGGTACAATTGGGAAGGGATCTGGTTTGGATCTTTAGTGTGTATGGGCCGAATGAGGGGCAGGGCGAGTTTTTCGTATCTATGCGGGCTGATTTGGAGAAGTTGGAGGATCTACCGATTATTGTGGGGGGGGATTTTAATTTAACTCTTAACCCCCGCCTTGATAATGGTCAGGGGATAGGGGCAGCGAGACGTCGGGAGCGCCTGCAAATGTTGGAGATGAAAGCGGGTCTGGGGCTTGTAGATGCGTGGCGCTGCAGGAATCCAGGGAGGAAACAATACACTTACTACTCAGCACCTCATGGGAGTTATAGCCGTATTGATATGATCTGGGTGGGCGGTGGCTGGATGAGTAAGGTGGTGGCGGTGGAACAGGGATCTATAACTTGGTCAGATCACGCACCGGTTAGCATTGGGTTTAATTTGGGTTATAGGGACACGGGTGTGAAGTTCTGGAGGTTGAACGATTCCATATTGGACGACCCAGCAGTGGTGGAACGAACAGTAGGGGTTATTACGGAATATCAGGATTTTAATATGAATGGGGAGGTAGGGCTTGGTATGGTTTGGGACGGTTTGAAGGCGGTAGTACGCGGCCACCTATTGGGAGAAGCCTCGCGGAGATGTAGGCAGCAGGGGAGGATGAGAGCCGATTAATGGGGGCGATACGGGAATTGGAGGGGAGTCATCAGTGTGATCAGAATGAGAGTGCACTCAGTGAGCTGCAGAAATTGCGAGGCCAGCTTAGCCAGATACGAGCAAGCAAGATGGCCCATGAATTGAATATACTTAAGCAGGCTATGTTTGAGGGTGGGAATAAGGCGGGAAAACTTTTGGCCAGACGCTTGAGAGCCAGGGTGGCCCAGTCCAATATCGGTAGTATAAGGAGCGGGAAGGGGCAGTTGCTGACGGGGAATAATGAGATTCGTAAGACATTTCGAGAGTATTATCAAAAGTTATATAGCAGGGAAGTTACAGCTGGCTGTGAAAACAGTAGGCAATATCTGGCAGGCTGTGAGTTGCCCCGGCTGGATTCGGGGGTGAAAGGACGATTGGACCGCTTGATCGATGGGGAGGAGGTGGCGGCGGCTATCAAAACTTTGAAATTGGGCAAAGCACCAGGTTTAGACGGTTTGACGGGAAAATTTTACAAAGTCTTTAGGGAGGAGATACAGTCGTTATTAGTAGCGGTGTTCAATGGGATACTTCAGACAGGAGCGGTTCCTGATACTATGACGGAGGCGGGGATTACTATTCTTCTTAAGCCAGGTAAAGACCCCATGGTCTGTGGCTCCTATAGGCCAATTTCTCTTCTAAACGTGGATGCCAAGTTATTGGCAAAGATACTGGCCACGCGCTTGCAGAAGGTCCTACCGTCCCTAGTGCATGTTGATCAGACCGGGTTTGTAGCAGGTCGACAGGGGGGGGGGATAATATTCGCAGACTCTGTAATTTGACTTGGGAGGTTCAACGAACGGGGCAGAAGGCAGTGTTCATTTCTATTGACGCTGAGAAGGCGTTTGATAGGGTGGAATGGGAATTCTTGCTGATGGTTTTGGAAAAAGTTGGGTTGGGGGAAAATTTTATTAAGTGGATACGAGCGTTTTATACGGCCCCTAGGGCCCGAGTGAGAGTGAATGGAAGTTATTCGGAGGTCTTCAGCTTGGGGAGGGGAACGAGGCAGGGGTGCCCGTTGTCGCCCTTATTATTCGCTCTTGCTATTGAGCCGTTGGCGGATCGGGTGCGTAGGGCGGTGGATGTTAAGGGGGTGGTTATGAATAACTGGGAGTCGAAAATAGCGTTATTTGCAGATGTTATTTACACCCTCAGAGAACCCCTCATTTCGATGCCGATCCTACTGCAGGAAATTGAACAATATAGTAGGGTGTCTGATTACAAAATTAATGGTAGTAAGACCGAGATTTTGGGGTTTAACCTCGGGGAGCGGTTGGAGTCTAGTCTTCGCAGTAGCTTCCCGTTTCGGTGGGTGGGGGGGGGAGTACCGATATTTGGGCATACAAATGGGTAAGGAATGGCAGCGGTTATGGGAGCGGAATTTTGGCATCCTTATGCAAGCGGTCCAGGCAGATATGGCTAGATGGCGGCATGTTTATTTAACTTGGCTTGGGCATATCGCGGTTATCAAAATGAATGTCCTTCCTCGGTTTTTGTTTCTGTTTAGTTCTATCCCCGGTAGGATACCGCCTAGTTATCTACGCAGGGCTCAGCGCCTGATCTTTGACTTTGTATGGGCTGGGGGGAAGTCCCGGGTATCAAAATGCACTATGTACCGGGAGCAGAGAGAGGGGGGTTTGGGAGTACCGTGGTTGGAGAAGTACTACCTTGCGGCGCAATTGAAGGCTGTGGCGAGCTGGCAAGGGGGTGAGGAGACACCAATTTGGGTGGAGTTGGATCAACTGAGAGGGGAGAATTCGACCCTGCAGATGTGGCTTTGGGATCCCGGGGGGAGAAGGGAGGGTGGAGGGGGGGGGAACCCCTTTCAAGATTACACGCAGTTGTTGTGGGGGAGGACGAAGGGAATATTGCTGCGGGGGAAGCGTTATACAAGGGGTGCCTTTATGCGGGGGATGCAGGATTTCAGCCCGGGGATGGAGGGGGGGTGTTTAAGGAATGGGGGGACCTTGGCCTCCATACCCTGGGGCAGTTGCTGACTGATGGTGGGGAAGTGCGGCCGTTTGTTGAATTGCAGGAATTGTATGGGGTGAAGGAAGGCACTATTTTGCGTATATGCAGATAGTGTCTTATATCAGGAGGAAAGGGGTATTGCCTGAAATGCGAAAGGTAGCTACTCCCTTTGAAGTGGCCTTGAGGGGGGAGGGAGGGAGGAGAGGGCTTATTACTCTTTTGTATGGGGAATTACAGACACAGGGTGGGGGTAGAGGGCAGGAAGGGAGGAGTAAAGGGGAATTGGCATGGGAGAAACAGTTGTGGGGAGATTGGGGGGAGGAGCGTTGGGATCATATATACCGCTGGTCTAGGCGCCTGGCCCCGGGCCCCACATATCTAGAAAACAGTTTAAAGATGAGACATCAAATGTATTGGACCCCTGGGAAGTTGAAAGCATTCTGTACACAGGAAAGTGGGGAGTGCTGGAGGGGTTGTGGGGGGTGGGGGGATTTATTACATATAGTTTGGGGTTGTGAAAAGGTGCAATTGATGTGGAGGGGTTTGGGGGTCTGGCTCCAGACACTGCTGGGACGGGAGGTACTCCTCACGGCCTCAATGGTGTTATTAAATGAAATGCCGGAGATGGGGGAGCGAGAGACCCTGATGTTGGTGGGAAGTTGTATAGGGGCGGGGAGAGGGGCAATTATGGCCCGCTGGCGAAGCGAGCAAGCCCCGACCTTGGGTATGGTTTTGCAGCGTATTGATCATTTGTGGAGTATGAGTGCCATAACAGCACACCAGAGACACACAGTGAAGGCCTTTAGGGCGGTTTGGGGGCGGTACGAGGAGTGGAGGGAGGGATGAGGGGGGAGTGGGGGGGATAGGTCTAAGAGATAGGAAGACCAGTGCACCAGATAGTGGGAAGGGTGGTCTGGGGGGGGAAGTATGTAGTGATGTTGTTGTTATACGTGGAAAAAGTTATGTTATATTGGTTGATGTTCATCAGCTTTGTATTGCATATTTTGAAAATAAATAAATTATAAAAAAAAAAAAATGAATACAAAACACTAAAATATCATGAGAGAGTGTTTCTAGTTAGTTAACCATTACAACCTCTATTTTGGGCCAAGAAAATAAACTGCAGTCGGCTAAAAAGAAATTATGTGAACATTCCTTATATGGGTAAGAAATCTAATTTTGCAAGAAAACGTGACGTGATGGAACATTTTGACTATTTTTCCTGGATTCAGCACTCCAAAATCTATAGGAATCAGTTGCAAAACTGGAGGCAGTTTTTTGGTAGTGTACCTGTGTATTTAATCAATCTTTTCCTCTCAATTATCAGAGAGGAGAAAATCCATCCACCATCTACTGGAGACAAAGAAATACTGAGACCACCTCTGGTGGCTGAGGAGAATAGAGGCACGGGAGTGATATCGTTGAAACCTGGGCTTTTCATTGGTTCTTTGTCTCCACCAATCTGCTGTTAGGGGAACACAACCAACTTGGTCTGAACTGACCTAGCAGGACGATATGGAAATAGAATTTAGGGTTCCTTTTATTATATTGTATGCCAGGGTTGAGAAGAGATAGGCGATAAAACTACTGAAGTGTGACTGGCATTTGAGGCGTTGAATTTGTTGGGGTATTTTAATGCCCTGTGTCAAGGTAATTCTCTTTTTTTTTCATTCTATGATGACTGATATGGACTTCGAGCAATTGATGCAGATGTGCACTCAGAGATGGAATGCACTGTAAGCATAGTTATTCACCTGTAACAGTTGGAAACTCGAGGAACAAATTAATAAACTTTTTCCGGGCACAAGCCAGACGTCGTCTGAAGGGCTCCGCGGAAAAAAGGAGACTGAGCAAGATGGCACCCTTGGGCGGGAAGGGGACCACTCATGCGTGGCAGCATCTCCCAAAGGCTTTCTTTGAAAGCTGTGGAGATGCTTCCACGAGGGCTCCGTCGGTGCAGACGTCACTAATATGTGAGAACTGACTTCCTGCTTGTTCCCTGAGAATTTAGTCTTTGATACTGAAGGTTTGGTTGGATGAGGGCAACTGGCAGTGCGGAAAGGAAGACGGGTACCATGGTCTGATCACTTTTGGATTATATTTGATTTTGTTTGGGTGTGGATAGTGGGGGCAAACAGTGGGATTGAGGTGGGAAAAGATGTACAGAGAATGAGGTTGTGGGAGGAGGTATTACAAGGACACCTTCTAGGTAAGTAGATAGGGGTAAACTCAAACAACTCCACTGGCTACCGCTCCCCAAGAAGAATCACGTACAAAACCCTACTAACACACAAGGCTCTCCACTGCACCCCTGCTATCCATCTGCAAATCCTTCAATCCCTCAACCCCAACAGACCACAAAGGCTCTCCATGACCACAAAGGCTCTCCATGACCACAAAGGCTCTCCATGACCACAAAGGCTCTCCATGACTCTCCAATATTTCACACTCCAGAACAAAGCACTCACAACAAGCATGCCACAGAGTCTTCAAACTATATTCATCTTCCCTATTGATCACACTCCCAAATCATATAAGAAATATCTTTGGCCTCCATTCCTTCACTTCAAAACCTTCCTGTTCTCAAAACACCTCAACCCCGACTCCGAACCAGGACATTACCGATTCCCTCAGTAAATGTGCCCACCGAAACTGCTAACTCTACGGACCTACTCGTTACATATATAGTTACAATGTTCCCTGTACATAGTTGGCTATTATATGTAATTTGAATCTCTTTGGGGAAACTGCTAGGTACGTATGACCTAGATTGGCCACTGTAGGGAACAGGATACTAGGCTCGATGGACCTTGGTCTGACCCAGAATGGCATCTCTTATGTTCTTATGTTCTGTTCAATGTAAATCACTTTGACCCAGTGAAAATCGGTATATAAGCTCTGCTGAATCAATAAAATAAAAAGATCAAAGTAGTGGAATGGACGGGTCCTTTGAAGGACAGTTTGAATAGCACTGCTCCACTGGATGTGGTATTGCAAGGATTTGGTGGTTTAGAAGAAGGAATTAAGAGCTTGGAGAGCAGCTCTCGGAAATTTGAATGACTGGAGGATAAAATGGTTTGGTGGCAGAAAGCTATGGTTTATCAAGTGGTGGTGAATGAGGCTAAGTCGAAAATATGCTCCAATAGGATTATTCCCAGGAGTTCTTTCAGGTTGCAAGAGGTTTTTTAGGACAGGGTGGTTGGGGTGTGGCTGGTAAGAGGGAAGAGGTGAATGTGGATTATGTGGATTATGTTGTTAATAAAGTTGTGCAGCTAAGGTAGGACTGGGGGAGTGTAGTAGGGATGAGAGGGGCAAGTGTCAGTGAGAAGTGTTCACTTGTGTGACAGAGGAACAATTGACAGTTTTTACAAGGGTGCATAAGTTTTGGATGTATGCAGATCCAGTCCCAGGTCAGCTCTTGCACTGTTCGCCAGAGATGGTGTTGTGGTTGGTGGATAGCATAGTTACTCACCTGTAACAGGTGATCTCCGGGAACAGCAGGAATTTAGTCCTCACATATGGATATCGCCGGTACCGACGGAGCCTGGGCGGGAACGCTCCCCAGCATCCAATCAGAAAGCTTTTGGGAGCATCCCTGTTCCCTGTAAAATAGTTATCTCCAAGTTATAATACACTGTTCAATGTAATTTCAGTTTGTTCAATGTAAACCGCACTGATGCAGAATAGCGCGGTATATAAGAGAATGTAAATAAAATAAGTAAGTAAAATCCCATAGCGCCTGCGTGCTGCCTTCCCGCCTTTCCCAACTGCCTCTCTGCCTTTCCCAACTGCCTCTCTCCACTTGAGCTTTAAAGCTGAGACAAAGAGAGAGAGAGAGAGAGGGAAAGGAAAGAGATATAGAGATACAACTCCTAGGGGAGGTGGGTGGGTTGTGAGGACTAAATTCCTGCTGTTCCCGGAGATCACCTGTTACAGGTGAGTAACCATGCTATTTCCAGGAACAAGCAGGAATCTAGTCATCACATATAGGGACTCCCTAGCTTTCGGTGCCAGGGAGAGACCCCAGAAGTTGTGTGTCCCTGAGAAGGGCTCCACTTCTCCCCATGGATCTCTGGCATCCTATCAGGGATGGTGGGTAGGAGTTGATTAGGTATGGAACAGGTGTTTGAGAACAGCCTGACCAAACAAGGCATCCCGGCGGGAGTCCTTGTCCAAGCAGTAATGGGCTGTGAAGGTATGAACAGAGGCTCAAGTGGCTGCTCGACAGATGTCGTCAATAGATACAGAGTTCAGATGAGCCAGTGAGGCTGCCATGGCCCTCACATTGTGAGCTGTGACATGGCCCTTCAGAGAAAGGTTCTTACTCTGATAGGTGAAAGAAATACACTGAGCAATCCAGTTGGAAATTGTTCTCTTGGAGACTGGCAGTCCCAAATGAGAAGGGTCAAAAGCAACAAAGAGTTGAGAGGACTTTCTATGTTGCTCTGTCCTTTGTAAGTAAAAAGCTAGAGCTCTTTTACAGTCCAGGGTATGAAGATTCCTCTCTGCATTTGATGCATGAGGTCCTGGAAAAAAGAAAGGTAGGTAAACCTCCTGGTTGAGATGAAAAGGCGAGACCACCTTAGGCATAAAGTGTGGATGAGTCCTAAGGACTACCTTGTCATGATGGAACCTTGTATAAGGTGGATTAGCTGCTAGTGCTTGCAATTTACTAATGCGGCGTGCTGATGTGATTGCAATGAGAAAGAGAGCCTTCCAAGAAAGGAATTTCAAGGAGGTGGTAGCTAAGGGTTCAAAAGGTGGCTTCATGAGCTGCCCAAGAACCAGGTTCAAGTCCCATGCCACCAGAGGTGGTCTAATGGGAGGCTTAGTTAGAAGGAGGCCTCTCATGAATCTTGCTATAAGAGGATGAGAGGAAATAGGTTGTCCATTTAGAGGCTTAAGGGAAGCTGCAATAACACTCAAATGGACTCTACTGAATTTGTTTTAAGGCCTGCATTAGACAAATGGAGGAGATACTCCAGCAAAGATTCCAGAGGTATGGCAAGGGGGTTAAGACCATTTTCAGAACACCAAATAGTAAACCTCTTCCACTTGAAAGCATAAGAACGTCTAGTGGAAGGTTTTCTTGAAGCATAAAGAACATCTTTCACTTGCTGAGAAAGATGAAGATCTTGAAGATCTAAGCCTTCAGCAACCAAGCCCTGAGATGCAGAGACTGGGGATAGGGATGCCATAACATTCCGTTCTCCTGAGATAGGAGATCTGGAGCAGACCCTAACTCCAGGGAGGGAGCTTGAGAGAGATGTAGAAGCAGAGGGTACCACACTTGCCGTGGCCAATGTGGAGCTATGAGAATCATGTGGCCTCTGTCTCTCTGAAGCTTGAGCAGTGTTTTGGGAATTAGGGGCTGGGTGGAAAGGCATACAGGAAGTCTTGACCACAGTGAAGGAGGAAAGCATCCTTTGCCTGAGCTCCCTGAGCCGGAGTACTGGAACAGAAGCGGGGAAGTTTGGCATTCCACGGACTTGCAAAGAGGTCTATGTCCGGGGTTCCCCAAAGTTGAAAAATCCTGGCTACCTAGTTTGCATGTAGAGACCACTCGTGTGGAAGGAGAACTCGACTGAGTCTGTCTGCCCAAGAGTTTTGAACGCCTGGAAGATACACTGCCAGGAGATGAATCTGATGCTCTCTGGCGAGGGCCCACAGTCGCAAAGCTTCGTTGCAAAGCAACAGAGAGCCTGTTCCCCCCTGCTTGTTCACGTAGAACATGGCTACCTGATTGTCCGTATGAATAAGGACCGTCTTGTAGCTGAGCAGGGTGTGGAACACTCGCAGAGCAAGGAAGATTGCTCTGAGCTCTAAGAGACTGATATGTAGACAACTCTCTTGTGGAGTCCAGGTGCCTTGGGTGGAGAGGTCTTGCAGATGAGCTCCCCAACCCATTGGAGAAGCATCTGTTGTAAGAGTTGCTTGGGGCAGGGGTTGCTGAAAGGGGGACCCCAGCAACAGGTTTTGAGTGGACTTCCACCACTGGAGAGACAATGAGGCAATTTGTGTTTGCTATTTTGTCTGACAGGCAACCTGATGCCTGGGTCCATTGGGTGGATAAAGTCCACTGAGCTGCCCTCATGTGAAGGCGAGCATGTGGTACCACATGCATGGTGGATGCCATGTGGCCTAGTAACTAACATTTCTCGAGCAGTTAAAAAGGGCTTTAGGACTGCTTGAGAAGCTAATTGCACCAAGCGAAGGCAACGGGCTTGGGGAAAGTAGGCCCTTGCCTTTGTGGTATCCAGCAAGGCTCCTATGAACTCTAGAGACTGAGTAGGAGTTAGACAGGATTTTGGTATGTTTATTACCAGCCCTAAATATTGAAGGATACACATTGTGCAGGAGAGAGAAGTCTTGGCCTCTGACTGTGTTGGAGCTCGAATGAGCCAGTCGTCCAAGTAAGGGAAGACAAATATTCCCAGAGTGCGTAGAAATGCTGCTACCACAGCCATGCATTTCGTGAACACCCTTGGTGCAGAGGCCAGACCAAAAGGAAGCACCCTGTATTGGTAGTGCTTTCCTTGAAACAGGAACCTTCTGTGGGTTGGATGGATGAGAACATGGGTGTACGCATCCTTGAGATCTAGAGAAATAAGCCAATCCTGATTCTGAAGGTATGGAAGCAGAGCTCCGAGAGAAATCATTTTGAATTTCTCCTTGACAAGGAATTTGTTCAATTCTCTGAGATATAAGATAGGTCTGTATCCCCCTGTTTTCTTTGGGATAAGAAAATAAGGGGAATAGAACCCTGTGCCCTGTTGATGAAGAGGCACTTCTTCTATTGCCCCTTGGGCAAGAAGGATGGTAACCTCCTGCCCTAACAGGTCGATGAGAGAGGTCGGAGAATTGAACTGCTTCACTCTTGTGGGAGGGGGCATGCTTGAAAAATGAAGTTTGTACCCCTCTCTTATGACGGAGAGTGTCCAATGCTCTGCTGTTATTTGCCCCCATCTGGGAGCAAAATGGCATAACCTTCCTGGAATGGTGGACGGTTCTGGTCTTTCCAGAGCCAGAAAGGCTAAGTTCTCTAGCTGAAAGTCAAAGGCCCTGAGGAGGCTGAGTCTGCTGGGCCAGTTGAGGCCTAACAGCCTTTGCTTTCTTCTGTTTGGGTGGTTGCTGACGTTTGGTTGAAAACTAACCTGCAGAAGATGCCTGCTGACCATAAGCAGGGTAAAATCTTTTCTTTTTAGAAAAAGGTGTTTTCTTGAACAACGTTTTCCTAACAGGATCAGCAGTAGACTTGGATAGTCTATCCAAAGTGGAATTTTCAGCATCCATTTCATTGGCTTTTTCTTGCCAATCTTTACCAAACAGGTTCTCACCAGTACAAGGGATATTTCCCAATTTATCTTGTACCCAGAGCTCTAAATCAGATGCTTGGAGCCAAGCAATTCTACGTGCACCTATGGCAATAGCCGAGGTTCTGCTTATACATTCAAAGCAGTCGAAGGCTGCAAGGTTGGAGAATTTAGAGACATCTTGGGCATGTTTGAGCCAAGTGAGAAACTCCTGCCTTTTATCCTCAGAGATGAAAGGACTTAAAGTCTGTAGATGATCAGTAACTTCCTTTAGGAACATTCCCATGTAGAGACTATAGGAACTGATTCTTGCAGCAAGCATGGAAGCTTGAAAGACTATGTCCAAAAGCATCCAGAGTTCTACATTTACGTCTTGGAGGAATAGAGGCATGTCTTTTTGCACTTCTAATCCTTCTCATAGCAGATTCCACCACAATAGAGTGGTGAGGAAGCTGAGTTTTATGGAAGCCAGGACAAGGAGGGACACGATACATAGTATCTAACCTACGAGAATAAGGAGAGGAGCTAAGAGGTGTTTCCCACATCCTCAACATGAGATCATATAGAATCTCATGAAGGGGTAGGGTAGCTGCCTCCTTAGGAGTTTTGGGATATTGTAAAATATCCAACTCCTTGGCCCTTGGCTCTGTCTCAGGGGCCACAGTGATGGACAGGCCCTGAGCCACCTCTCGGATGAAGTCTTGGAAAGACATATCCTCTGGAGGAGACATCCTGTGTTTAGTGGAGGACGACTCCTGTGGAAGAAGCATCGATGCATCAACAGAACTTTCAGAGTCCTCAGATTCTTCTGAGGAATCGAAGTATCGTCTGTCCGGATGCTCCTGCAGAGCCCGATACCCGTACCGAGCAAAATCAGTATCGGGAATAACCGGTACTGGGGAATCGGTACCGGCGGGCATCGGAGGACAGCGTACCGGCATAGCAGACACCGATGTTATCGGTACCGGTTGCGATACCGATACCGATGCCGGTGCCGGTGGAGTTGTTTGTCGCGGTACCAAGGGTGTCGATGCCACAAGGAAAGCCGCTAGACTGCGTTCTATGGACAGAATTCTCTGGTCCATAGACGCTGCCAATGCCTGGAAGTCGGTACCGGTGGAAACCGCCAGTACCCCAGAGCATGGCACCAGGAGATCTGTCAAGGCCGAGCCATCGATAACATCCTGGAACCCTGATGGTGCTTTCGAAGCCGAAGCCTCCCGCCACGGTAATTTTGCCGGTGCAGAATCCTCGAGGGCAACGCCAGAGGCATCTCGATGCTTAGAAGGAGATCTACCCTTCGAGGACCGGCTGGATTTATGTTTAGATACCTGAGATCCACGGGAAGAAGCAGCAGCCCTGGAAGACGTCGATGCCACTGAAGCCGCATCAGAGGGAAACAGGGTACTGAGCTTAGCAGCTCGGTTCTGTCGACCTCTTTTAGACATCATGGCGCAGGACATACAATCCGTGATGGAGTGGTCAGGACCTAAACATTTTAGACACCATTCATGGGTGTCGGTGGCGGAAATGGTACCGCCACACTTGGTGCATTTTTTGAAACCTGAGGCAGGTTTCTGCATGGTAAGGAAACGTTTTTGGGCCTAAGGCCCAAAAAGGCGGGTGCACTTGAAGAAAAGGAAAAAAAGATAAATTATTTTTAAAAATAGAAAAGAAAGACCGGCGGTACCAGTAGAGCGTCGGGGAAGGCAGACACGACCACAAAAAGAAATAAAGAAATAAGGAAATTCTTCTGCGGTGACAGGAACACGACCTGCTGGCTCCGCGGAAAAAGAAGAATTGGAGAGAGGCAGTTGGGAAAGGCGGGAAGGCAGCACGCAGGCACTGTGGGATGCTCCCAAAAGCTTTCTGACTGGACGCTGGGGAGCATTCCCGCACAGGCTCCGTCGGTACTGATGATACCCATATGTGATGACTAGATTCTTGCTTGTTCCTGGAGATTTAGTGATTGCCTCTCTTGAGCACGGAATGTATCTGGGAGGCGCTGAAGAAAGGTACGGTTACACCTATACCAAAGAAGGGGAAAGAGATGATATGTTCAAATCTGTGACCCATTATCTCTCTTCAGACATTAGCAAAAGAGATGTTAAAAGAAATAGCTCTCCAGTATGTAAAAAAAGAGCTGGAAGGGGGATTAATGATCAGTGTTGGAGGGGATGCAATGAGAAAGGGAATTGGTTGCATATGTGGTGGAATTTTAAGTGGATACAAGCCTTTTGGATTGAGATTTTGGAGTATATATATAAAACATATATATAGGATATCTATATAGGATATCTATTTGTGCTTTATCGACTATAGCAAAGCTTTTGACTGTGTAAACCATGAGAAACTCTGGGCCACATTAAGAAGCATGGGTATACCAGAACACCTGATCGTTCTCTTGCACAATCTGTACATTGATCAAGAAGCAACAGTTCGAACAGAATAAGGAGAAACAGAATGGTTTAAAATAAGCAAAGGTGTAAGACAAGGCTGCATACTTTTCCCTACCTGTTTAATTTATATGCAGAACAAATCATCAGAGAAGCAGGATTGTATGAAGACAACAGAGGTGTGGAGATTGGTGGAAGACTCATCAACAACCTTCGCTATGCTGATGATACAACATTACTGGCGGAAAGTGAAGATGATCTGAAACATTTGCTTCTCACAATCAAAGAACATAGTCTCAAAATGGGCCTGCACCTTAATGTAAAGAAGACAAAGATCATGACAACTGGCATAATCAACAGGTTCATCGTTGAAGGAGAAGAAATTGAAATCGTGAATAACTTTAACCTACTTGGATCAACTATCAATAAAGAAGCAACAAGCAGTCAAGAAATCAGACGACGCATTGCTCTTGGCAGAATGGCTATGAAAGACCTAGATAAGATTCTCAAGAGCAGAGATGTCTCTCTCCATACAAAGATTCGACTTGTTCAAGCAGTGGTATTTTCAATAACATCATATGGATGTGAAAGCTGGACAGTGAAAAAGATAGACAGGAAGAAAATTGATGCCTTTGAATTGTGGTGCTGGCGGTGAATACTGTGTATACCATGGACTGCCCGAAGAACAAACCAGTCTGTACTAGAGGAGATCAAACCTAAGCTTTCTTTAGAAGCTCAGATGACAAGACTTCGACTTTCATACTTTGGACACATCATGCGGGGAGAGAGATCATTAGAGAAAGACATCATGCTTGGCAAGATAGAAGGTCAACGCAAAAGAGGAAGGCCAGCAATGAGATGGATCGATACAATAACAGCAGCTACGGGTACCAGTCTGTCAACAATAAGCCGCCTGACTGAAGACCGAACACAATTTAGGATAGCTATCCAGAGGGTCGCCATGAGTCGACTCCGACTCGACGGCACTTAACAACAACAACAACAACAATATATAAAACATGACAGGATATCGAATACAAAGAAAGCCAGAGATTTGTCTACTACATCAATTAGATGTGGACATTCCAAAGAGTTAGTGGAGTGATATATCACTGTATAGTAGCTGCTAGAAATGAAATAGCACAACACTGGCGGGGAAATCCATGCCATATAAGACAGGATCTGTGAAAAGAGTGGCAGAGATGTGTTTGATGCATAGATTGACAGAGATGAGGCGGGGGACAGGTGAGAAAGTTCTAACAATGGAAGAGTGTGTGTAAGTGGTTGGAAAAATGGAAGGAAGAATGAGTGGGAGTGCTAGAGAAAATATGAGAGGGATTTTATACAAAATTTAAATAATTTTTACTGGAAGGATAATGGTGATTGGGCGAAAGGAGAGAGAATATTAATTCAATAATGGATGAGGATGGATGAGTGGGGGAGGGTGGGAGAGGGTGGTTAGAAAGGGAATGATATAAAGAGTATTTAGAGTAATATTATATGAATTATTATCTGAAATGGACTGGCATGGGGCACTTTGCATCAGATGATCACATGGTCTACTATGCTGGAAATGAAAGACAAAGAAGAAATGGTGTTGCATTTATAATAAAGAAGAAACTTGCAAGAACTGTAATGAAATACAATGCAGTCAGCGAACGCTTAATCTCTATTCGTCTACGAGGATTGCCTATCAACACAACTATAATTCAAGTATATGCCCCAACAGCAGCTGCAGAAGAGAATGAAATTGAAGAGTTCTATGAAATTGACAGAACATGCAAACAGGATATCCTGATAGTCATGGGTGACTGGAATGCAAAAGTTGGCAACAAAGAAGAAGGCAAAGTAGTTGGAAAATATGGACTTGGCAACAGAAATGAAGCTGGAGAAAGACTGATAGAATTTTGCAAGACCAATGATCTATTCATCTCAAACACCTTCTTCCAGCAACATAAGCGGCGACTATACACATGGACTTCACACCCAATGGATTGTATAAAAATCAAATTGACTACATCTGTATAAGTCAACAATGGAAAAGCTCTGTAACATCAACAAAGACAAAACCTGGAGCTGACTGTGGTACAGATCATCAACTACTAGTATGCAAACTCAAGCTAAAGTTGAAAAAGAGCAAACCACTCATGAATGCAGCAATATATGACCTTGAGAATATACCACTGGAATTTAAAGACTGCCTGCAAAATCGATTTGCTGCTTTAGATACAAATGACAGAGCTCCGGAAGAGTTATGGAATGACATCAAAAAGGTTGTGTTGGAAGAAAGCGAGAAGTCTCTACAAAAGGTGAAAAAGCAAAAACGGCCAAAATGGATGACGGAAGAAACTCTGAAAATTGCCCAGAAACGCAGAGAAGCTAAAGCCAGAGGAGAAAGAAAGACAGTCGCAGAACTTAACAGAGATTTCCAACGTGCAGCAAGACAGGACAAGGAAAAGTACTACAATGACACTTGCAAGAAAATAGAAGCAGAAACTATTAGAGGAAGAACAAGATCGGCTTTCCTAAAGCTACGAGAGTTAAAGAAAAAGTTCCAGCCTCGAATTGGAATGTTACAAGATGCTCAAGGTTCTATGTTGAATGATGCTGAGAAGATCAAGAAAAGGTGGAAGGAATATACAGAGTTTTTATAAGATAAAGATCAAGTGGACCAACAGCAGTTTCAACCTGTACCTTATGATCGGGAACCATTGGTGATGAAAGAAGAAGTTGAAGCAGCATTGAAAGCCTTATCAAAGAACAAAGCACCAGGCATTGATAGCATTCCCATAGAAGTATGGCAGCAATCTGATGCAGCTGTTACCGTACTCACAATGCTCTGCCAAGAAATATGGAAGACAACATCACGGCCAACTGACTGGAAAAGATCTGTGTTTATACCAATACTAAAGAAAGGTGATTCAACTGACTGTGGAAATTATCGCACAATCGCTCTGATCCCACATGCCAGCAAGATTCTACTGAAGATTATTCAAAAGAGACTACAACCATACCTGGAACAAGAACTACCTGAAGTGCAAGCAGGGTTCAGGAAAGGGCGAGGAACGAGAGACATCATTGCAGATGTGAGATGGATCCTTGAAAAGACTAAAGAATACCAAAAGGATATCTATTTGTGCTTTATCGACTACAGCAAGGCTTTTGACTGTGTAAACCATGAGAAACTCTGGGCCACATTAAGAAGCATGGGTATACC
This sequence comes from Ichthyophis bannanicus, assembly GCA_033557465.1. Classification (NCBI taxonomy): domain Eukaryota; kingdom Metazoa; phylum Chordata; class Amphibia; order Gymnophiona; family Ichthyophiidae; genus Ichthyophis; species Ichthyophis bannanicus. The sequence continues at coordinate 292,462,086 of CM066038.1, forward strand.
AGAACACCTGATCGTTCTCTTGTGCAATCTGTACATTGATCAAGAAGCAACAGTTCGAACGGAACAAGGAGAAACAGAAAGGTTTAAAATAAGCAAAGGTGTAAGACAAGGCTGAATACTTTCCCCCTACCTGTTTAATTTATATGCAGAACAAATCCTCAGAGAAGCAGAGGTGTGAAGATTAGTGGAAGACTCATCAACAACCTTCGCTATGCTGATGAAGCACAGTTACTTACCTGTAACAGGTGATCTCCGGAACAGCAGGAATTAGTCTTCACATATGGGAGACGTCGCCGACGGAGCCCGCACGGGAATGCTCCCCAGCATCCAATCAGAAAGCCTTTGGGAGCATCCCTCGCGCCTGCGCGGTGGCTTCCCGCCCTTCCTACTGCCTTCTCCCCAGTTGAGTTTCATAGCTGAGCCAGAAGGAGAGAAGAGGAAGGAATAGAGAGATTCAACTCCTCGGGGAGGTGGGCGGGTTGTGAAGACTAATTCCTGCTGTTCCGGAGATCACCTGTTACAGGTAAGTAACTGTGCTATCTCCAGGAACAAGCAGGAATGAGTCTTCACATATGGGGACTCCCTAGCTGAGGATGCCCGGGGAGATCCCATAAGCGCAGCCCAGGACAGGATGGAATTTACCCTTCCTGGATCCCCGGCATCCCCTGAGGGATGGAGGGTAGGAGTTGAGAGAGAGAAACAGCAAAACCCAAAGACTACAGGGAGAGTAGTCTTTAGAATGCATGTGAAGTATCATTAAGTATTTAATGAATTAATGACCTAGTACCATGTAGAGCTTACCTACTGGGTTGTAGGAAGTAGAACTGTGATGAAGGTACTGTAGACGCAGTAGCGAGGTCTTCAAGTGAACTTCACAGCAGCGAGGAGGAAGTTCCAAGTCCGGAGGGGCAGGAGACCCAGGTGTCAACTGGGGCAGGAGGAGGACGGCAGGTCTTCAAGGAAGCTTTATGCGAAAAAGCTGAGCACTCCCTTAGGAGCAGAGTCCATAACCCTGAGGACTAAGAGTAGAAGACTGGCCGATCTGGATAGCCCAGTCCGGAGGAGAACAGGGGTGTACCCCGGAACCGAAGGAGTACACAGTCTTCCCTAGCTGAAGGGATAAGGAGGACATAACTAAAAGTAGAAGCTGTTGACTTCACAACAGTAAGCGGAGTATAACCAGTCCTAGGGCCGATCCATAAGGAAATAGGCAAGCGGACTGGCCGGACCCCGGAAGGGGGGGGGGGGGCGTAAGTACCGGCCATTGGGGAAATAGTCGGTAGAACACAGGCACTGTGGACATCCCCCAATATGCGCCTACCGATACAGATAATATCTAATATATCTCTAGGTAAGTTGGGCATGGAGAACGCCCACCCAGGCACTAACACAGGTATGCCGAGGAACCTACCTACATGAGCATAACACTGATAAGGCGGACCTGCCACTGATCCACAGAAAAACGCCCACCTGGGGAGGTGGCGTCAAGATCCATCCAAGAGAAGGGATCTATTCCTGTGGAGCAGGGGCAGATCAGCGAAACTAACAGCACGGTAGCGTGAAGGACAGAGGAAAATATCAGTCTGTTAAGAGCACATCAGGGGTACTTCAGGCCCTAGATGTGTCCCCAGGACCTTCACGCAGAAAAAAACTCACCCCCGCACTGAACGGGAGACAAGAGGGTATAGTCCTCGATAAGCATTGGAGTGACTATAGCAGGGTGGGTTCTCCTGCCTGAACAGGGAGAACAGACAAGGGGACGGAGCTGGACCGGCCTTGTCGAGGAATTGTCCAGAACATGCTGCGAAGGACAGCAACAAAGGTCTACACTGGGAGGAGGATTTCGGTATGGTATCAAATCAGCAGGGGGACCCTGGCAGAGAAGGGTTCGGGGAACGTACCTAAAGGTAAGTCAGTTAAAGGGTAGGATGTCCACGAGCCAGGACTATCATGGAATAGAGGTGATCTCCCTCTTCCGAAAGGAAGGAGAATACCTTAACCCCTCGACAAGCATCGGAACCATTTGCCCTACTGAACGAACCCCAGTGTAGAGCTAGAAAAATTAAGCTTATGGTAAGAGAAGTTAATTGTAAGCTGCCGCATACAGGGGCCTAAAGCTGCTTGGTATGAGTATCCTGGCACGGGCCCGGGAACTTCAAACCAGAGTGAGACGTCCCTTGCTTGGGCGCACCTGGCGGGTGGGCGGAGGGATGAAATTTCCTCTTCCTAGGGAAGGAAGGTCTAGTAGGACATTTTCCACCCCCGGGGGGAAGAGAGGACTTAGGATGGCTTCTAACGCTAGGAGGGTTAGCGAAGCACTGAGCAACCTGACGTAAGGCTTCGCTATTGAAGAGGTGGTCTCCAGCACACGGGGAATTACCCAAATTATGCTGTGCCCGTCTACACAAGTCTGATGCCTGCAACCATGCTGTACGAAGTGCTCTAATGGCAATAGCAGAGGACCTGCTGACCGACAGGAAGGAGTCTAGAGAAGCCCGAGAAAGGAACCCAGAGATATTCCTGCAGTGATAAGGAAGCAAGGAATATTCAGAGGCCTTAGTTGCAGACAAAAAGGGAGACAAAAGAGATAATCTCTCGATGACCTCCCGGAGTGTCAGGCTCATATAAAAAATATATGAAATAATTCTGGAAGCCAACATGGATGTTTGGAAGGTTTGACGCCCCAGGGTATCCAGCGTTTTAGAGGCACTACCTGGAGGGCGAGAAGAATGCTTCTTCTTGCTTCCAACCTTCCTCAGCGCTGATTCCACCACGATGGAATGATGTGGAAGCTGGTACTGCTGAAAACCCGGGGAGGGGGGCACCCGATATAGAGCATGCATGGCTGTAGACGGTGCAGGAACCCTCAAAAGCGACCGCCAAGCCCCCAGCAGAAGATCCTGCAGGGAAGGATGTAAAGGAAGCATTACGGCTGCCTGTTCCGCAGGACCTGGACTTAGGGAAGGACCCGGGATAGGAATGGCAAGCAAGTCACCATGTCAAGGAGAAAATCCTGAAAAGACGGCTCTCCCAGAGGGGCTATGCCGTGAGAGGCGAGGGCGGGAGGGGCCGCCAGGGCACCAAAAGACCTATCGGACTGACGCCCGCTGGGCAGAGAAGGGTACCAACAGTCCCGCATCGGGGCAGTCAGCACGGCGGCGTCGGTTCCTGGAATTGATTCCAAGCTAGGCATCGAAGGGGTCGATGGCACCAATGGAACCGCAGGAATCTGCCTCGGCCCCGACCCTGGGGACGGCACTGCCCCCGGCGATTGAAGCAGTTCCGAGGCAACCGGAGGGCAGTGGTGAGTAATCTCTGCACTGCGTCGCCGGAAGGGACAGGAGCCGGTCCCGAAACGTGTCGTAGCCAAGCCTTCGAGGCTGGATACCGATTCGAGGCTGGGCATCGAACCGAGCGAGGAGATCGACTCCCTCCTAGAGGGCCCCGGCGGCGGTGGCGACGCCGGCGATGCTGATCCCGGGGAGCGAATCGGAACCGTGTCGAACGGTGCCGCAGGCATCGAGGGCCCCCGAGAACGAAGCTCGGTGAAGAGGGAGACATCCGACACCGGCGTCGATGTCGGGCGGTAGGCACCGCCAGACGCCGGGACCCCTCTCGAGCCTGTCTTACCCAGAGGAGAATCCTTCCGGGGCATACGACCAGTCCCCGAGGGTACCCAGGTAACCCGACGACGAGCCCATGTGGGGAGTGAAACGCACAACCCCGGCGCCGATGCCGGGGCACCGGCATCTCTTGATGCTGGAACTAACCCCATGGCTGGCCGGGACGACGGGAACCCAGGCTGGATCGAAGCGATCGAAGTCACCGGGGCCCCCCTTCTAGCGATGAGCGGAGCCCTCGATGTCCGTGTCGATGCCGGGGGATCGCCCGTCTGGGACAGATCGATAGACCCCGAAGGTACCGGGGGAGGCAGACGGTGATCCCTGGTGACGAGTGGAGCACTCAACACCCATGCCGACGCCGGGGAAGCGGTGCCGTTCAAATCCGGTACCACACCCGCGCAGGGCTGGGATGCAGGCAAGCCAGTGTGGGTCGAAGCGATCGGCCCCGAAGGTACCGAGGGCACCAGATGACAATCCCCGGCGAAGAGTGGGACACTCAACGCCGATGCCGAGGCCTCGGTACCGCCCGAAGCGGGTACCACCTCCGCGCATGGCATGGATGTAGGAACGCCAGACTGGGTCGAGTCGATCGGCCCCGGAGGTGCCGAGGACAGCAGCTGACGATCCCCGGTGAGGAACGGGACGCTCGACACAGACGCCGATGCCGAGGGGTCGGTACCGCCCGAAGCGGATACCAGCTCCGCGCATGGCTGGGATGTAGGGAAGCCAAACTGGGTAGAGTCGATCGGCCCCGGAGGTGCCGAGGACACCAGCTGACGATCCCTGGCGAAGAGTGGAACACTCGACGCCGGCGCCGATGCCGGGGAATCGGCACTGCTCGAAGCGGATACCACCCTCAAGCATGGCTCGGGAATGTTCTGTGAGGAGCGAACCCCAGGAACAACCCGAAACCCCGCGGATGCTTTGGAGCCCGAAGACTCCAGCCGGGGTTTATTTGCCAAGGAGGGCTTGAGGGGTTGGCCGGAGCCATCGTCATGCCGCGCATGAGACTCGCCCCTCAAGACTTGGCTAGTCTTAACAGACTGTTGTGTGGTTACCTGATCCTGGAGAGAAGAGAAAACTGATGACCGTACCTTAGGGGGAAAGACGTCATCGAGGGATACCCGAAAAAGGGAAGATCTTCTCCCGATACTGGAGCCCGGAGGACCGGGGAGGAAAGGGTCAGGGCCCAAACAGCAGAGGCACCAGGCATTGGAGTCTAAGTGAAAAACTAAGTCTCCACAGTGAGGGCACTTCTGGGGGGAAGGCGGCTCCATGCTGTGAAGCCCGGTAGGCCTCAAAATGACCCGAGGGAAAAAAGGTTTCCTCGAGGTGACGAAAGAATAAAAGAAGAAAAGAAAAAAGAAAAAAGAAAAAAAGGGCACCGGTGGTGCCGTTGTCAGCGGGAAAAGGCCGCGACCACAGGAAACAAGAAAGAAAAGAAAAGTTTCTGCGGTGGCAGGAGGTACGTCCTGCCTGCTCCGCGGAAAAACGAAAACTGGGGAGAGGCAGTAGGAAGGGCGGGAAGCCACCACGCAGGCGCGAGGGATGCTCCCAAAGGCTTTCTGATTGGATGCTGGGGAGCATTCCCGTGCGGGCTCCGTCGGCGACGTCTCCCATATGTGAAGACTCATTCCTGCTTGTTCCTGGAGATTACCACATTACTGGCTGAAAGTGAAGATGATCTGAAACATTTGCGTCTCACAATCAAATAACAGTCTCAAAATGGGCCTGCATCCTTAATGTAAAGAAGACAAAGATCATGACAACTGGCATAATCAACAGGTTCATCGTTGAAGGAGAAGAAATTGAAATTGTGAACAACTTTAACCTACTTGGATCAACTATCAATAAAGAAGCAACAAGCAGTCAAGAAATCAGACGACGCATTGCTCTTGGCAGAATGGCTATGAAAGACCTAGATAAGTTTCTCAAGAGCAGAGATGTCTCTCTCCATACAGGCCATGGTATTTTCAATAACATCATATGGATGTGAAAGCTGGACAGTGAAAAAGACAGATAGGAAGAAAATTGATGCCTTTGAATTATGGTACTGGCGGCGAATACTGTGTATACCATGGACTGCCCAAAGAACAAACCAGTCGGTACTAGAGGAGATCAAACCTAAGCTTTCTTTAGAAGCTCAGATGACAAGACTTTGACTTTCATACTTTGGACACATCATGCGAAGAGAGAGATCATTAGAGAAAGACATCATGCTTGGCAAGATAGAAGGTCAACGCAAAAGAGGAAGGCCAGCAATGAGATGGATCGATACAATAACAGCAGCTACGGGTACCAGTCTGTCAACAATGAGCTGCCTGACTGAAGACCGAACACAATTTAGGATAGCTATCCAGAGGGTCGCCATGAGTCGACTCCAACTCGACGGCACTTAACAACAACATTATATGAATTAATAAATAGAATATATAATTGTTAATAAATACAAATGTTGTGGGAAGTTTGATACATAAATGTTATGTGTACTTTGATTCATGCTAAGCAATGTTTGTAATGATACTAAATACTTAATAAAATGATCAAAAGGAAAATAAAGTAGCAGCTCTCCAGTTAGATGATTATCTAGAGGTGGTTAAATATTTGGACTGGGGACAGCTGAGTTTCCACCACGGTCCTAGTACAGAGTCATCACTGTTTGCAGCTACGAATATGATTTATTTAGTCAATCTAGAGAGGATGTGGTTTTGGTGATCATTCTGGATTTGACAGCAGCTTTCGATTTAGTGGAACGCGATATCTTGCTGTATCAATGTGAACAGGTTGGCACAGCATGGAAGTTGAGTTTGTTCGGGTGAGAGACTGTCTCGACTGCCTTAGGGGTGCACCAAGAGTCAGCATTGTCACCCACACTTTTTAATATTTTTGAGGCCCTTGGGCCAGTTATTTTGGAAATATGAAGTTCTGAGATTTTTATATGCAGACAATATTCAATGGATTGCCACATTAGGGGAAGACAGTGTTGCTCAGAACAGGGCTCTTAATGTTTGTCTGGATGATATAAGTCCAATGGTTGTGGGAGAATAGGATGGTGTTAAACATTCAGAAGCCTGAGGTACTGTTGAGTGGCCCATGAACTAGGAGACTTGGGGCACATGGCCTGAGATTGATGACTACAGACTGGTAGGAAGAATGTGATTCACAACCTGGGGGTAAAGCTGAATGAGGACTTAGCACAGTAGGCTCAGATTTTGAAGGTAGCGAAATCAGCATATAGACAATTGTGTCTGATCAGTTTACACAATGATGTAGTGTATACAGTCACTCAGGTGATGGTTATGTCATTATTAGTGCATTGTACATTGGCTTACCAAGCTATTTGTTGTGGAAGCTGTAGGTAGTTCAGAACGTCACAGCGTGCTTTCTGCTGAGACAGAAAAGCTGGAAATCTGTGGCGTGTGCATTGAGGGATTTGCATTAGCTCCCTATACGAGAGAGGAGTGCGTTTAAGTTGCTTGTCTCTGACTATTAAGGTGGTGCATGAAGGCTGACCAGTCTGTTTAGGAGAATTGCTAGAATGGTATCAGCCTAAGGCGGCTCTGTGGTCGAATCGGGGTCACCTGTTACGTATTCCTGATTTCGATCATGTGTGCTTGAAGAAATGGAAGGACAGAAATAGAAATTAGACTTACCTGGTAATTGTTGTTCCTTGAGTGACGACAGTTTAGTCCTCCACCTCTGGGTTGTGCATCTCCTCCTGCAGCTTGGAGACTGGGCATGTCAAAGTCGTGACATCACTGGATATAGCCTGCTGGTATCTCCCATCAGCCCCCAGTGTACTATTGACAAAGCAAACTCAAAGGAACAACAAATTAGTAACTATACCATAATTTTAAATAACTCTCCATTCCTCAACCTGAGGAACCTTTTTAACCTTATCAGTCTTATATATATTTTTTTTTTTAAACTTCACATTCACGTCCCCCCTATGCAAACAAGTTTCCTATACCATCCCCTCGTTTAAATAAGAGAGAAGGAAGAAACAACAGAGAGGGATACTCACTGCGATCTGTCTACTCCTTGAGATAGATGCTCCACTCCGCCTGAAAATAAACTCTGAAGAAATCACACCCCTGGGCGGGAATGAGGACTAAACTGTCGTCACTCAAGGAACGACAATTACCAGGTAAGTGTAATTTCTATTTCCTTATCGTTCCTCCAGTTTAGTCCTCCACCTCTGGGATGTAACAGAGCAGTAATCTTTGGAAAGGACCTATACAGCCAACTAAAACACACCGTCGACCCGGAACAGGCATCCTTCACTGCCAGAACATTTAGGCAGTAGTGGTTACTGAGGGAATGAAGAGACGACCTGGAAGCTGCTCTAACAATCCCCCCTGGTGGAATGACACAGTGATCCACCCATGAAGCTGCTTGCGCCCTGGTAGCAAGAGTCAGAAAGCCCCCCGGAATCGTACAACCTCGCCACCAGAATACTAAGGCAACCACCGCCTTAACCCAGTGCGAAATGGCCGCCTTCGCTGCTGCTTCCCCTTCGCTGGGACCTCCAACCAACACACAAAAACAAAGAAACGAACGCCGCACCCTGCATTTTATGTTTCCTATCGGTGTAAGCTACGAATAAAAACCTCCCCTTCCAGAAAAACCGAGAACTGGAAGAGAAACCAATAGGCTCAGGAGAAAAATCAGATACCACCTTTTGGAAGGACGACGGGACTGGCCGCAAACACCACCCTCTATCCAGAAAGGGTGAAAACGGCTCATTACATGACAACGCCTGAAACTCCGAAACTCGTCGCGCCGAACAAAGAGCTATCAAAGCCACTGTCTATAACAGCAAATCCTTTACCGACGCCTGGAGTAAAGAATCAAAGGGCTCTTTAGTTAACACCTCTAAGGCCCAATCGGGATCCCACGGCGGCACCCAAACTCTCCTTGAGGAGCGCAGATGGATCCCAACTTAAGGAAAAGCCACACATCAATCCGAACACCTAGCGCTATTCCCTCCACAGATCCTCTACAACCGGAAACAGTCGCCAGCTGGACCCTCTAAGGAACTGGCCGTTAGGTTCCTTCAGACACTGTCCTGCAGAGAACTCAGACAAAGGATACAGACACCTTTGTCTCCCGGACTTGTCGCCATGAACAGCAGCCTTCAAAAAGGCGCTAAGCACGGACCTATGTACCAGACGCAGCCTGCCTCCTTGCTCTCAACAAGGTGGCGAAGACTGCCGCAGAAAGCACAGTTACTTACCTGTAACAGGTGATCTCTGGGAACAGCAGGAATAAGTCTTCACATATGGGTATCGTCGGTACCGACGGAGCCTGCACGGGAACACTCCCCAGCGTCCAGTAAGAAAGCTTTTGGGAGCATCCCACAGCGCCTGCGCGCTGCCTTCCCGCCTTTCCCAACCGCCTCTCTCCAGTTCAAGTTTTAAAGCTGAGACAAAGAGAGAGAGAGGAAAGGAAAGATAGATAGAGAGATACAACTCCTAGGGGAGGTGGGTGGGTTGTGAAGACTTATTCCTGCTGTTCCCAGAGATCACCTGTTACAGGTAAGTAACTGTACTATCTCCAGGAACAAGCAGGAATGAGTCTTCACATATGGGGACTCCCTAGCTGCAGATGCCAGGGGAAGACCTCAGGTTGTGTGTCCTTGAAAAGTACTCTACCTCCCCCCATGGATCTACCCACCTACCCTGGGTGGATGCCAGAGGAGTTGATTAGGAATGGAACAGGTGTTTGAGAACAGCCTGACCAAACGAGGCATCCCGGCGGGAGTCCTTGTCCAAACAGTAATGGGCTGTGAAGGTATGAACCGAGGCCCAGGTGGCTGCTCGACAGATTTGGTCGATGGACACAGAGTTTAGATGAGCCATTGAGGCTGCCATGGCTCTCACATTGTGAGCTGTGACATGGCCCTCCAGAGAAATGTTCCTACTCTGGTAGGCGAAAGAAATACACTGAGCAATCCAGTTGGACAGTGTTCTCTTAGAGACTGGAAGTCCTAAATGAAAAGGATCAAAAGCAACAAAGAGTTGAGAAGACTTTCTATGTTGCTGTGTTCTTTGTAAGTAAAGCGCGAGAGCTCTCTTACAATCCAAGGTATGAAGATTCCTCTCTGCATTTGATGCATGAGGTCCTGGAAAAAAGACAGGTAAATATACCTCTTGGTTCAGATGAAAAGGCACAGCCCCATTAGGCATAAAGTGAGAATTGGTCCTGAGGACTACCTTATCATGATGGAACCTTGTATAAGGTGGATTAGCCACCAAAGCTTGCAACTCACTGATGCGGCGTGCTGAGGTGACTGCAATGAGAAAAATAACCTTCCAAGAAAGAAATTTCAAGGAGGTGGTGGCTAAAGGTTCAAAGGGTGGCTTCATGAGCTGGCCAAGAACCAGGTTTAAGTCCCATGCCACTGGAGGTGGTCTAATGGGAGGATTAGTTAAAAGAAGGCCTCTCATCAATCTTGCTATAAGAGGATGAGAGGAAATAGGCTGTCCATTGAGAGGCTTGAGGGACGCTGCAATAGCACTCAAATGGACTCTTACTGAATTTGTTTACAGACCTGCATGGGATAGATGCAGGAGATACTCTAGTAGAGAATTCAGAGGTATTGCAAGAGGGTTTAGACCCTTCTCTGAACACCAAATGGTAAATCTTTTCCATTTGAAAGCATAGGAACGTCTAGTAGAAGGCTTTCTAGGGGCATGAATAACATCTCTGACCTGCTGGGAGAGATGAAAATCTTGAAGGTCTAGGCCCTCAGCAACCAAGCCCTGAGATGGAGAGACTGGGGGTTTGGGTGCCACAATGTTCCTTCTTCCTGGGATAGAAGGTCTGATGCAAAGCCCAAGTCCAGGGAGGGAGCTTGAGAGAAATGCAGAAGTAGAGGGTACCACACTTGGCGTGGCCAATGTGGTGCTATGAGGATCATGGTCCCTCGATCTCTCTGAAGCTTGAATAGTGGTTTGGGAATTAGTGACCCCAGTGAAGGAGGAAGGCATCCTTAGCCTGAACTCCCTGACACGGAATTCTGGAACAGAATCGGGGAAGTTTGGCATTCCACGGACTTGCAAAGAGGTCTATGTCCGGCGTTCCCCAAATTCGAAAAATCCTGGCTACTTGGTCCATGTGGAGGGACCATTCGTGTGGAAGCAGAACTCGACTGAGTCTGTCCGCCCAAGAGTTTTGAACGCCTGGAAGATATACTGCCAGAAGATGGATGTGATGCTCTCTGGCGAAGGCCCACAGTCGAAAGCTTTGTTGCAAAGCGACAGAGAACCAGTCCCGCCCTGCTTGTTCACATAGAACATAGCTACTTGGTTGTCCATATGGATGAGGACTGTCCTGTAGCTGAGCGGGGTATGGAACACTCTGAGAGCTAAGAATATTGCTCTGAGTTCCAATAGATTGATATGCAGAGAAGTCACCTGTGGAGACCAGATGCCCTGGGTGGAGAGATCTTGCAGTTGAGCTCCCCAACCCTTTGGAGAAGCATCTGTTGTGAGAGTTGCTTGGGGTAGCGGTTGCTGAAAAGGGGACCCCCAGCAACAGGTTTTGAGAGGACTTCCACCACTGGAGAGACCAAAAAAGGCGACTGGAGTTTGCTATTTGTGATAAGGAAGCTTATCATAGCTCAGGAAGGAGCTATCGTAAAGGTGAAGTGACTCTGAACAAGCAACCTGTCAGTTCTGGTAGAAATAAGAAAACAGAATTTGTCCATAAAAGACTACCAGTCCCAGAATGCACCAGGTTTCCAACAGCCATTAGAGGAGCTGAAGTGGGGAAACGTGTGTTCAAGAGGGCTATGAGGTAATCCCCAAGCACTCATCTCAAAGGGCAGGGCCTGATTCAGCACAGCTGCGCTGTGCTAGGGTGGAGCACTCATCTAGGCAGAATAAAGGTAAAGTTTATTCTACAGAGAATTATCCTCATCCTCAGTTTCATCTGGGAGATCCTCAGAATTATCCTCAGATTCATCTTGGACAGCTTCATCATCTGAAGGATCATCAGAAGCCGAAGCCAGAGCGGACGGACAGAGAGGGCAAGAAACCCTTTGGAAGAAAGAAGAGAAAGGCATTTGGGAAGTCTAAAGGAGTCCAGAGCAGTACGTATACTGGGAGACATTCAAAAGGCAAGCTTACACCATTGGACTGGGGAAAGCCAGAGGAATGGTGCTGCAGGGCTAGGAATCTCCAGACGATACCTGTGAGGGAGACGGCTGCATGTGGAAGGGACCCTAAGACCCGTGCCAGAAGGTATGTGAAGAGAGATCCAGTGTCCAGGGATCTGGATTGGAAGGCTGGACATAAGAACTGGACTACATACTGGCCAGGCTATTTAGAGAGGAACTCTAACAGCAATGGAAGCTCAGGTATGAACACTGATCTATGCCCTAGCTATAACCTTGAAAGACAGCAGGGAAACAAGTATTCTCCTGAAAGTGCTCCATTGAGAAATTCCTCTGTGCCAATCCCTGATATTGAACCCATGATTGTTGAAGAAGGGGAAGGAGCGGTCTTAGATACAGGCTGTTAATATATGGATTGCTTGCTCTCTGTCTAAACTCCTTTGGTAATTTTCTGTTACAAAGTACAGCAACCATCACAAAGAAATACAAACTTGTTCTTTAATCTACTCAGAAAAGCTCCTGAAGTAGGATTTGAGCCACGCAGTAGAAAGCAAGCCAGCTAAGGGGTTTCAGCTGGGTAACTGCTAGCAATTGAGCCTTACCTAATTGCTTGTGAGCTCTGAGGGAATCACTTCTGAGTCTATGTGGGAAGATATAAGAAGTTAACCTGAAAAGAACAGTTTTTCCCTTCTTTGTGGATTTTGTTTGTTGTTTGATACACTGCTAAGAAAATATTAGCTAAAGCCTACAGAAAAGACCAGTTTGTTACCAACCAGGTCTTTATTCTTTTGCTTTGATTGCCTGACAAGTTCAACTGTTGTTTTCCTGATTTTGTTTTTCTAAGTTAAACACTGAAAGCAAGTATCCTGTTTTATGTGCTACCAAGCATATCTGTGTTGGGAGAAATAACCCCATAAATAAATATCTTATTGGTTTTACACTCAAGCACAACTAATTATTGTGAGCAGCTGTGTCTGGTGTGAATGGACTGCATTTCCCACAATCCCTTGCAAATCATATTGATATATGCACTTGCCAAGACTGTGAACATTCTCACCCAGGCAGCCGTCTGACATATTTTGTCTGACAGGCAACCTGATGCCTGAGTCCATTGGGTGGACAAAGTCCATTGAGCTGCCCTCATGTGAAGGCGAGCATATGGAACCACATGCACGGTGGATGCCATGTGGCCTAATAGTTGTAACATCTCTCGAGCAGTTAATTGGGACTTTAACTGAATCTGGGAGGCTAACTGCACCAGACGTAGGCAACGGGCCTGAGGAAGATAGGCCCTTGCAGTTGTGGTATCCAGCAAGGCCCCTATGAACTCCAGAGACTGAGTAGGGGTGAGATTGGATTTTGGGATGTTTATTACTAGTCCCAAATACTGAAGTATATGCATTGTGCAGGTTAGACAAGTCTGGGCCTCTGACTGGGATGAGGCTCGAATGAGCCAGTCGTCCAGATATGGGAATACGAATATTCCTAGAGTGCAGAGAAATGCAGCTACTACTGCCATGCATTTCGTGAACACCCTTGGTGCAGAGGCCAGACCGAAAGGAAGCACCCTGTATTGGTAGTGCTTTCCTTGAAAAAGGAACCGAAGGAACCTTCTGTGTGTTGGATGGATGAGGACATGAGTGTACGCATCCTTGAGATCTAGAGAACAAAGCCAGTCCTGACTCTGAAGGTATGGAAGCAAAGCCCCTAGAGAAATCATTTTGAATTTCTCCTTGAATAGAAATTTGTTCAATTCTCTGAGATCTAATATGGGTCTGTAGCCCCGTTTTCTTTGGAATAAGAAAATAAGGGGAGTAGAACCCTGAGCCCTGTTGAAGAAGGGGTACTTCTTCTATTGCCCCTTGGGCAAGAAGGGTAGCAATCTCCTGACCTAGAAGGCTGAGGAGAGATGTTGGAGAATTGAACTGTTTCACCATGGTGTGAGGAGGAAGGCTTAAGAAGTGAAGCTTGTACCCTTCCTTTATGATGGAGAGGGTCCATTGCTCTGCTGTGATTTGCTCCCATCTGGGAGCAAAGTAAGTAAACCTTCCTGGAATGGTGAGGGGCTCTGGTTTTTCCAGAGCTAGAAAGGCTAAGTTCTCTAGTTGCAAGTCAAAGGCCCTGAGGAGGTTGAGGCTGCTGGGCTGTGGTAGGCCTGGCAGCCTTTGACTTGGCCTGTTTAGGTGGTTGCTAACGCTTTGCAGCAAAACGACCTGCAGAAGATGTCTGCCCATGAGCAGGATAATATCTTCCCTTTTTAGAAAAAGATGTCTTTTTGAACAATCTTTTCTTAACAGGGGCAGAGGTAGACTTTGAAAGTCGATCCAAAGCAGAGTTCTCAGCATCCATCTGAGTGGCCTTTGCTTGCCAATCCCTGCCAAACAGGTTTTCACCTGTACAAGGAAGGTTTCCCAATTCATCTTGGACCCAGAGTTCCAAATCAGAGGCTTGTAACCAAGCAATTCTGCGTGCACCTATGGCAATAGCCGAGGCTCTGCTTACACACTCAAAAGAGTCAAAGGCTGCACGGTTGGAGAATTTGGAAACATCTCAGGCATGTTTGAGCCAAGTGAGAAATTCCTGCCTTTTATCTTCTGAAATAAAAGGAGCTAAAGTCTGCAGATGATCTGTGACTTCCTTTAGAAACATCCCCATATAGAGACTATAGGAGTTGATTCTGGCAGCAAGCATATTGGCCTGGAAAATCCTTTGGCCAAAAGCATCTAGAGCCCTACATTCACGTCCTGGAGGATTAGATGAGTGTCTCTTTGCACTCTTTATTTTCTTCATGGCAGACTCAACCACAATAGAGTGGGGTGAGGAAGTTGAGTCTTATGAAAACCAGGACAGGGAGGGACACGGTACATGGTGTCTAACCTACGAGAATGAGGAGAGGTGGTGAGAGGAGTCTCCCACATGCCCAACATGAGATCATAGAGAATCTCATGAATAGGTAAGGTAGCTGCTTCCTTAGGAGCCTTAGAATATTGCAAAATATCTAATTGCTTGGCTCTAGGCTCTGACTCAGAGGCCACTGTAATGGAGAGGCCCCTAGCCACTTCCCTAATGAAGTCTTGAAAAGACAAGTCCTCTGGAGGAGACATTCTTCGTTTTGGAGAAGCAGACTCCTGAGGAAGAAGTACCGGTGCCTCGACAGAAGCCTCCGACTCAGAGTCTTCGGAGGAATCAAAGTATCACCTGTCTGGATGCTCCTGTAAAGCCCGATACGCGTACCGAGTGGGATCGACATCGGGAGTAAGCAGTACCGGTTCGGTACCGATGGGCATCATAGGACAGGGTACCGTTGCAGTCGACACCGAAGCCGATATCAATGCAATCGGTACCGGCACCGGAAACGATGCCGGTGCCGGAGTCGGTACCGGCAACGGAGATTGTTGCGGTACCGAAGGCGTCGAAGCCTGCATAAACACCGTTAGGGTGCGCTGCATGGACAGAATCTTCTGATCCATCGACGCCAACAGAGTCTGGATGTCGGTACCGGTGGAGGCCACCGGTACCCCAGAACACGGCAACAGGTGATCGGTCGAGGTCGAGCCATCGATGTCAACCTGTGACCCCATAGATAATGTTTTGGAAACCGGAACTTCCCGCCGGGGTAATTTTGCCGGTGCGGAATCCTCGAGGACAAGCCCGGAGGCATCTCAATGCTTAGAGGCAGATTTGCCTTCGAGGACCGGCTAGATTTATGTTTGGTTACCTGAGATCCATGGGAGGAAGAAGCAGCCCTGGAAGACGTCGATGCCACCGAGGCTGCATCAGAGGGAAACAGGGTACTGAGCTTGGCTGCTCGGTTCTGCCAACCTCTTTTAGACATCATGGTACAGGACACACAATCCATGATGGAATGGTCAGGACCCAAACATTTTAGACACCAATCATGGGTGTCGGTGACAGAAATAGTACCGCCACACTTCGTGCACTTTTTAAACCCGGAAGCAGGCTTCTCCATGAGGAGAAAATGTTCAGGCCTAAGGCCCAAACCGCAATGCACAGTTGAAGAAAAAGTTTTTTTTGTTTTTTGTTTTTTGATAAGAAAGAAAAGAAAAGACTAGCGGTACCAGTCTGACGTCGAAGAAGGCAGACGCGACACAGAAAAATAAAGAAAAAAATCAAGAATTCTTCTGCGGTGACAGGAACACGACCTGCTGGCTCCGCGGAAAAGAAGAACTGGAGAGAGGCTGTTGGGAAAGGTGGGAAGGCAGCGCGCAGGCGCTGTGGGATGCTCCCAAAAGCTTTCTTACTGGACGCTGGGGAGCGTTCCCGCGCAGGCTCTGTCGGTACCGACGATACCCATATGTGAAGACTCATTCCTGCTTGTTCCTGGAGATTAACCCTTCTTCTTCAGCCCCGCCCATTCAAAGGCCAAACCATAGGCGGGCACCGACCCACCTGAGACATTCGTCGCGGACCTAGTTGCAGCAGAACGTCCGCTACCAGCAACTTCTAGGAAATGCCCGAGTAGGTGAATGAGATCAGCCTAGTACGGCCGTCTCGTCCAACCGGGCGCTACCAAGAGTACCTTTCCCCGAAAGCCTCGATACGCTAACTACTTGCCCTATGAGAGCCCACGGGGAAAGGGCAAGACAAAGACTTAACTGGGAGCTTACTGAGCCTCGACTTGGACGAACCATCAGCCGCCCCATTCCTCCATCAGAGAGACCTCCGGGTGAACACCAAGGAAGCCAATAATATTAGCTAGCGCTCAAATTAAACCATAATGCACATCTGCCACATAAAGCAAATCAGGCTCTAGTCGATTCAACTCCCTGATCCTTTCCTGTTCCAGGCGAGTAGACTGCCGTAAACACTGCAATCACCTGAAGCATGCTCTCGCCCCCCCAGGCTCCACAAATGGGAGCTTGTAAGGACAGAGCATTGCCCCCAACGATCGCTTCAGTGAACCATCTACTTTCCTATCTTGCGCTAAAGAAGATTGCTAGGGCTCTCTTCCATACAGTGAGTCCACACCCCCTGGTAGTGCAAGGTGTGCACCCACCCACGTAGTACCCAGGGCTGCCCCTGCTTTGCCTCAAAATGTCAAGAACAGGCGAATTCAGGACAGCTGAATACATTTTTTTTTTCACAAAGACATCTCTTAACCAAAAATTCTTTCAGCATATGTTAAGAGAAGCTCTTTCCGTGCCAACAATATGAAGTAGAAAGAACTCCCAATCACAGGCATACTAATCCACCGCCTTCCTGCTAGAGTAACACCCCATTCCGTCTGACTGCACAAAGATGAACTTTATATTTTAAGTTCAACTAGCACCTGGTGTTAGGAAATACAGCTTTCTCATTCCGCAGTGGCAATTGAGTCAGTAATGAAGAAGCAGAGAAACTGCAGACAAGTTCCCATTATACCACCTGAAAGAGACTCCACTTTTAGACCACTGAAGCAAAAAAGCATGCGAGAGTGCATTGTGTCCTGCCAGTAGCTGATCGAATTTAAATGATTCAGTGTATGCAGGGCATTTTCCAGAGAACGCAAGGTCCCTCATCCAGGCTGCCTCCACATTCACAGTCTAAACCGGCAGCCATCTTGGCTGATGCCGATCAGCGTGGAAGCCATCTTGTAAGCCCAGCATATGATGAATACCTACAAGAATCTGAGCTGCTGCTATTGCTGCTAGAGAACTAGCCTGGCTGCGTGCCTCTGGCCCCCATTAAGGCATTCGCTGAACACTAGCAGATACTCTCCGTACTGGAGAACCTCTGATAAATGGAACGGGAGCATAGATAGAACTCTGGCCTTTGAAGCTATTTTGCAACCTCTCTCCGCTGAGCTGCCTTTTCCATATGTAAAATTAAACCACATATAGCCAAAATTAAGACATTACAAATCTACTATAAAATCTTATAATTTGGGCAAAGCCAAACAAATGGGAATATATTCCATTAAGAAACCACACAACTATAAAACCCCTCTCATGACATAATGCTTATGGCAGAGCATTCCACATCTGTGGACTGGCCATGGCGCTCACCCAAGCACCTGTTACAACTGTCCAAGAGAGTTCCCTTACCTACTCCCTTGCTGTGTGCCCACTGTTCAGGACCAGCCTCCATTGCTGTAGAGTTTTAAACTATCTTTCTCTTAGTCTACCTGAGTTACTGCCCCTCCCCACCTGCTGAGGCATTGTTGTAAACCTCCATTCCTGTTGTGCATGTGGGCTTGCTCAGACTGCCCTTGTGTTTCTTGAGAAGAGCAGTGCTTTCCAGAGCTCATCCAAAAGGTGATTTTTGCTGAATTTGCTGCTAAATTGTGAGTTTTTTGTCTGTTTGTCTCCACATATTTATCTATCTATTTGCCCTTCTTGGTGGGTTCCCTTACCTACTCCCTTGCTGTGTGCCCACTGTTCAGGAACAGCCTACTGGCCAGACACACTTAGGTTCCCACCCAACCTACCCCTCACCCCACCCACCCCAGGGGCTACATTGCCTATATAGTGGTCACATACGTGCCATCTGTCGTTCCTAACTTGTGTACCGCCCACATCTTCAACTTTTCTTATTATTCTTCCTCTTCTGGGACTGCTTAAGCAACATGTCGTGTATTCAGTGCAATAACTGTGGTACTTTCATTCAAAGAAGAATCATTTGGAGCCTAAGAGCTTGTCCTATATGCCTAAAGTCAGCTGCCATGCATGAAGAACTGACTATACTAAGGAAAGACCTAGCAGCCATGCATAAAGAAGTTTCTCTACTGAGGGAGGAACTGGCTGCAATGAAGCGCACCTCTTCTAGGATACAAACTGAACAAAGTCCACCACCGCTCCCACAAAGAATCAAACACCCCAGGAACAAATGGATCACAGTGGGTTCCGGAAGATTGCGACCTGTAATGCAGAGACATCCTACACATCAAGAGATATCCCTGCAAAATGCCTTCTCTGCCTTGGCTAATGAGGATGCCCAACCCAAGGAAACTGAAGGGCCCTTAAATGAGTCAGACAATGCCCAATCTCCTGCTAAAGCACCAAATATGAAGAAAACCTCACCAAACAGAAAACTATTACTACTTGGAGATTCCATCATCAGAGGCACCAACTTGGGAACACAGTTCAAAGGAGAGAAGATAGTCATGTGCCTACCAGGCTCTTCAGCCAGCAGGAATACAAACCAAGTTGTTGAAATACTTAGCGCAAAAAGTGAGCACTCCAAACCAGATGTTATTATCCACTTGGGCACAAATGATCTGGCTAGAAACAGTGCCTCTACAGCCCAAAAGGACTTCCAATCTCTGGGAGAGAAACTCAAGCCCATTGTTAACACTGTTGCATTCTCAGAAGTTCTACCTGTTCTTGGTAAGGGGACAAAAAGGCTGCATCGCATTAACAACTTTAATACATGGCTCCAGACCTGGTGCAAACAAGAAGGATTCAGATTTATTGGCAACTGGGACAATAGATGGACCAACAAGAGACTATACTGTGCTGATGGACTACATCTCTCTGTCGCAGGGAAAAGAAACCTAAGTGAAAAATTCAGGCAGTATGTGGATATGCATTTAAACTAGGAAAAGGGGGTGACGGATGTGGAAGGTCAACATCTGCATGCCACCCCCTGCAAAAGCAGAACATCATCAGAAACAGCCATACTCTTAAACCACACATCAAAAACAAGTGGGAAGAAATGGGCAGAATAAAATCAATGCAAAATACACACAAGCCAGGTAAATGCTGGAAAGCAATGAGCACAAATGCTCGAAGCTTAGCCAAAAAAATTCCAGACCTGGAATCCCTAATGGTGGAAACGGATTTGGACATTGTGGCCGTTACGGAAACATGGTTTAATGAATCGCATGATTGGGATATAGCCATAGCTGGCTATAATCTATTCAGAAGAGACAGAGAAAATGGAAAAGGAGGAGGAGTAGCCTTGTATGTCAAAAGCAGTATTAAAGCTACTGAAATGCAGGGAACATGGGGAAAAGAAGAAGCGCTCTGGATTGCGTTGGAAAGAGGAGATGGCACTGTCATCCATATTGCTGTAGTCTACAGACCTCCGACTCAAATTGAAGAGAGAGATAACGAATTGATTATAGATATTGCCAAGATAGCAAAGGGGGAAGCGATCATATTAGGTGACTTTAATCTACCTGATGTGGATTGGATTACTCCTTCTGCACATCTGGAAAGAAGCAAAAAAATTGTGGATGCTCTCCAAGATGCATTACTTAGACAAATGGTGATGGAACCAACCAGGGAAAGCTCAACGCTGGATGTAGTGCTTACCAACAGTGATAACGTGTCGAATGTCTGCGTGAGTGTCCCTGTGAGCAACAGCGACCATCACACGGTGTGGTTTGAGATAAAAGCCATGGTACAGGCCAATCATAGCAAGCTCAAAGTCCTAAACTTCAAAAACACTGACTTCAATAAAATGGCCGAGTACTTAAAGGAGGAGATGACGGGGTGGAAGAAGATAAGGGAAGTGGAATTGCAATGGACTAAACTAAAGGCGGCAATAAAAGGGGCAACAGATAAATATGTAAGAAAAATAAATAAAAACAAGAGGAGAAGGAAACCTATTTGGTTTTCCAAAGAGGTGGCTGCGCAAATAAAGGCAAAAAACACAGCTTTTTCAAAATTCAAAAGCTTGCAAACAGAAGAACACAGAAATGAATACAGGATCCAACTCAAAGAGTCTAAAAGAGTAATAAGGATAGCAAAATCAAAGGCAGAAGAAAAAATGGCTAAAGATGTTAAGGGTGGCAACAAAACTTTCTTCAGGTATATTCAGGAAAGGAAGAAGATCAGAGTTGGAATTGCAGGACTCAGAAGTGCTGGGAAAGGACTCGTGGAAAGTGACACTGAAAAAGCGAAATTGCTAAACAAATACTTCTGCTCTGTTTTTACTAAAGATCCTGGAGATGGACCAGCTGTGACTCCCAAATATAAAAATAGGACTGAAGTAGATACCACACCATTCACAGAAGATGAGGTGTTAGAACAACTTGCTAAACTGAAAGTGGACAAAGCCATGGGACCGGATGGGATACATCCCAGGATACTGAAAGAGCTCAGAGAGGTTCTTGCAGGACCGTTAAAGGATGTCTTCAACAGATCCTTGGAAACAGGAGTGGTTCCTCAGGACTGGAGAATGGCTAATGTTGTACCTCTACACAAAAGTGGTGACAGGGAAAAAGTGTCAAATTACAGGCCCGTGAGCCTTACCTCGGTGGCAGGAAAAGTAATGGAGGCGCTCCTGAAAGAGCGAATAGTGAACTTTCTCAAAACCAACAGGTTGCAAGATCCCAGGCAACATGGTTTTACCGAAGGACGGTCTTGCCAAACAAATCTGATTGAGTTCTTTGATTGGGTGACCAAGGAACTAGATCTGGGGCATGCAATGGATGTCATCTATCTGGATTTCAGCAAAGCCTTTGATACTGTTCCTCATAGGAGGCTTGTCAATAAACTCAGTAGCTTGGGGATGGGTCCCAAGATAGTAAACTGGATTAGAAATTGGTTGACTGACAGACAACAGAGGGTGATGGTACATGGAGCTCACTCGGATGAGAGGAAGGTGATTAGCGGGGTGCCTCAGGGTTCGGTCCTGGGCCCGGCACTGTTCAATATATTTGTGAGTGATATTGCTGAAGGACTGAATGGAAAAGTCTGTCTTTTTGCAGATGATACAAAAATTTGCAACAGAGTGGACTCCCCAGAGGGAGTGGATAACATGAGGAAAGATCTACAAAAGCTGGAAGACTGGTCTAATGCTTGGCAACTACGATTTAATGTGAAAAAGTGCAGTGTCATGCACTTGGGTAGCAGAAATCCAAGGGAAAAGTACACGATAGGGGGTGAGAGGTTGGTATGCACGGTTCAGGAGAAAGACCTTGGTGTGATTATCTCTGATGATCTCAAGGTGGCAAAACAGTGCGACAAGGCAGTGGCAAAAGCCAGGAGGATGTTGGGCTGCATTCAGAGAGGGATTACCAGCAGAAAGGAAGAGGTACTTATGCCACTGTACAAGTCACTGGTGAGGCCTCACTTGGAATACTGTGTTCAGTTTTGGAGGCCATATCTTGCAAAAGATGTAAAAAGACTGGAAACTGTTCAGAGAAAGGCGACTAAAATGATTTGGAGCCTGCGTCAGAAGCCTTATGAGAAGAGACTTGAAGACCTAAATATGTACACTTTGGAGGAGAGGAGGGACAGGGGAGATATGATTCAGACCTTTAAATACTTAAAGAGAAATGATGAACAAACAAACCTCTTCCAAAGACGGGGAAGCTGTAAAACTAGAGGGCATAACATGAAGCTGCAAGGTGGTAAATTGAAAGGCAATGTCAGGAAATATTTCTTCACTGAAAGGGATGCTTGGAATGCCCTCCCGATGGAAGTGGTGAGGGCAAACACGGTGATGGAATTCAAAACGGCATGGGACAAACACAGTGGATCCCTTTACAGCAACAGGATAAAAGCAAAATAAACAGTACCATCTAACTTCTGAACTATCTAGCATCTGAACAAATAAGGGTGTCCTACATGGAGTGGTGGGTTCACCCCTAAACAGAAACAAAAACATGGGGAGGGGTGGCCTGCACAGAGCGACAGGTGCACCTACTCTTGCCATCTTGCTGGGCAGACTAGATGGACCATGCTGGTCTTTATCTGCCGTCACTTACTATGTTACTATGTTACTAATTCCTTTTGACTTGAATATGTTTACAGCGGATCATAGCGCTATATCACAGCAGCTAAGCCAAAATATTATCCTGCCATATAAACCAACTTTAACGCTTTATAAGAAACACTAGGCCCAAAAATCTAGCTATTCACACAGGCAGCTCTCTGCAACTCTCGCCATGCGGGTCCAAATACCTAGAGAGAAAATGGCCGCCCCTTCGCCAATGAATTTTGGCGCCAAGAACAATAGCCGCTGCAAAAAGGAGGCCTCAGCAGACTGACAGCCCGAAGGCCTTACCTGAAGGGCCGAAAGCCACATAGCCTGCTCCTACCGCCTTGAATTCATCCGATCCTCAAGCCGCGCTGATGTGCCTGTCAGCCGCGGCGAGGACCGCTCAGCCAGTTCCACAGAGTAAAATTAAAATCCCGCAGCAACGGAGAGGCTCCGTCTCACACAGCTGCAGTGTGGCTGTACGGGTCCCGGAGCTCTCTCCCGTACTGTCCAGGGAGAGATCTCCGCACCGGCGAATGCCTGCAGCAAGTGAAAATAACTGACAAGGAGGAAAGGCAAGAGCTGCTACTAATTTAAAGAGCCAGGCTCAAATTTAAAATTACTGTAAATATAAGGAAATGTGTTCCTAATAACTAAAGGGAACTAATCCCTGATTGCCAATTAAACAAAGGTAACTGAATTAAAAGTAAAATTAAAAGTAAAAATCAAAATAGAATTTGTCACACTAAATGCTCCTTATCTGTTCCCCCCAAGTGAGCCCAGAAGCTAGGCTCACTATGTCCTCCTGCTGCATGAAGACTGGACACACACTGGGGGCTGATGGGAGATACCAGCAGGCTGTATCCAGTGATGTCACGACTTTGACATGTCCAGTCTCCAAGCTGCAGGAGGAGGTGCACAACCCAGAGGTGGAGGATTAAACTGGAGGAATGATAAGGAACCTTCATTACTGCAGCACTGGTATTGTGGAATCGGTTGCTCTGGGAATTGAAGGAGAAACAGGACTGGAAGAAATTTTGGTTCATAAGGGTAGTATATCAATGCTTTTAAATTAAATTAACACAAAATATGCGGCCCAATGCTCCAGGCCACAGTCTTAAAGGGGTTGACCTCAGAAAAGGAAGTGCATGGTCTCGGGGTCTCCCTGCTCCCAGCTGCAGCTAACAGGCAGTGTCACACTCCCCCCCCCCCCTTTCCAACATGACAATGCCTCCCAATCTCCAAAGACCTCAATCAAGAAATACCACCCCCTCTTGCCCACCCCAAGGCCTAGCATTAAGATCCCTGATGGCCTAAGGAGTGTCAGGACAGGAGTGATTCCCAGTCGCCCAAGTCCATTACAGTGCCAGATCCAAAATGGTGCCAATCCCCTAGTGGTTATACCAGGGCCATTTTGAAACCTGGTATGGGCAATTCTTAATTGGATGGGAAAAATACAGTGTGCTATTCAATTTTAACATTAATGGTGTTTTGCATGTATCTGTATGCTTAGTGTCGGAATAGTATTTAACACACATTGCCATGCAGAATTGTGCATTATGGTAACAAATACACGTATTTGCCCTTCACATGATGGGCCAAAAACCATGCATTATTCCCACAATGCCCTTTAGTAACACCACCCTTTAATGCTTGTCAGTTCATACGGTAATGCATGTTAAAAAAAAAATTATAACATGCTAAACTGATTTAAGACCCATTAGGAATGCACAACCCTAGTTTCCACAACATTTTCCATGTTCACTCATCTCCCTGATCTAAATCATCTTATTTCTTCTTTTCATTTTGGTCCTAAGAATCGTCAAGACAATAAAAGTATGCTATTACAATGGTCTAGCTAGGATACCAATGACAAACAGAGTAGTTACTCACCTGTAAAGCACAGTTACTTACCTGTAACAGGTGATCTCTGGGAACAGCAGGAATTAGTCCTCACATATGGGTACGTCGGAACCGATGGAGCCTGCGCGGGAAAGCTCCCCAGCTTCCCAGAAAGGAAAGCTTTTGGGGCCTCCCACAGTGCATGCGCGCTGCCTTCCCGCCTTCCTGACCAACTCTCCTCAGTTCGAGTTTAAAGCTGAGACAATAGAGAGAGAAAAGGAAAGAGAGAGAGAGATACAACTTCTAGGGGAGGTGGGTGGGTTGTGAGGACTAATTCCTGCTGTTCCCAGAGATCACCTGTTACAGGTAAGTAACTGTGCTATCTCCAGGAACAAGCAGGAATGAGTCCTCACATATGGGGACTCCCTAGCTAAGATGCCGGGGAGATCCCCCTCCAAGGGTTCCTCATCTTCCTATGGATCTCAGGCATCCATTCAGGGAAGGTGGGCAGGAGTTGTTTAAGAATGGAACAGGTGTCTGAGGACAGCCTGACCAAACAAGGCATCCCGGCGGGAGTCCTTGTCCAAACAGTAATGAACCGAGGCCCAGGTGGCTGCTCCTGCTGCTCCTGGAGAACACCTGTTACAGGTGAGTAACTACTCTTTCTCCAGGACCAAGCAGGAAGTCAGTCCTCACTTATGGGACCTCCCCAGCTTCAGGCTACCGGGGACCCAGAGCTGAAAAATGAGCTCCCTCTAGCCGCAGCATCAGAGAAAGGATTTCACTGAAACATACCTCCACCGGTAGCCCAACCAGAGGGCTGGAGGGTAGGAGTTGCCTAAACCTCGAAGAGATTCCGGAGCACTGCCTGACCGAAAGCACTGTCCCTACGGGACTCCCTCTCCAGGCAGTAATGGACCGCAAAAGTCTGGCTTGAGGACCAGACTTGCAGTCCTGCAGATGTCTGCCAACAGTACAGAGCGGAGATAAGCCACTGAGGCAGCCATTGCCCTGACACGGTGGGCCGTGACCCAATCCTGCAAGGGAAGGTCAGCTGCCCTGTAAGCCCAGGTGATACAGTCAGCCACCCAGATGGACAAGGTACGCTTGGACACAGGTAACCCCAAGTTATTAGGGTCAAAAGATACTAAGAGCTGAGTAGCCCTCCTATGCCCCTGCGTACGTTCAAGGGTATGCCAGTCCTACAGTCCAAGACTGTTTCAGCCCGGCTGGCATGGGGCCTAGGGAAGAACGTTGGAAGAACTACCTCCTGGTTGAGATGGAAAGAGGAGACAACCTTTGGGAGGAACTTAGGATGAGTCCTAAGGACTACTCTGTTCCTATAGAAACGAGTGTATGGCCTGTCAGACCAGGGCTTGAAGCTCACTCACTCGCCTGGCCGAGGTCAGGGCCACTAGGAAGAGAGTCTTCCAAGAAAGGAAGTGGAGAGGACATGTAGCCATCGGCTCAAAAGGTGGGCGAATCAGTTGCTGCAAGACCACATTCAATTCCCACTCAGGGGCCGGTGGACGGAGAGGAGGCTTGAGCAATAGTAAGCCTCTGAGAAATCGGGACACCAAGGGGTGAACCGACAAAGAGTGTCCTTCCACCAGGGAGTGGTGAGTTGCCAGAGCAGAGAGGTGGACCCGAACAGAATTGGACTTAAGGCCCTGATTGGACAAGTGCAGCAGGTACTGAAGCACTACTGGCACAGTACAGGCGAAAGGATCCTCCTTGCGTTGCTGACACCACAAGGAGAACCTCCTCCACTTCAGGGCATAAGTTTTCCTGGTGGATTGCTTTCTAGAGGCTAAAACCGCCTCTTCCACTTCCTGAGGTAAGCCCCAGGGAGCCAACACTACCCTTGCAGCCTCCAGACCATCAAATTGAGAGATTTGAGATTGGGGTGCAGAAGGGAACCCTGATCCTGAGAGAGAAGATCGTGTTGCAACCCCAGAGATAGTGGTGTTTTCACTGCTAACTGAAGCAGAAGTGGGAACCAGGGCTGCCTCGGCCATCTGGGAGCTACCAGAAGTACCGAGGCCTTGTCCCTTAGAATCTTGAACAATGTTTGGGCCACCAGAGGTGTGGGAGGAAACGCATATAGGAGGCCCCGGGACCAAGAAATCAGGAAGGCATCCGCTGCTAACCTCAGGGGGTGCGGTCGCCTGGAACAGAACCTGGGTAGCTGGTGATTCAGGGTACTGGCAAAGAGATCCACGGATGGAAGTCCCCATTTCAGGAAAATTTTCTGAACCACCAATGGATGCAGTTGCCAGTCGTGGGGCTGCAGAATCCTGCTTAACCTGTCTGCCAGGAAGTTCTCCTGGCCAGGGAGATACACAGCTTTAAGAGACATGTTGTGCTTGAGCGCAAAGGAACACAGGGCCTGTGCCTCCCGACACAGGGGTCTGGACCCAGTGCCTCCCTGTTTGTTCACAAAGAACATGGCCACTTGACTGTCCGTCTGAACCAGAACAGATTGGTGAGCCAAAGTGTGAGAAAAGGTCTTGAGGGCTAAACGGATAGCCCGAAGTTCTAGTAGGTTGATCTGTTGCGTGGCCTCCCATGGAGACCATAGGCCTTGAGTGCGCTGTTCCAGACAATGTGCACCCCAGCCCTGCAAGGAGGCATCTGTCGTCAATACCACTGTGGGGACAGGCACCTGAAAAGGCACCCCCTGAAGTAAGTTGGGGGGGTGTAGCCACCACTGCAGGGAATTCAGGAAGGGTTTGGACACCCTTACTTTGTCTGCTAGGCTCCTTGTGGCTTGCTTCCACTGAGTTCTGAGGCACCACTGTGCAGACCTCATGTGGAGGCGGGCATTGGGGGTCACATGTACTGTCAACGCCATGTGGCCTAGGAGCTGTAGACAGAGTCGGGCAGAAACCCTTGGCATACTGAGAAACCGGGATGCCAACTCCATGAGCCTTTGAGCCCTGTCTTCTGGCAAGTAAGCCCTTGCTTGCAGAGTGTCCAGCCGTGCCCCTATGAACTCTAGGTTCTGGGAGGGGAGCAAAGTGGACTTTGCGAAGTTTATGACAAAGCCTAGGTGTTGAAGGAGTGATACAGTTTGACAGGAAGAAAATTGATGCCTTTGAATTATGGTGCTGGCGGCGAATACTGTGTATACCATGGACTGCCCGAAGAACAAACCAGTCTGTACTAGTGGAGATCAAACCTAAGCTTTCTTTCGACTTTCGTACTTTGGACACATCATGCGGAGAGAGAGATCATTAGAGAAAGACATCATGCTTGGCAAGATAGAAGGTCGACGCAAAAGAGGAAGGCCAGCAATGAGATGGATCGATACAATAACAGCAGCTACGGGTACCAGTCTGTCAACAATGAGCCACCTGACTGAAGACCGAACACAATTTAGGATAGCTATCCAGAGGGTCGCCATGAGTCGACTCCGACTCAATGGCACTTAACAACAACAACAACAGTTTGAAAGGTGGCCTGCCTGGCCTCCTGGTAAGTCTGACCCCTGATGAGCCAGTCGTCCAGATAGGGGAAGACAAAAACACCTTGAGTCCTCAAGTAGGCCGCCACCACAGCCAGGCACTTTGTAAAGACCCTTGGGGCGGAGGTTAGGCCAAAAGGCAGTACTCTGTACTGGTAATGGTTTCTTCCCACAATGAACCTGAGGTACTTTTTGTGGTCTGGATGAATGAGGATGTGAGTGTACGCATCCTTGAGATCTAAGGAGCATAGCCAATCTCCCTGCTGGAGGTAGGGCAGAAGTGTTCCAAGAGTAAGCAATCTTGAACTTTTCTTTCTCCAAGAACCTGTTGAGGTTCCTGAGGTCTAGAATAGGCCTGAAGCCACCGGTTCTCTTTGGCACGAGGAAGTACCTGGAGTAGAAACCGTGCCCGTGCAGGCGAGGAGGTATAAGCTCCACCGCCTTGTCCAGAAACAGACCTTGAAGTTCTTGAAGGAGGAGGTCTGTGTGTAGAGGAGGCCTTAGAGGCTCTCCTGGGAAGT
Organism: Ichthyophis bannanicus; assembly: GCA_033557465.1. Taxonomy (NCBI): domain Eukaryota; kingdom Metazoa; phylum Chordata; class Amphibia; order Gymnophiona; family Ichthyophiidae; genus Ichthyophis; species Ichthyophis bannanicus. The sequence goes on from CM066038.1 coordinate 292,490,307, forward strand.
AGGCAGGGGGCAACTGCTGGAAATGGAACATATAGCCTCTGTTGACTATGCTCAATACCCAAGCATCAACTGTAATGGGTGGCCACCTGTGGGCAAAAAGGGCTAGACGACCTCCTGTGCAGGAATTGGGCAGCAGAGGTGGAAAGGCTATGCTGTGGGAGTCAAAAACCCCCTCCCTGCTGAGTAGGAGCAGGAGCCGGAGGCTTGGGGGTCTTCTGCCTACAGGGCTCATGTCCCTGCCCCTTGGCCTGCTGACCCTGCTGGGGAGCTGGGGAGGCCTGGTACTAAGGGAAAGGTTTGTAGGCAGCTGCCTTTCACGGGTAAAAGGGCTTTTTAACCAAGCCCTTCTTTTTGTGAGAAGGGGCAGAAGTTTTTCTGGACAGCCTTGTCCTAGTCAGGTGCTCAGTTTCGAGCTCAGCGGCCGTCTCGGCCATGGGTTTGCCAAAAAGGTTTTCACCTCGGCAAGGGACATCGACCAACTTGGGAGGAGGGGGTCTAGTGGTTAGGACAAGGTACTTCAGGCCGGAGGGCCGGGGGTTCAAGTCCCACCTGGGGACAGCAATCTCAGGCCGGAGGGACTGGGATTTCTAGTCCTACAGGCACTCCTTGTGGTCTTGGGCAAGCCACTTAACTCTCCATTGCCCATGTTCCCTGTAAGTATTAGCGTATGTGTCTCATATCCCCTCGTGTTAAATGTATCCCCCAATTGACCGCTTTGACCCGGTGAAAAGCGGGATATAAATACAGCTAAATAAATAAATAAACTTGTCCTGCACCCAGAGCTCGAGTTCCGATGACTGCAGCCATGGCTGGCATCGGGCTCCGAAGCCGGCTGCTGCTACACGAGCCGAAGCCTCGAAGCCATCGTAGGCCGCTCGGGACATGAACTTCGAGCAGTCCCGGATTCCTGAGGACAAAGTCTGGCACCTCTGCAAAGGTTCCCCCGGAGAAGCCAGCAGAGAACCCGGCAATCTCTTTCGCCAGATCTCGTAAGTACACGCCCATGTACAGCTGGTAGGACTGGACACGGCAAGCAAGCATCGAGCCCTGGAAGCACTTTCTGCCGAAAGCATCCAGGTTCCGGGCCTCCCTGCCGGGAGGCACCGCAGAGTGCATCTTCTGGCTCCTGAGATGATGCATGGCCGATTCCACCACCATGGAATGGTGCGGCAGCTGCGCCTTCTTGAATCTAGGGCTCTTATGGAGTCGATAGATAGAATCGACCCGCTTGCTTAAAACCGGCGCCGAGGCCAATGCCTCCCACATCTGGAAGAGGAGCCGTTCCAGCATCGGAGGGACCAGCACAGTAAAGGCCTCCTTCGGAGGAGAGTCATACTGGAGGGCCTCGAGCTCCTCGGCTCGAGGCTCCTCCTCGGGGTCCGCGGGAATCGCCAACGCCTTGGCCATGTCCCTGACAAACTCCGAGAACCTGGTTTCCTCCGGTGGGGACCTACTCCGGGACTCGGATTGCGGTGAGTTCGAAGGGACACACCGAGTCCGAAAAGTATCGGGGGACTCCTCGTCCTGTCTCCCACGTGGACTCATCCGAAGAGGAGTCGAGGGGCTCCGACCACGCGGGTCTCGGTGGCACCGGCGTCGACGCCCTCGGCTCCGAGCAGGAGGTCGAGAGTGACCGTGACCGAGGACGACTTCGAGCCTTCATGGTCTCGAGTATCGGCTCGGTCTCCGGGGTCGACTTCAACGTCGATGTCCCGGTGGTCGGGGCAGATGCGCCAGCGAGGCTGACCATCAGTACCCGCTGCTGAACCATGAAGGCAGACAGTCTGCACTCCAAGGCTGTCAGCCTGAGTCCAAGCTCAGGAGACTCAGCAGCCACCGACTCGGGCCCCAGCAGCACCAGGCCCGACGTCGGCTCCCTTGGAGGAGAGTCCACGAGGACCACAGGACTTACGTGTCCGAAGGGGTTCTGGCTCTATGCAAGGCATTAGGACGACTTCTCCTGCTCCAAGGGCCCGGGGCAGCAGTCGGGGGTCTTAAACCTGGCTCTCGAGGAACCAGGGACCTCTTCCAACGCCGCCCTCACGAGCCGTTTCTTCCTCTTACGTTCCCGATCGGGGGACCCCCTGTCCGAGGAGCCCTGGCGATGCTCGGGATCAGACTCCCGAGACGTTGAGGTCTCAGACGAGGTCCGGGCCCGGCCGGAGGCGGAGTCCAAGAAAATCCTCTTTTTCTGATGCTGATGGCTTCGGAGTGCCTTGGTGGACATCTTGCCACACGGGCCACAGATCATAGGATCATGATCTGGGCCTAGGCACCGAAGGCAGCAGTCGTGTGTGTCGGTGAGAGACAGTTTCTTGCACCGATCACACTTTTTGAAACCAATGGAAGCCATCGGGGAAAAAAGGGCCCCCTCGAGGTCAAAGGACCGGCTTTTCCAGGGAAAAGGCAAAAAAGGGCACGAACGCCAGCCACGAAAGGCAAAAATCAAAAAAATAGAAGACGGGCTCGATACCTGTGTACCGAACCCGGCGGGAAGGGGAACCGGCATCGAACGGGAGAAAATGGCGAAGTAATCGCAAGAAAAAACGTCAACTTTTCCGGGTGACACTGACAGACGTCCGATGGGCTCCACGTAAAAATAAAGACTGAGCAAGATGGCACCTTTAGGCGGGAAGGGGACCGCGCATGCATGCAGTATTCCCAAAGGCTTTCTTTGAAAGCTGGGGAAATGCTCCGCACGGGGGCTCCATCGGCGTCGATGTCACCCATAAGTGAGGACTGACTTCCTGCTTGGTCCTGGAGAAAGATACTTATCCAGCATTAAATACAATAAATTGTAAGATTATTTTGTTATAAAAGCACGAGATTAATATAAAAATGAAAGAAGCTATTTTATGACCTTACCTCTAGAACTTTAAGGACACCAGTGGAAGCATAATAATTAGCCACAATACAGGCACGCAGTTTATCCATCATCCTCCTTGCTTCAATCAGTCGCTAATAAAGAAATCAGAAAGGATAATGTAATTGAGGAAGATCAAAAGAGCACATTTTAGTTTTTTCAGCTTGTTGTTAAATCACCTAGGTACCAACCTGATCAATCACTTCAATCTCATGTTCCTTGTTCTTCATTTCGATAGCAAACTGTTCTTTAATAATAGTTTCAATCCTCTGAACAGCAGCATCTCGAGCTTTCAAAAGGAAATTAAAATAACATTCATTATATATTGCTAGACACGGGTTTTTCTGTACCAATTTGCTAGAATTACAAACTAAAATTACTTAAAAGGTTCTTAAGTATTGGGTTGCTGTGCTAGTCCCCTTGAATATAAAGAAATAAGGATCAACAAATTACTGGCAAAACCATTTTACTAGACTTCAATACATTTGTTACTAGCTTTCAAGAGCTATACTCACATTTATCAGATCAGTGAAACAATAGGACAATTATAGTGTGCTTAAAGAGTACAGAGTCAGCTAGTATGTTGCAGGATGCATTACAGTATATACATACTATATTGCAGGATGCATTACAGTATATACATAGTTCTGCAAAGGACTGGGTTGAGTTGGGGATGGTGGAAAAAGCTTGACAGAAGTGACAGACAGTAAAACCCTACAGTATTAACAACACTAGTTTACTGCATAGTAAAGGTAAAACGCCAGACAATGTGATAAGATGCCATACATAAGAAATGCCATATTGGATCAGACCAAGGATGGTTAAGCCCAGTATCCTGTTTCCAATAGTGGCCAATCTAGGTCTTAAGTACCTGGCAGGTTCCCAAAAAGGAACATAAGTCCCACAATGCTTGTTGCAGGGTAAGCAATGGATTCCTGGGTCCTCTTTATAGACCTTTCCTCTAATAACTTGTCCAAACTTTTTTTAAACCCACTAACAGTTTTTATTACATCCTCCGGTAATAAATTCCAGAGTTTCATTACAAGATGAGTGAAAAAATATTCTCTTATTATTATTCTTAAATGGGTTACATTGGAGCTTTATTGCATGTCTCCTAGTCTTTCTACTCTTTCATGGAGTAAACAACCTAGTCTTGAAGGACTACCTAAAAGGACTGCAACTGCTGGAAAGACGTTTGCACTTGTAAGTATATAACTTTTGGGAAATTCTCTAAATCTTGGGGAAGAAGGAATTCTTTGTTTTAAAGCTGATACATCTGTGTATTTTAGAATTCAGTATTTTTGTTAGGTCAGTCAGGGCTTAGTACCACCAGAGCATTTTTCATTTAAATCAAATCAGAGTACAGCTTAGCATAGAAGGTAGAATAGGGAAATACTCTTTGAGAAGAAAGGAATATATTGTTTCTGGAGACCTTTATAAAGAGGCCTTCCAGACAGGCAAGAAACCTGTCAAGTTGTCTTAAATAGGTGTTAAAGCCAAGTGACAGAACAAAGGGGCAATTTGAAAGGCTCTCTATCTAAACAAGAGCTGTGTGAATCACCCAAGAAACTCTTTAAGAGTATACCTTAGAAGCACAGGTCAGGGCACTGTGTAGCAAGCCAGCATTACTAGGGGGCTTGTTTACAAAGCCGCGGTAGTGGTTCGCGATCGCGATCGCAGCCGCGGCCCCATTGAAATCAATGGGGCCGCGGCTCCGATTACGATCGCAAACCGCTACCGCGGCTTTGTAAACAAGCCCCTAAGTGTTCTTTCCCTCCTCCTCACCTCAGGTATAATCTTAGCTTTATAAGTTCTTAACCCTATTAAAGGGAAAGAGGTGGTCAAATTCACTTTCATGTTCAGCTAGTTATCCTCATCAGGAATAGATTAATTAGGGCTCTGAAATTAATCTTGAGGTGAACAAAGCCCCTTAAACTTATTAGGTATAGTTGTATTAGTACAAGCATCCCTAGCAACCTTAAGTAAACACTTTAAAACTAAGATGAAGACAGCAGTCCAGCAGCAAGATGCGGGCTATTCAGAATTTTGCATGACATGCCATATGTATGATTTTCTCCCAGGTGGTGAGCGGTGTTATGTATGCACTAGGTGCAAGGAACACTCTGCTCTCAGAAAATGGGACCGATCTCTGGAGGCTAAAGCGTAGTTACTCACCTGTAACAGGTGTTCTCCGGGGACAGCAGGAATCAGTCCTCACATATGGGTGACGTTGGCGCCGACCGAGCCCGTGCAGAGCAAATCCCCAGCTTTCAAAGAAAGCTTTTGGGATTGCTACCATGCATGCGTGGTCCCCTTCCCGCCCAAGGGTGCCATCTTGCTCAGTCAAATGACATAGCTAAAAGACGGCAAAACAAATAAAGATGGTACAACTGCAACTCCATGGTGAGGAGGGAGGGTTGCGAGGACTGATTCCTGTTGTCCTCAAAAAACACTTGTTACAGGTGAGTAACTACACTTTCTCTGGGAACAAGCAAGAGCTCCGTTGCCATCCCCCACAAAAGAACCAAAGCAACTCAAAGGACCTGCAACAGAGCCTTTGAACTCTATGCCCCATCCCTCTGGAACGCTCTACCAAACCACATCAGGAACAACGGTGATCTCCCATCATTCAAAAAGCAGCTAAAAACCATCCTATTCCAAGAACATCTCTGAATAGGAACCCCCCCCCCCCCTATTTCTCTCCAAGATCTCCAATCCAGTAACTATGCTATCTTGTCAGTCTCTATGTTCACCCCAAAAATCATCAATGTTGAACCCCCGGTGATGGGCCCCCACCCCCACATTTGATTCCCCTCCCCTGGTTATATGTCCCACCGCTTTGACCCGGTGAAAGGCGGGATATAAATACAGTTAAATAAATCAATAAATAAGAAGTCAGTCCTCACATATGGGGCTCCCCAGCTACAGGCTACCAAAACCCCATAGCAAAAATAAGGCTCCCTCGTGGAGAACCACAAGCAGCAGCAATGGAGACCATATAAACAGACCAAACAGGACCCCAGTGTCCAATGAAACCAGCACTCCGGTAGCCTGAATACAGAAGGGTCAAAGGGTAGGAGCTGCCTAGACCCCGAAAAGGTTATGAAGCATGGACTGGCCGAAGGCACTATCCCGTCAGGGCTCTCTATCCAGGCAGTAATGAGATGCGACGGTATGAACTGAAGACCAGGTGGCGCCCCAGATGTCTGATAGCAGGACCAAACGCAGGTTGGCTACTGAGGTCACCATAGCCCTGACTCGGTGCGCCGTGACTCAGCCTTCCAACGGAAGCCTCGCATCCTCGTAGGCCAGGACAATACAGTCCGCCACCCATGTGGACAGCGCATGCTTGGACATCACCTCCCCCAGCTTACTGGGGTTGTAGGAAATGAAAAGCTGAGAGACTTTCCGGTGGCCTTGAGTGCATTGTATATAGAAGGACAAGGCCCTCAGAAGTGAGCGCGACCAGGAAAACCACCTTCCAGGAGAGGTAGCGAAGGTGGCAAGTAGCCAGGGGCTCAAATGGTGGGCAGGTGAGCTGCCCCAACACCACACTGAGATCCCATTCAATCACCAGGGGGAGAAATGGGGGCTTAGACAGGAGCAGGCCCTGTAGGAAGCGGGACACCACTGGGTGGGCCGAGAGGGGCTTCCTGTCCACCTGCTAGTGGTTAGCCGCTAGGGCACTGAGGTGTACCCTAATGGAATTAGACTTGAGCCTCGACAGAGAGGTGGAGCAGATATTGCAACACCATGACCACCGGGCAAGAGAAGGGGTCGGCCCCCCCGCTCAGTGCACCAAAGTGAAAATCTGCGCCACTTAAAGGCATAGGCCCATCTGGTAGATACCTTGTGCGAGGCCAGCAGAACATCTTCCACCTCTCTAGGGAGGTGGAGCGGGGCCAGAGTCACCATCTCAGAAGCCACGCCGTCAGCGAAAGGGAGCCGAGGCGGGTCACTCTGACTCTGTCCTGGAGGTGGCCAGTGGCCTGTGACCATTGGTTCCGGAGGCACCACTGTGCTGTCTGCATGTGGAGATGGGCACCTGTAGTGACATGGACAGTGGAGGGCATGTGCCCGAGAAGGCGTAGAAGATGCCTGGCAAGCACAGAGGTACGGTGCTGCATGTCCCGAGCAAGAGACATGATTCTGGCTGCCCGATCCACAGGCAAGAAGGCTTTCGACCGAAGGGTGTCAATTCTTGCCCCAATGAACTCCAGCCCTTGCATCGGGCAAAGGTTCGACTTCGGATAGTTTATAACGAAACCCAAGTGTTGCAGAACCCGAGTGGTGTGTGCTGTGGCCTATTGCACCTCGGGGGCTGAGGTGCCCTTGATGAGCCAGTTGTCGAGGTAGGGGGAAGACAAATATTCCCTGGAGCCTGAGAAAGGTGGTGACCACTGCTAGACAGACAGACACTTTGTTAATACCCTGAGGGCCGAGGCTAGGACAAAGGGTAGCACCCTCTATTGGAAATGATTGCCTCCTATCACAAATCGTAAGTATTGTCTGTGGCTTGGATGGATTAGGATGTGAGTGTAGGCATCCTTTAGGTCTAAGGAGCATAGCCAGTCTCCATGGCGGAGGTAGGGCAGCAATGTTCCAAGGGAGAGTATATTGAACTTCTCCCTCACCAGGAATTTGTTGAGGTTGCACAGGTCGAGGATGGGCCTTAGGCCCCCTGTCCTCTTTGGCACGAGGAAGTACCTGGAGTAGAACCCCTTGCCCTTGAGGTGGTGGGACACCGGTTCCACCGCCTTGTCCTCGAGAAGACCTGCCAACTCCTTCAGGAGAAGGTCCCGGTGAAGGGGAGACCTGAGAGGCTCACCCGGGAAGTAATGTGGAGATATTTGGCTCAGATGGAGGAGGTAACCCTCCCTGACCACCTTGAATGCCCAGGAGTCGGTGGTTATAGTGCCCCACCTGTGGGCATAAAGGGTGAGGCGACCTCCTATAGGCTGCTGATCTCCATGTGGGAGAGGAGCCATACTGTAGAAGTCAAAAGCTCCCCCCTGGCTGGCCGGAGCCGGGGGCTTGGGAGCTTACACGGGCCATGTCCTTGTCCCCTGGCCTGCTGCCCTTGCTGGGGAGCCGGGGAGGCTTAAGGTGGGCAGTTTCTGTAAGCAGTGGACTTCCTCAGGTAAAAGGGCTTTTTACCTGAGCCCTTCTATCGGGGAGGAGCAGTGGTCTTCTCAGAGAGCCTAGTCCTCGTCATGAACTTGGTCTCCAGCTCTGCGGCCTTGTTGGTCATGTGTTTGCTAAAGAGGTTTTCCCCTTGACATGGGACATCGACCAACTTACCTTGTACCCACTGTTCGAGGTCGGACTGGAGCCAAGCCTGGTGGCGCACACCGATGCCTGCCGCGGCTACCCGAGTCACCGACTCAAAACCATCATAGACTGTCCAAGACAAATTTGGAGCATTCACGGACAGCTTTGGACAGGTTCTTGAAGCGCTGCAAAGGCTCCTCGGAGAGACCAACTGAGTACCCAGCGAGTTCCTTCACCAGGTCCCTCAGGGTGCATGCCCATGTACAGCTGGTAGGCCTGGATCAGGCAATTCAGCATCGAGCCTGGTAGCACTTTCTGCCGAGGGCATCCAAGGTGCGGGCCTCCCTGCCAGGGGAGCACCGAGGAGTGCATCTTCTGGTTCTTCAGCCAACGCATGGAGTTGGGCGGCAGCTGTAACTTCTGAAACCCAGGGCTCCGGTGGACCCGATATATCGAGTCGAACCGCTTGCTGACCACCAGCACCAATGTCTCTCACATGTGGAACCATAAGCTGCTCCAGGATGGGAGGAATGGGCACCGTGAGCGATTCCCGGGGAGGAGCCTCATATTGGAGGATCTCGAGCTTGTCGGCTCAAGGATCTTCCTCAGACTCGATGGGAAAAGCCAAGGCCTTGGACATGTCTTTGATCTACCAGGGCCTGCATGGCCTCGAGGATCGATTCGGCCTCCGGGGACGTCGTCAACAGATGCCCGGTGGTCGGAGAGGAGGAACCGGAAGTGTCGGACATCAGCGCCCACTGCTGGTCCAAGAAGGCAGTTACACTGCGCTCCAAGGCCGCCATACCGGACTCCAGTCCCGATGGCTCCGCAGCCTTCGGCACGGGCACCGAGGGATTCGGGCCCAACGCTGGCTGCCCAGGAGGGGCATCCTTGATGAGGACTGTGTCTACCTGCCGAGGCCGGTCCTCAACCGGATCTGTCCTGGGGACCTGGCAGGTCGCTCTCTCTCCGACAGCTCGAGCGGACACCTGGGGCTCCGCAACCGGGCCCAGGAGGATCCCGGCCGGTCAGACGTCCAAGGACGCCACCTTCAAGGACTTCTTCTTCCTCTTCGTTTCCCTTGAGGGAGGTCCACGAGGATGCTCGGGTTCGGAATGTTCCTCCCGAGGCATCGAGGCCTTAGATGAGGTCCTGGCTCTCAGAGGCATAAGGGAGGTGGGAAAAAAAACTTTTGTCATGCTGCTGTTGGCGGCTCCTCAAGGCCCTGGAAGACATTTTCTTATAAAGGCCACAGACCGCCGGGTCGTGGTCCAGGCCAAGGCACTGAAGGCAGCAGTCGTGTGTGTCAGTTAGGGACATAATTTTAGCACACCGATCACACTTTTTGAAGCCGCTGGTTGCCATGGGGGAGAAAAAGAATCCCAGCAAGGTCAATGACCCTTCGGGCTGCCAGCGAAGGGAAAAAAAGGTGTGAAGACGCCCAAAAAAAACAAAAGTGTAAAAAAAAAAAAAAAAAAAAAAAAAATCGACCCCGATACCGAGGCACCAAGGTCGGGATAGGAAAGGTACACGTGCAAGACAAGAGGACGAGTAACACTCGAGAAAATCAACTTTTTCCAGGGGAGAAAAAACAGACGTCTGGTGGGCTCTGCGGAAAAAAGGAGCCTGAGCAAGATGGCACCCTTGGGCAGGAAGGGGACCACGCATGCGTGGTAGCAATCCAAAAGGCTTTCTTTGAAAGTTGGGGATTTGCTCCGCGCGGGCTCAGTCAGCGCCAACGTCACCCATATGTGAGGAATGACTTCCTGCTTGTTCCCGGAGAAACTTGGAAGATTTAAGACAGACAGAGTTATATAGATGAGATCTACAGGGACGTAGTACTGAAGTCCCACCTCCAGTCTGGCAGCCCCTCTGTTGCCATGGAGGACAGAAATCCTGTGAAAGGAAAGCATTACCTTGGTGCGGCAGGAAGTGATCTTGTAGCTAGGACCTGTCCTCCAGGTGATGTAAAACTCTCTCACAACGAGGTGGTCTCTCTAGGGACATGAGTCCACGAGGGAAGGATTAGGGCAGCCATTATAGTTGGCGATACAGTCATTAGGTATGCAGATAGCTGGGTGGCTGGAAGATGCGAGGACCGCCTGATAACATGCCTGTCTGGTGCAAAGGTAACCAAACTCACACGCCATCTAGACAAGGTTTTAGAGAGTGCTGGGGAGAATCCTGCTGTCTTGGTACATGTTCAAACCAATGACATAGGAAAGTGTGGGGGGGAGGTTCTGGAAGTCAAATTTAGGCTTTTAGGAAGGGCCGGATATGTACCCGATTCTGAACCCGTGGGAGCAGAGTCAGGTGCAACCGGCCTGGACAGGCAGGACGTGCCCTGATTCAGGCCCACTCCACATCTGGAATAACCCCCACTTAACCCTCCCAATGCGTCTGCATGGCACCAGGACACCATGCAGAAGCCCAGAACCCCTGCAGATTTTTAAATGATGATTTCCTGACCGCCCGAACAGGCCTGCAGAGGCCAGGATTGGGCTGCAGGGAACTCCCTGCTGCTCCTCACCTGCTGTGTGGGGAACCAATGTTGCCGATCGCCCTGACCGAGAGGAAGTAGAATAAGTTCCTCGGCCATCTCTGCTCTCCCAGACATACAGGGCCATGACTAGAATCGGCCCTGTACGTCTGGGGCCATTGTTCCGCCTCCAGCCAACCCCCTCCTGCCCCCATCCAGAATTCCCGCACATCTCCTCTGTATGTGCGGGGAGCTTTGGGTTGGGAATCGGCCTCTAACATTTAGTGGGGGGATATACGTCCAAACCAGATGTATATCTCCACTAAACACGGCGCAGAATGACCCCCATTCTATCCTACCTTCAGGTACTAAAGATGATTTTAATGACAGTTCAGTGATTACTCATAGTCTGCAATTTCATATTTTAGTTCTTTCAACACCCTTGAACGTATACCATCCTGTCCAGGTGATTTGCTACTCTTCATTTTATCAAATAGTTGTAATACATCTTCCTGGTTTATCGATATTTCTTTCAGTTCTTCCGATATCACCTTTAAATACCATTTCAGGCATGGGTAACTTCCCTACATCTTCAGTAAAGACAGAAGCAAAGAATTTAGTCTCTCCACTATGGCCTTTACCTCCCTGGGCAACCGTTTTACACCCCTCTATCATCTAATGGCCAACTGATTCTCTCACAGGTTATTTGCTACAACTACTTGAAAAAGTTTTTATTATGCCTTTTTGCTTCCATGGCAAGCTTTTTTCCAATTTCTCTCTTTGCCTGCCTTATCAATGCCTTGCATCTAATTTATATTTCCTGTTTTTGTCATTTGGCTCCTTTTTCCATTTCCTGAAAGATGCTTTTTTTGGCTACAACAGACTCTGACCTCACCTTTAAACCATGCTGGCAGTTTTTGGCCTTCCTTACAGTTTTCTTAACCCCTTAAAAGGGGACTGTTGTAGTTCTTGATATGGAAGGACAGACTAGATAGGCCATGTGGTCTTTTTCTGTCATCATATTTCTATGTTTCTAACTGAGGAAGCCAAGTTAACTCGCCCTCCCGTTGCCCTTTAGCAAATAGGGAAGCCAAGTTAACTCTGTTTCTCATTCCACCCAGGGAAGCAAGTGAAGACTTACCCCTCACTGCAGCGAAGACTCGGCACCAATCATCTCCGGCATGGTCTGAGCTTTAACAGTTTTGTGTTTTCCCAGGACCTTCAGATCAACTGGAACTCCCACCAGAACAGTAGCAGCTCAGAAACACACAGACACAGCTAAGCTGCTCCAGTTTTAGTGGGAGGATTTGCCACTGTTTTACAGACCAGCGGTGTCCATCAGAGAGCGATCGCTAATGTCAGATGTTATCGGTGTTCCCTTGATCGCTTCTGGCATCTGTGATCGTGCTTTGAAAGTCTGACTGACACCACAGGTGTTTCTTTACCATCAGAGATGTCTAATTCCCCTTGTCAGTTGAAATGAAGGCCCTGGAAAACACAAAACTGTTAGGGCTCAGACCATGCCGGACATGATCAGTGCTGAGCCATCACTGCAGGAGCAGAAAATTCCCCAGGCAGCAGTTTGCTGGGTACCATGCTTTTTCCCCAGTTAAGGGGTTAAAGCAGGGGTGGCCAACTCCGGTCCTGGTGCACCACAATCCAGCCTGGTTTTCATGATGTCCCTAATGAATAGTCATGGATATATTTGCATACAATGGGAGGCAGTGGGTGCAAATATATCTCATGAATATTCATTAGGGAATTCATGAAAACCAGACTGGATTGTGGTGTACCAGGACTGGCCACCCCTGGGTTAAAACATAAAATGCATCTGGTCTGGCCTTCCAAGATACTATTTTTAACCATCACCTATGCTTTGATGTAAATCTTTAACCTTTGCAGGTGCTCTTTTTAGTTTTTTTCTTAACTATTTTCCTCATTTTATCATAGTCTCCCTTTTGAAAGTTAAAAGGTAGTATTGTAGATTTCCTTATTATCCTTCCTCCATTTATTAAATCAAATGTGATCATGTTATGATCATTATCGCCCAGTGACCCCAACACCCTTATCTCTTGCACCAGATCCTGTGTCCCACTAAGGACTAAGCCCAAAATAGCTTCCCATCTTGTTGGTTTGTGAACCAGCTGCTCCAAGAAGCAGTCATTTAATCTAGAAACTTCATTTCCCTAGCATGTCCTGCTGTAACGCTGACCAAGCCGATACTGGGGTAATTTAACCCCTTTCAAGTTTACAGAGTTAACTTGTTCACTTAGAATGCATTTCGTAATGTCTACCCGAAGTAGATATGCCATCAGTTTATACATCCATTTAGCTAACTGCTTATCCAGAGGTATCTTGTCCTAGCTGCTGTGGGCAGTTCCTACGTTATTGGCAAGCAGAGGGAGTCTAACATAAGCACTGCCTGGAGCGTTGGAGGCCATGCCCATTTTGTTTCATTCATAGTTCATTGGGCAAACTGGCAGGCAGAAAACGTGGTTTATCAAAAGGAAGAAATTCAGCAAATGTTTGATTCTGATAATACCTCGGAATAGGATAGTGACAATGACAGCGTATCTAGTTCTAGTAATGCAGATGTGGAAGGCGCCGACAGTCTTAATGACAGTGTGATGGATGATGATGAAAATAAGACAAAGTTTTACAGTATTCAGTTGGTCTAGCATGGACAACAGTCAAAGAACGATTACCATTTACAGGCTCACCGTGTCGGCATGCAACGATATTTGACACTACTGATCCATTAGAATATTTCAACCCGTTTATTACAGATGACATGATCAATGTCATTTTTACTGAAACAACAGCTGATTGAGGGCTCAACCTTCAAGCAGAATTTCAGGTTGAACGAGAGGACTGACGTCACAGGATCTGAACTCAAAGTTTTCTTTGCCTTGGGATAGTTCAAAAGTCAGAGGTGCAGATGTACTGGTCTACAAAGCCTTTGCTTGAGATTCCATACATCAGGCAAATCATGACTGGACAGTTTTACATTGATCTCAAAATGTCAACTAACAATTCACTGCCAGAGATGACATCATCTGCAATCATTTTGGAAGAAATTCTTTGATGCACCGATCAAAAGGTTCTCCACCGTCTATGTGCCTGAACAGCATGTGGCCACAGACAATCGTTGATGCTGTGGAAGGCCCTGAAACAATACATTCCACTCAAGCGATCCAGCATCGGGACAGAGCACAGGATTGCCATAGAGGCCCTATGCGTGGTGGCATCTCCCAAAGGCTTTCTTCTTTGAAAGCTGGGGGGATGCTTCTGCGAGGGCTCTGTCAGCACAGACGTCACCCACACGTGAAGACTGACTTCCTGTTTGGTCCTGGAGAATTTCCTATGTCATACTTTAAGATTTATCAATTTGTCAAAAATGATGCTTGTTTCTCCATGGAATTTAATTTAAATACAAACAAGAGATAATACACACTTCTTAAAAAGTCATTTTCTCTGGTTTCCAGAAGTTATTATCCCTTTTATGAAGTGGAAGATGAAAAGGTTTCACACGTTTTTACTGCATCTATAGATTTTTCTAATTTGACACGCTCTTGGAAACGGATGAGGAAATTCTGTTCTAACTACTTTATTAATTTTATTTTGGATCTGTTTGGAGAGTGGGTGCTTAGATTATTTTTTTTAAATCTCAAGTCAATCAGATACCATCATATGTGCAATATTCTACACATGTAGGCTATGCTGTCTCAAAACATTTAGATTTCTGATTTGATGCGGTTGGTCACTTTAGATATTTTACATTCCTTAGAGAGCTGCCATGAAAGTGATTTTAAAAGATTTCTACTAGTTTGTAATACCATAAAATGTTCTCATTACTTCTGGAATTAGTTGAAGAAAATTATTTTTGGTAGATGGCTGATTTTATTTACAGATAAAAGGCATCATCATGGGACTAGCATTAGCTCTTTTGGTGGCTGCTTTATTGATGCAAGCTTCAGAACAATTTTGTCCTACACACAAAAGTACGTTTTTGCTATTCTTCCCAAATCAAAGGAAGTTGAAAACAATTATACAGAAGGGGTCAAGAAATGTCTGTCTGTCTATGGCAGCGGTTCTCAACCTGTGGGTCGCGACCCCCATTGGGGTCGCTTCGGGATTTACCGGGGGTCGCGGCAACGGCGGCGGCGGCAACGACCTTCAATTGAAAAAAAAAATTGAAAAAAGCCAAGCCGGTGCAGAGCCTTCCGTCTCTGTGAAGGAGCCTGTGCACATACGTCCCGCCCCCAAAGGAAGTTACATTAACTTCCTTTAGGGGCGGGAAACATCTGCATTGGCTCTTCAGCGGCGGGAAGGCTCTGCATCCACTCCGGCACCCGATAGTGCAGCGAGGTGTTGATCGGGCCCAGAGAGAGATATCAGGACGAGGATAAGTGGAGCGGCGAAGTGGAGGTGAGAACAGCAGGGGAGCTCCGGTGCACGAGTGCAAAAGGAGGCAGGAGCAGAAAAAACGACGGACAACAGACCGTGTGGTCCAGGCCTTGCAGCCACGTGGCAGAGGCTCTTCAGCAGCAGGAGGAGACTATAAGTAAGTAAAATAAAACATAGCTTTATTTACTGTTCTCTAGAGAATTATCCAAACTATCTTTTTTGAATGCTTGCTTAAGTGACTGGAAGTGTGCAGGCCCACCTACAAAATGCTAATCCATTATTTCCTCCGCATCATGAATCAGAAGCTGATAGTTGGCCAATAGCTATTTGGGAGAGTATGGCATATGAGAAAATGGGTTAATGGGGTAGTTTTATACTTGTGCATACTTAGAACTTTCAGAGCAAAAATATGCATCTATTTCTACTTTGAAAATTACTCCCGAGAATTTATGCCTACATTTTATACCTGTTCTTTGGTGAACACAGATTTTCTTGGCTAATTTCTATGTATACATGTGAATTTTGATAAGTAGGCGGATAAACTCCAATCCCTTTCCAAGTGAAATAAAACATAGCTTTATTTACTATAAGTAAGTGAAATAAAACATAGCTCATTTTTTACATTTTAAATGCTGAATGGGAGGCTGGCCTCATGGTGCTGGCACTTCCATACAGAAGAATCTTAGTTTGAGTCCCAGGTCCATACTTGATTGTGTTTGAGAGGATATTACTGAGAAAGCAACCAATTTCATCAGTATTTTTATTTATGTGTTTTATATACCAACAACAAAAGTACAGCGGAGGGCAAATCACCACAGCCTACCAATATGTTGGTTAAATTCTTTATTGGGTCCCTAATAAAGAATTTAACCAACATATTGGTAGGACGTGGTGATTTGCCCTCCGCTGTACTTTTGTTGTTGGACTTTCTGCGGAAGGCCTTCTCCTCCATTTGTGTTTTATATACCTCCATTTCGGGGAATCATACATTTTTATCCCCCCCCCCCCTTGTTGTGGAATGGAATGCTGTGGTTTGTAATTTTATTTTATTGTTATGTTTATATTTTGTTGCAGTTTTTAATAATAAAAAGATTTATTTAGCTGAAAGTGCAAGGTCCCCTAGCCATATATATTTTCCTTCTGCATTTGTATTTTTTTTTTCATTGTGTTGAATATTATACTTTGCTAGAGTACTGTAATTGTGTGGGTATGCTGGATGGTCTGACTATTTCCTTTTGAAAAGAAGGTGATATGTGCAACGGTAACCATATGCTGTTTATTGTCATTGGTGCAAGTTGGCCTAATTAACAGAGACTTCTGAGCATTTGTATAGCGCTACAAGACGTATGCAGCACTGCACAGACATGTAAGAGACAGTCCCTGCTCATCAAAGCTTACAATTAGTTTTTATGGAGGTCTGTTAATACAGTTCTGTTGGTCTTTGCTGGATGCCCTCACTCAGTGGTGCTGCTGGCTCGCCCGCTGTTTGGCCACACCAAGGAGCCCTCTAGTGAGGCTTTCAGACACAGGTCCACCTTCCAGTGCTGCTTTTTATGTTGCTGGGGTGCAGTGGGCTGGATCGGGCCTTGTGGGGGTGATCGGGGAGGGACTGCATGGCCTCCTATTAAAAACATGCTGGGTTTTTCGGAGGGAACTTCTACTGGGGAGGGCATTTCTGTCTGTCTGTTTATATAACTGTATGCAAGACATGCCGGTGTGGAATAAGTGGGTTTCTTGGTAGGGGTGAATAGGGTTTCTGAGAGGGTAGAAATGTAAGAGGAATGGGATAAGTATTGCAGGCTGAGAAAAACAACTGGTAGCAATAGCAAGAACTGGAGGCATTGAAGTAGAAGAGTTCAAAAGCAGCACAGCACATTATGCATTTCATATTATAAATATATATATTTTTTAAAGATATATTTGTTTTTTCTATATAGCCGAAAGTTAGCACCTGTGACCTCATCTGCCTTCGCCTTGTGTGATATTATATAACACCAGCGACTCCATTGAAAATGAATGACAGAGAGAAGAATACCAGGAAAAGAAAATATTGCGATGACTTTTTAAGATATGGTTTCACCTCCATATTTTCAGCAGGGATTGAGAAACCACAATGCGTTATTTGTAGCGAAGTTCTATCAGCGGAATCCATGAAGCCAAACAAACTGAAACGGCATTTTGACTGTAAGCATCCCACCTTTGTAGGCAAGGATATTCAGTATTTTAAGAACAAAGCTGATGGAATCAAGAAAAGCAGACTTGATATTGGCGGAAAGCTCCACCAGCAAAACATAGCCGCTGTTGAAGCTTCATATATGGTGGCTCTCAGAATCGCCAAAGCCAAGAAAGCTCACACCATTGCCGAGGAATTGCTGTTACCAGCAACAAAAGATATTGTTCGAGTCATGCTTGGAGATGAATTTGTACGGAAATTGAGTCCAATTTCCTTGTCTAACGACACCATCGGTAGACGAATAGAAGATATGTCTGCTGATATCCTTGACCAAGTAATCCAGGAAATGAAATCCGCTCCACTTGGACTATTTAGCATCCAGCTTGATGAATCCACAGATGTTTCAAACTATTCTCAGTTACTGGTTTACGTGAGATATATTAATAATGGTGAGTTTAAAGATGAGTTCCTTTTTTGCAAGCCACTTGAAACGACAACAACTGCTCGTCATGTGTTTGAAATATTTAGTTCATTTCTGCAAAACCACGATATCCCCATCGACAAGGTTTGTGGTGTTTGCACAGATGGAGCTCCAGCTATGCTAGGATGTCGGTCGGGATTTCAACGTTTGGTGTTCAATGAATCCCCGAAAGCCATTGGAACTCACTGTATGATTCATAGACAAGTTTTAGCAACGAAGACACTGCCACCAGAGCTGCAAGAAGCTATGACAAATGTAGTAAGTGCTGTTAATTTCATAAAAGCAAGTGCTTTAAACACGCGACTGTTTACAAAACTTTGTAATGATTTGGATGCATCCAATAATGTTCTTTTACTACACACTGAGGTGAGATGGTTATCAAAAGGAAAGGTTTTAAAGCGCGTCTTTGATCTTCGCGATGAACTAAAAATGTTTTTTAAGCAAAAAGCAAAACCACAATTTGAAGCACTTTTCAGTGACAAAAAGCAGCTGCTGAAAATTGCTTACTTGGTTGACATATTTGCAATATTGAACGAATTAAATTTATCACTGCAAGGACCAAATGCAACATGCCTAGATTTGTCCGAAAAGATTCAAGCATTTCAAATGAAACTTCAGCTTTGGCAGAAAAAGTTAGCTGAAAATAAAACGTACATGTTGCTAAACTTATCCACTTTCTTTGAAGAAAACGAGATTGAACTTGACACAAGAAATGAAATTATAATTTCTGTCAAACAGCACCTAGAAATGCTGGAAGAAGAAATTTCAGCGTATTTTCCAAATCTACCTGGCACACCATTTGCACTTGCCAGAAGTCCATTCACAGTTAAAGTTGAGGATGTTCCTGAGATTGCACAAGAAGAGTTCATTGAACTCATTACCAGCGATGCAGCGAAAAATGATTTTTCTTCAATGTCAGTAATTAAATTCTGGATCAAGTATTTTCAATTGTATCCTGGACTGTCTGAGATTGTGTTGCGTCTACTTCTTCCGTTTCCAACAACATATCTGTGTGAAACCGGCTTCTCAAGCTTGTTGCTTATCAAGAGTAAATACCGCAATAGACTTGCTGCAGAAGATGATCTTCGTTGTGCTCTCGCAAAGACTGAGCCGAGAATTTCACATCTGGCGAGAAGGAAGCAAGCACAACCTTCGCACTGATAGCCTATGCCTACTTTTTAGGTTTGACAACGCTAACATTTTTGTTCTTCGTCAGTCGTTTTGAATAAAGCATACTAAAACCGTTGACTACAAAATCATCATAATTTCGAGATCAAATATTGTTATTTGTTGTTGTGATTAATTATTGTGGTTTAAATAAGTAAATTTTATAAATAAAAACATATTGCAAAGGCCTGTAATATATTAATAATTCAACAAATTATTACAGCGACATTGCGTTAATGATAAAGGATGAGAGACGCATTTGATTTTATCATTGGGGTCCCCACAAGTTGACCAATGGTAAAAGGGGTCACGGCACAAAAAAGGTTGAGAACCACTGGTCTATGGGATAGAACGGCATGAGTTAAAAACCGGTGCAAAGTCACATCAAGTTTCAACATTGACCAGATCAGAACAGGAGTTCCAGAGAAATAAGCTCTCCGTAAAACAAATTGCTCCTTTCGAACTGCTTCTCTCCTATTCTCTCATCTCCCAAACCACTAATTGCCCACATCCCTGAAAACTACCCCTCCCCCAAAAAAAACCCAACTCCACCAGAATCCCACCTCCCAAAGTTTACCTCTTCCTGCAACTGCCACCAAACAAGCCTCTACTACTTTCCCTGCTGACCCACCACCCCACAAACTGACTAACTCATAAGAACATAAGAACCTAAGATATGCCATACTGGGTCAGACCAAGGTCCATCAAGCCCAGTATTCTGTTTCCTACAGTGGCCAATCTAGGTCATACGTACCTAGCAGTTTCCCCAAGGGACACAGGTTCCACAATGCTTGTATTGGTTCAAGCATTGATATCCTGGGTCCCTTCTTAATAATGGTTTATGGACCTTTCCTCCAGGAACTTGTCCAAACCTTTTTTAAACCCAGCTACACTAACAGCCTTTACTACATCCTCCGGTAACAAATTCCAGAGTTTGATTACACGTTGAGTGAAAAAATATTTTCTTTTATTAGTCTGAAATAGTTTACCCTGTAGCTTCATTGCATGTCCCCTAGTCTTTCTATATTCTGATAGCGTAAACAATTGATCCACGTTTACCCGTTCCACTCCATTCATTAATTTATAGACCTCTATCATATCTCCCCTCAGGCGTCTCTTTTCCAGGTTAAAGAGCCCCAACCTTTTTAGCCTTTCTTCATAGGAGTATCCTTCCATCCCCTTTACCATTTTGGTGGCTCTTCTCTGAACCTTTTCTAAAATCGCTATATCCTTTTTAAGATACGGCGACCAGAATTGCACACAATATTCAAGGTGCGGTCTCACCATGGAACGATATAGAGGCATTATAATATCTTTTGTTTTATTTTCCATTTCTTTCCTTATCATACCTAGCATTCTATTTGCTCTCTTGGCCGCTGCTGCACACTGGGCCGAGGGTTTTAACATGGTATCCACAATGATGCCTAAATCTTTTTCCTGGGTGGTGGGGTTCCTAATGTGGAACCTTGCATTGTGTAACCATAGTTTGGGTTGTTCTTCCCTAGGTGCATAACCTTGCACTTGTCCACATTAAATTTCATCTGCCATTTTGATGCCCAGTCTTCCAATTTATCAAGATCCTCTTGCAATTTTCCACAATCCTCTTGGGTTTTAACAACTTTAAATAGTTTTGTGTCATCTGCAAATTTGATAACCTCACTCACTATTCCACTTTCCAGGTCATTTATGAATATGTCAAAAAGCAGCGGACCCAGCACAGATCCCTGCGGTACACCACTATTTATCTTTCTCCACTGGGAAAATTGGCCATTTAGCCCTACCCTCTGCTTTCTATCTTTTAACCAGTTCCTGATCCACAATAGTACACTGCCTCCTATCCCATGACTCTTTAGTTTTGCCAAAAGTCTCTGATGAGGGACCTTGTCAAAGGCTTTCTGAAAGTCCAGATACACAATATCAACTGACTCACCTTTATTCACACCTTCAACAAAACATAACAGATTAGTAAGACAAGATCTTCCTCGTCTAAAGCCATGTTGGCTATCTCCCATTAGGCCAAGACTATCTACATGCGGAGTAATTTTGCTCTTTATGATGGTTTCTACCATTTTCCCCAGTACTGATATCAGGCTCACCGGTCTGTAGTTTCCCGGATCACCCCGGAACCCTTTGTAAAACTTGGCGTTACATTGACGATCCTCCAATCTTCAAGTATTACAGATGATTTTAATGAAAATTCACAGATTACTAATAGCAGGTCTGCAATCTCATATTTCAGTTCTTTCAACATCCTTGGATGTATACCATCCGGCCCAGGTGATTTGCTACTCTTCAGTTTATCTAATAGTTGTAATACATCTTCCCGATGTATCGATATTTCCTTCAATTCTTCCGCACCTTTAAATGCCACTTCAGTCACTGGTAACATCCCTACATCTTCCTCAGTAAAGACCGAAGCAAAGAATTCATTCAGTCTCTCTGCTATCGCCTTGCGGACTCTTAGTGCCCCTTTCACCCCTCTATCATCTAATGGACCAACTGACTCTCTCACAGGTTTTTTGCTTTGAATGTACTTGAAAAAGTCTTTATTTCGCGTTTTTGATTCTGCAGGAAGCTTCTTCTCAAATTCTCCCTTGCCTTGCATTTGACATGTGCTGTTTCCAGGTTTCATCGTTTGGCTCTTTTTTCCATTTCCTGAAAGATGCTTTTTAGGCAGCAGCCTCTCTGACCTCACCTTTAAACCATGCTGGCAGTTTTTTGGACTTCTTTCCACTTTTCTTAAAGCGTGGCATAAAGCTGGTCTGGGCTTCCAAGATAGTATTTTTCAACAATACCCAAGCTTGATGTAAGTCTTTAACCTTTGCAACTGCTCCTTTTAGTTTTTTCTTAACTATTTTCCTCATTTTATCATAGTCTCCCTTTCGAAAGTTAAAAGGTAGTACTGTGGATTTCCTTACTATCCTTCCTCCACTAATTAAATCAAACGCGATCATGCTAAGATCACTATTGCCAAGTGGCCCCAACACCCTTATCTCTTGCACTAGATTAGCTAGTTTAAAAGCTGCTCTATCTCCTTTTTAAAGTTTAATGCCAGCAGCCTGGTTCCATCCCAGTTAAGGTGAAGCCCATCCCTTCGGAAGAGCGCCTCCTTTCCCCAGAATGTTCCCCAGTTCCTAACAAATCCAAAACCCTCATCTCTACACCAATGTCTCATCCATGCATTGAGACTCTGGAGCTCTGCCTGCCATTTGGGCCCTGCGCGTGGAACGGAAAGCATTTCGGAGAATGCTACCCTGGAAGTTCTGGATTTCAACTTCCTACCTAAAAGCCTAAATTTAGCCTCCAGAACCTCCCTACCACATTTTCCTATGTCATTGGTACCGGCATGTACCAAGACAGCAGACTCTTCCTCAGCACTATTTAAGACCTTATCTAGGTGGCCAGTGAGATCCGCTACCTTCACACCAGGCAGGCATGTTACCAGGCGATCCTCACGTCTGCCAACCACCCAGCAATCTACATGCCTAATGATCGAATTACCAACTATAACAACGGCTGTCCTAACCCTTCTCTCATGGGCACATGGCCCTAAAGAAACTTCCTCGGTGCAAGAGGGTTTTACATCGCCTGGAGGACAGGTCCTAGTTACAGGATCACTTCCTGCCACACCAGGGTGATGCTCTCCTGTCACGTGACCTCTCTCCTCCATGGCAACAGGGATGCTGCCAGACTGGAGGTGGGATTTCAGGACTATATCCCTTTAGGTCTCGTCTATGTACCTCTCTGTCTTTGTTTTCCAAGTCTGCTACTCTAGCCTCTAGAGAACAGACTCGCTCCCTGAGAGCAAAGAGCTCCTTGCACCTAGTGCACACGTAAGACCTCTCACCAACTGGAATAAAATAATACATGTGACACTCAATGCAAAAGACTGGAAAGCCCCCATCTTGCTGCTGGACTGCTGTCTGCATCTTAGTTTTAAGCTTGTGTTTAGATCCAAGTTCTTTACTTACTAAGGGTTGCTATGGATATGTATACTAATAAAACTGTACCTAATACATTTAATATAACTTGTTCACCTGAAGCTTAATTAATCTCAGGCCCTTAGTGTATGACTAATTTGGATAACGAGCTTCATCTGAGAGCACCTCCTTTCCTTTAAGATGTGTAAGTACCTATAAAGCTACGATTATCCCAGGGAGGGGTGAGTGGGTGGGTGGGAAATAACACTTATTGAAAGAGGGCTGCTACACAGTACCCTGTCCTGTACTGCGGAGGTAAGCTGTCACCACTTCCTGGGTGATTAACAGTCCTTGCTTGGATAGAAGGAGTCTTTCAAAATGGCCTTTTGACCTGCCACCTGGTGTTAACACCTATTGAAAAGGTTTCATGGGTCTCTTGCCCCCTAAGTAGAAGGCCTCTTTGTTAAGGTCTCTAGAAGACCTTATATGTTGCTCAAAGAGTACTGACCCTGTTTATACTAAGTTATATTCTGATTTGATTTAAATTAAAGCTCTTTGCTGCTGCTAGGCTCTGACTTATTATGAAATTTAAACAAAAAGCTCTCTGATGGGTTCTAAATTTAACCAGAAAGCTCTCTTCTGTGTTTTAATTTTAAACTAAAAGTATTTTGCTGCTACTAGGCCCTGACTGATTTAACAAAAAACACTGGGTTCACAGATTAATTAGCTTTAATACAAAGAAGTCCTTTCAGAAAATTCCCAGAAGTATATACTCACAATTGCAGCTCTCTCTTCAGAAGTAGCAGTCCCTTTTTCTAGTTCTTCAAGACTGAGGATCACAGAGCTCTGGTTGAGCTATTTCTGTCTGTGCTGAAGCAACAGAACATCCTGCTACAAGCTCCTGAAAGCATGCTAGTGCCATGATCTGAACTCTTAGAGAGCTTAAAGTGAGACAGTTATCAAAGCCATCTTGAAGAAATGATGGAACAATTGGCACATCTGTCTGCCGGGGAGAGAGAAGGTAGACTTTTGCCTCGCTTTCAAGAGAGTTGCGAACATCATTAGAGAATATCCCTTTTGCTTCAGGCAGAACATCTCAAAGGCCAAGCCATAAAACGAGAAGCAACCCAGGCCACCCACAATGCAGCATAGCTTTCGTCCACCACATAGGCAGCGGCCATTCCAAAAGCAGTCTCACCAGATCTGCGGACCAGGGACTTCACGACTAGTTTGCTGCCACCAGGTTCACCAGTCCCAAATGATTCCCTATCTTTCCTTAGCACGTGCCTAATCAGGGTCCATGATGAAAAGACATACAGAAGGCAACCTGCCGGTCATGGCTGCAAAAATGCATACACTCCCTTGGAGCGAAGCTCGTTCCTCAGACTGTAGAAGTACTCTGCTTTCACGTTTGCCCACGTCACCATCAAATCCATGGATGGCCAATCTCAGCAGGCTATTATCTTCTGGAAAGCTTGGTTTCTGATTTCCCATTCACCTAGATCAAGGATGTGCTAAGGATGTTCGCCTTTACATTTTTAACACCAGCGATATGCTGGACAGAGAGCCAGAAGTTATGGTCCACCCAGGGGTGTGGGCAGCTGCATCTCCTGAGCTACCATGACACACTTCATGCTCCTTTTCCATTTGACATATTTCACTGCCGTGTTGTCAAAGAACACACACACTGCTCAACCCTAAACCAAACGACAGAATCACTCCAGGGCTAACTAGACAGCCCACACCTCCAAGAGATTGATCGGCCAGGCTCCTACTCAGGCAGACCATCAACCTTGTGCCATCTGACCCAGACAGTGAGCTCACTAGCAGGACAGAGTGGCATCTGGTGTCACCATCACCCAGTGTGAGGATTCCAGGAGCATGCCCTTCAAAACATTTGCAGGCTGAAACCACCACTAAAGGCTCCTTGCCACTGCAAGGGAAGTCCAACATTGTAATCCTGTGACAGAGGCGACGGTGTGACAGCAGCACACTCTGGAACGGGTGCATGTGGGCTCGGACGAGTCCGTTCTCTAGAGGCTAGAGTAGCAGACTTGGAGACATAAGACAGAGAGATACACAGACAAGACCTACAAGGATATAGTCCTGAAGTCTCACCTCAAGTCTGGCAGCAACCCTATTGTCATGGAGGAGAGAGGTCACATGACAGGAGAGCATCACCCTGGAGTGGCAGGAAGTGATCCTGTAACTAGAACCTGTCCTCCAGGTGATGTAAAACCCTCTCGAATTGAGAAAGTTTCTCCAGGGCCATGTGCCCATGAGGGAAGGGTTAGGACAGCCGTTATAGTTGGTGATTCGATAATTAGGCATGTAGATAGCTGGGTGGCTGGTTGACGTGAGGATCGCCTGTTAACATGCCTGCCTGGTGCGAAGGTAGCGGACCTCACGCGCCACCTAGATAAGGTCTTAGATAGTGCTAGGGAGGAGTCTGCTGTCTTGGTACATGTCGGTATCAATAACATAGGAAAATGTGGTAGGGAGGTTCTGGAGGCTAAATTTAGGCTTTTAGATAGGAAGCTGAAATCCAGAACTTCCAGGGTAGCGTTCTCCGAAATGCTTCCCGTTCCACGCGCAGGACCCAAAAGACAGGCAGAGCTCCGGAGTCTCAATGCGTGGATGAGACGATGGTTGCAAGGATGAGGGTTTTGGATTTGTTAGGAACTGAGGAACATTCTGGGGAAAGGAGGGGCTCTTCCGAAAGGAGGGGCTTCACCTTAACCGGGATGGAACCAGGCTGCTAGCATTAACCTTTAAAAAGGAGATAGAGCAGCTTTTAAACTAGCTAATAGGGGAAAGCCGACAGTCACCCAAGAGCTAATGGTTCGGAAGAATGTATCCTTGAAGGATACTAAGGGACAAAAGCAGGAGGCCTTCTGCAGATTCACACAACAGGAGTACAGTGGAGGGCAAGAATCCACGGCCAACCAGACGATAATAGGTAAAATCAACTTTATTGAAGACCCAACTTTACAAGTTTCGGCCGGAGGCCTTCATCAGGGGTCTAAAAAACAGACATATAAAACAAATGTGACTATAATACATAAATGCAAAATATAAATAAAGAAATATGTAGATGAATAATTAAAAAATGTAAATAAATAATTAAAAAACATTACCAGATTACCACATAGTGTGTACAACACGTCTATGGGGTGGAAAAAAACCACTCTTCCCAATCTAAAACATAATAAAAATACATACATATATGATTAGATATCTAAAAATATACAAGGTATATAACATAAAACTAGCATACGAAACAAAAAGAATTAATAATATGAAAGAGATAATAATGTAAAATTTAATTAACAACACTAGCAAAGGAAGAAAAATTTTGGTCAATATGTGTGTCAGACAAAGTAAAAACATATTAGCATAGAAATACATATAAAAAAATAATATATATATATGTATTGTACTCTAAAAGGTCGCGGACAGAGAACTGCAAGTGTATGCATCTAAAAATATACAAGTTATATAACAAGATAAACATACATAACTAAAAAGAATTAATATGATAAAAAAAAGTCGATAACATTAACATAAGTGGAATACTTTGTCTATATATGGCAAAGATAAGATAAAGCTGCGTTGGCATAGAAATACACATAAAGACATACATTGCACTATAAAATATCGTGCAGGAAAAACTGCAACAGTGCATGAAAAAACGGGAAGAAATAAAACAAGTGCCAGCCTACAAGTATCTAAAAAGCCATGTGTGGTATATAAAAATATTTAATATTTAGTTGATTAATAAAATGATTACAAAAAAGAGAAGGAGATGATAATCAACATGTCTGAAACAAAACGTATACAAATAGTTGAAACAGCTATAAAGGTGAATGCTGTCTATATGTGTAAGTATGGATCCCAGGCAAGATAGTATGTGATGATTATCAAGTATCGAAGGACACTTACTGCATTGAAATATGAGGTGGTGGAAGAAATGTGCTAACAGATGAAACTATGTATGACTGCTATGTAACAAAAAAGTGTAACAAAAAAGTGAGTGGATAATGTTGCAAAGAATATAAAATGTACGAAGGATAAATACGCCATGTGGACAAAAGAAAAGAGAGAAAGTGAAACAGATCGGATATAAGAAGGTTAGTTACCACTTAAAGTAAAAAATAAAAAATAACACTTGCAAAAACTGTAAAAAGCGAGAATCGCCACATAAAAACAAATATAACCAGGTTTGGTCACTACATGAGAGAGAGCACTGTACCTGCAGAAACTGTCAGAGGCGGGAAAATGCCGCACAGAGGCATAGAGAACAAACTTCAATAAAGTTGATTTTACCTATTATCGTCTGGTTGGCTGTGGTTTCTTGCCCTCCGCTGTATTCCTTGAAGGATACTACCAAAAGCAGAGAGGTTCCAAAAAACAGTAAAGTAGCCCAAATGCCCCCCCGAGTATGCAGCAGACAAAGCTTAAAGATTCCAAATTACCCATGCCTACAAATAGCAAGATTAATATGAATAAAATACAGTCTCTAAAATGCTTGCATGCAAATGTTAGAAGTCTAAAAAATAAGATGGGAGAGTTAGAATATATATAGCACTAAATGAGAGGTTAGATATGATTGGAATTTCAGAGACATGGTGGAAGGAGGACAACCAGTGGGACACTATGATACCTGGGCACAAACTATATCCTAATGATAGAGCTAATCAAATTGGTGGAGGGGTTGCGCTCTATGTTAGAGAGGGCATTGAGTCAGAAAGGATTAAAGCTTTGCAGGAAACAAAATTTGCTGTAGAATCTCTATGGATTGAAATTCCTTGTAAAAAAGAGAAGGCGATGGCAGTGGGGGTGTACTATCAATCGCCTGGCCAGAATGAACAAATGGATGATGAAATGCTCAAAGAAATCAAGGAAGCTAACAAAAGTTACAGCACAGTAATTATAATGGGTGATTTCAATTACCCCGGTATTGACTGGGTCAGTGTCACGGCAGGACATGCTAGGGAGATAAAGTTCCTAGATGAAATAAATGACTGCTTCTTGGAGCAGCTGGTTCATGAACTGACCAGAGGGGAAGCCATATTGGACCTAGTCCTTAGTGGAACACCAGATCTGGTGCAAGAGATAAAAGTGTTGGAGCCACTTAGCAATAGTAAACATAGCATGACTGTGTTTGATTTAATTAGTGGAGGAGGGATCGTAAGGAAATCCACAGTACTACCTTTTAACTTTTGAAAGGGAGACTATGATAAAATGAGGAAAACAGTGAAGAAAAAAACTAAAAGGAGCAGTTGCAAAGATTAAAGACTTACATCAAGCTTGTGTGTTGTTGAAAAATACTATCTTGGAAGCCCAGACCGGCTGTATTCCATGCTTTAAGAAAAGTGGAAGGAAGTCCAAAAAACTGCCAGCATGGTTTAAAGGTGAGGTCACAGAGGCTGTTGCCAAAAAAGCATCTTTCATGAAATGGAAAAAAAGAGCCAAATGACAAAAACAGGAAACAGCATAAGCACTGGCAAACTAAATGTAAGGCAGGCAAGGAGAAATTAGACCTTACCTGCTAATTGTCTTTCCTTGAGTTCTCTCCAGGCCAGTCCAGGGAACGATAGGGTTGTCAATCCCCTTCAGCAGCTGAGGACTGTAAACTAAAAGCTTTGCTAACGCCTTAAACCACTCCCCCTGGCTCCACTGCTCCAGTCTCCTAATGTCAAAGCAGCTAACATTTTAACTCTTAAAACAAGAAAAACAAAGAATCTAAGTACTGAGAACTATGCACTTTTCCCAGGGCAAAAACCCCACTGATGCAGCAATCTATGTGCCGCAATTCCACTCTTTTCTTTTTTTTAAATCTAACCTCCTCGGCACTCCCGAGGAAGCCCCAAAGACCACGCCAATCCGAAGCACCACTCCTAAAGTCATTTTGGAGTCATGTAAGCGTAGCGTGTTCCACACAAAACAAAAAACAATAGCTGATCATAGGTAAAACACGGGTGGACCCTGGACTGGCCCGGAGAGAACTCAAGGAAAGACAATTAGCAGGTAAGGTCTAATTTCTCCTTCCTTCTCGTTTCTCCGGGCAGTCCAGGGAGCTATAGGGCAGTACCAAAGCAGTACCTAAAGTTGGGAGGGACCGACGAGCCCTGCCACAATAGCAGCAGCCCCCACATTTGCATCCCCCCTGGCGAGAACTTCCAACCTGCAGAGCCCCGTAAAAGTATGCAACGAAGACCAAGTAGCGGCTCTACAAATATCTACAAAAGGAACTGCGGCATACTCCGCCCAAGACGCCGCTTGACCCCGTGTAGAATGAGCTTTGAGCCCGTCGGGAGGCGCTCTCCCTCTGGCCTCATAAGCTGACACTATCGCCTACTTTATTCATCTGGAAATTGACGCTTTCGATGCCGCCATCCCTTTAAGCGGTCCTCCGAAAAGTATGAACAACCGATCTGATCTACGGAAAACCTTAGTGACTTTGAGGTACCTTTTCAATACTCTGCCGAGATCCAAACTTTTGAGTACCCGGATCCATCGGAGAGTCGGTGAGGTCGGTGAACACCGGCAACAATACTGACTGATTTACGTGAAAAGAAGATACTATCTTAGGAAAAAAAGAGGGCACCGGACGCAGTACCACTTTTTCTGCCAAAAACTGAAGGTAAGGCTCTCTACACGACAGTGCTTGTAAGTCTGAAATTCTTCTCGCAGAACACAACGTGACCAGAAACACCATCTTCCAGGAAAGCTCCTTCAAACCCCCAGACGTCGACGCAAACTGAGGCTGCGCTAATGCCTCCAGAATGACGTTTAAATCCCAAGCTGGTACCACCGACCTTAAGGGAGCCTTGAGAAGTCCAGCCGCCCGGAAAAAACACCAAATATCTACATGCGCAGTCAACCGGCGTCCCTGCACCGCACCTCGATAGCATGCTAAGGCCGCTAAATGAACTTTGAGAGTGTTCAGCGCCAAACCTTTATCTAGGTCACTCTGCAGAAAAGACATGGGACGCCGCCGCCGAAAACAGTTGAATGCTACGCTGAGTACACCAAGACTCGAACACGCACCATACGCAAACATATGTTAACGAAGTAGACCTTCTCCGAGAACTCAACATGGTGGCTATCACCGGTGCCGAATACCCTTTGCGTCTCAACCGTTCCCTTTCAAGGGCCAAGCCGTAAGCAAGAAGCGATCCACCTGCGGCATTAGAATCTGACCTTGATTCAAGAGATTGCTGCGGCCTGGCAGCCGCCACGGAGAATCCACTAAAAGTCGAATCAGATCCGCATACCTCGGCCTCCTGGGCCAGTCCAGCGTGATGAGAATCACTCTCCCTTTGTGGTCCGCAATGCGCTGAACGACCCGGCCGATCATAGGCCACGGAAGGAACACGTATAGGTGGTGATCCAACAGCCAGGGCTGAACGAGAGCATCCAGACCCTCCGACATGCGTTCCCTGCATCTGCTGTAAAAACGAGACGCCTTGGCATTGTAGAGAGTAGCCATCAGATCCATCACCGGTTGTCCCCAGCGTTGGGTAATGCCGTGAAATACCGCTGCATTCAACTCCCACTCTCCGGGATCCAGAACATTCCGACTGAGATAATTCGGCTGCGTATTGTCCTTTCCTGCTACATGAGCCGCCGACAAGGCCAGGAGATGATTCTCCACCCAGTCCATTAACAGCTGACTCTCTTCCAGCAAAGCCACACTGCCTGTACCGCCTTGTCGATTGATATATGAAACCGTCGCCGCATTGTCGGAGAAAACTCGAACCACTCTGCCCTCGATCAAAGACTGGAAGTGCTGAAGCGCGAGATGTACCGCTCTGAGCTCCAACCGATTGATCGACCAAGAGCCCTCCATTACAGACAATACTCCCTGAGCTAAGCGAG
Source organism: Ichthyophis bannanicus (assembly GCA_033557465.1). Classification (NCBI taxonomy): domain Eukaryota; kingdom Metazoa; phylum Chordata; class Amphibia; order Gymnophiona; family Ichthyophiidae; genus Ichthyophis; species Ichthyophis bannanicus. The sequence goes on from CM066038.1 coordinate 292,520,952, forward strand.
ACTGACAATGCGCTCCCCAGCCCGATAAGCTGGCATCTGTGGTGATTAACACCCAACTGGGATCCTCCAACGGAACCCCTGTGCGCAGATGATCCGCGTCTAACCACCAACGCAGACTGAGACGCACCATCTCCGGACAGACCAACTTTTGAAAGAGAGGCTGAAGATGCGGAGATCACCTGGACAGTAACGCTTGCTGCAGAGGCCGCATATGCACCCTGGCCCACAGAACCAGCTCCAGAGTTGCTGCCATGGACCCCAAGAGCTGTAGGTATCTCCATGCCGAAGGAGCCGGCTGCCGCAAGAACGCCTGCACTTGACGCAAGATCTTCAACGCCCTGTTCTCGGGCAGAAACACCGACCCCACTTCCGTGTCAAACAACGCTCCGAGGTAAGTAAGCTGATGTCCCGGATGCAGCTGACTCTTTGAAAGGTTGACCACCCAGCCGAGCTGCACCACTCGAGCAGTCGCTGCCACTGAGTCTGGGAGAGACCCCGCTCTGATCAACCAATCGTCTAGATAAGGATGTACCCGAATACCTTCTTTCTGCAGCGATGCCACCACTACCACCATAACCTTCGTGAACGTTTGAGGCGCCATCGCTAGACCGAAGGGCAAGGCTAGAAATTGAAAATGGCCCATGGGCACCAAAAACCATAAAAAGCGCTGATGATCTGCTCTGATCGGAATGTGAAGATAAGCTTCCGTGAGATCTATGGACGTGAGAAACTCCCCCGGCCTTACTGCTCGAATAACGGATCTCAGCGTCTCCATCCGAAAATGAGTTACTCTCAATGAGCGGTTTACATGCTTGAGATCGAGAATGGGTCGAAAAGAACCCTCTTTCTTGGGAACTACAAAATAAATCGAGTATCGACCTAGTCCGCACTGGTCTTGGGGTACTGGCTCCACCACTTGAAGCCGCAACAAACGCCGAAGTGTATCGCTTACAGCCTGCCTTTTTTGCCCCATACCTCCGGGAGACACCATGAAGGCTTCCCGCAACGGGTGTGCAAATTCCAGCACATACCCCTCTCAAATGATCTCTAGCACCTATCGGTCTGAAGTTATTGCGGTCCAGGCAGAGAGAAACTCCTGTGAGCAACCTCCTACAGGTATCTCTACCTGGGCCAGCCGACCTTCACTGAGGCTTTTTCGCTGAGCCCTGCTGGGCATTGAAATAACCTCTGCCGAATCCCCTAGCACCCCAAAAGGACTGATTGAGAGGCCCGAAACGAGGTTTGGGATATGGAGCGAACCAAGCCCCCCGGAACCAGCGAAAATCTCTACCCTGACCACGTGGTACCACTCCCGCTCTGGGAGCCTTAGGATGATCTTCTGGTAAACGGCCCCCCTTGGAATCCAAGATCTTTAACAATCTTTTCCAAGGCCTCACCAAAAAGCAGCTTGCCTTTGTAGGGGAGCTTGCTGAGCCGTGACTCTGAAGAAGTGTCAGCCACCCAGTTCCTTAGCCAAAGGAAACGTCTGGCCGCAATCACCGAAGCCATGGATTTTGCAGAAATCCTAACCAAATCATAGAAGGCATCCGCGAAGTAAGCCGCAGCCGACCCAAACTTAGCTCCCTCCATGGACGAGCCATCTCCTGCCTCTGTAGCAGTCTCCCCTTGGAGCCAACGGATCGAAGCTCTGGAAACATATGCCCCACATATGGATGTCTGTAAAGCCAGCGCACTAGAATCAAAGGCATTTCAGGAGCACCTCCAGCTTACGATCTTGCAGGTCTTTAAGAGCTGCTCCCCCTTCTACTGGTATTGTTCTCTTTGTCACCGCTGACACCAAGGCATCCAACTTTTGGCATTTTTAATAATTCTCTCTCTTCTAGCGGAATCGGGTAAAGATGACCCAGAGCGCGACCACCCCTTAGAGTAGCCTCCGGGAACTCCCACTGAGATTCCACCATTTGCTTTATCACACGGTGAACTGGAAAACAGCACTGCTCTGTCTTAAATCCCTGCAACAACGGATCCTCCAATGGTTCCTGTGGCGCAGGGGGCATAACAATATTCAGAGCGGATAAGGACTGCGTAATAAGTGCTCCTAGCTCCTCTTTACGGAAAACCCTAAACACATTTGGGTCCTCGCCCGGAGCAAGTTCACCTTCCTCCAGCTCCATAGGCCAAGAGTCAATGCCTGCCTCAGAGAGGATCTCCCCATCCTCCACTCCTTGAGGCGCTGGGATCTGTGGCTCCACGCTGTCGAAGCCCGTCCCCGCGGAGGCCACCTTCTGAGAAGGACCCTCTCCTGGATCCATTGCAGCTAAGTCAGGTTTCAAATTGTCACAAAGAGTAGCATCAACGGAGGGATTAAGTACCTGTGAAGTTTTCAATAAGTAGGCCTTATGCAGAGCCAAAATAAAATCTGGCAAAAATAAAGCAGAAACCTCTTCCTGAGCTTCAGGCAAGGTCTGCATAGACTTAATAGGTCCAGAAGCCTCTCTATGTGACTTAGATTTCTTTTTAACCTGCTTAGTCTGCCCCGCGGGAGAAACGGCCAACTCCCCCAACATGGCCGCCGTTCCCGCCTTTTCTGTGGTAACTTATAGCTTTTCCAAATCCCTATGAAGAGGCTTGTCCTCCATAACCAACAGCTAAACATGCAATGAAAATTACAAACAATTGGAAAAGGAACCGCTAACCGCAAAAATCATCCCCTGAGAGAAACCGCGAGCCACCGGTAGCAGCGCAGCACCGAACATGGACTCTCCGACCCAAAGACCAAGCCTCAGAAGCTAATACCGGATCGCCAGCAAAGACGCCCAAAACCAAATCTTCTTATTCAAAAACAATCAAGTACCTGAGGGTAGCGCTTCCCGTCACGTCTCCGCTTCCCCACAGCTAGCGGGAGGTGGAGATCACGACTCACTGAAAAAGCACAGGTGGCTTCTGGGGCTCCCAGGCCAAACCTCCTTAAAGTCAAAGAATCCAGCAAATGCAAAGCAGGCTCTGCTTCACACGTTGCTCACATACAGCAACAGCGGACTTTCTGGCTACGTTGTATTAATCCAAAGAAGCATTTTTAGGGAAATATAGCATATACTCAGCCCAGCTAGAGCCAATCTGCTAAAATACTACCCCCTAAGCAACAGAATCTCCTGTCTTCTTTAGCAGAGAGAGTCACAGCCCCTACGTCCTGTTCAGCTGCTGAGGACTGTAAGACTGGAGCAGTGGAGCCAGGGGGAGTGGCTTAAGGTGTTAGCAAAGCTTTTAGTTTACAATCCTCAGCTGCTGAAGGGGATTGACAACCATATCGTTCCCTGGACTGGCCCGGAGAAACGAGAAGGAAGAATTTGAGAAGAAGCTTGCTGCGGAAGCAAACACACATAATAAAGACTTTTTCAAGTACATTTGTAGCAAAAAATCTGTAAGAGAGTCAGTTGGTCAATTAGATGACAGAGGAGTTAAAGGGGCACTAAAAGGCAACAAGGCGATAGTGGAAAGACTGAATGAATTCTTTGCTTCGGTCTTTACTGAGGAAGATATAGGGATGTTACCCATGACGGACATGATATTTAAAGGGGCGGAAGAACTGAAGGAAATATTGATACATCAGGACGATGTATTACAACTATTTGATAAACTGAAGAGTAGCAAATCATCTGGACTGGAAGATATACATCCAAGGGTGTTGAAAGAACTGAAATATGAGATTGCAGACCTGCTATTAGTAATCTGTGAACTATCATTAAAATCATCTGTAATACCTGAAGATTGGAGGATGGCCTACGTAACGCCAATTTTTAAAAAAGGGTTCCAGGGGTGATCCAGGCAACTACAGACCGGCGAGTCTGACGTCAGTACCGGGAAAAATGGCAGAAACCATCATAAAGAACAAAATTACTGAACATGTCGATAGTCATGGCTTAATGGGAGACAGCCAAACAACTCTAATCTAATCATAACTAATCTGTTATGGTTTTTTGACAGTGTGAATAAACAAAGGTGAGTCGGTTGATACAGTGTATCTGGACTTGCAGAAAGCCTTTGACAAGGTCCCTCAGAGACATTTGGCAAAACTAAAGAGTCATGGGATAGGAGGCAGTGTACTATTGTGGATCAGGAACTGGATAAAAGATAGAAAGCAGAGGGTAGGGTTAAAAAGCCAATTTTCCCAATGGAGAAAGGTGAATAGTGGTGTACCCCAGGGATCTGTGCTGGGTCCGCTGCTTTTTGACATATCCATAAATGACCTGGAAAAGGGAATAACCAGTGAGGTTATCAAATTTGCAGATGACACAAAACTATTTCAAGTTGTTAAATCCCATGAGGATTATGGAAAATTGCAAGAGGATCTTGATAAATTGGCAGACTGGGCATCAAAATGGCAGATGAAATTTAATGTGGACAAGTGCAAGGTTATGCACCTAGGGAAGAACAACCCAAACTATGGTTAAACAATGCAAGGTTCCACATTAGGAACCACCACCCAGAAAAAAGATTTAGGCGTCATTGTGGATTACATGTTAAAACCCTCCAACCAGTGTGCAGCTGCAGCCAAGAGAGCAAATAGAATGCGAGGTATCATAAGGAAAGGAATGGAAAATAAAACAAAGGATATTATAATGCCTCTGTATCGTTCCATGGTGCGACCACACCTTGAATATTGTGTGCAATTCTGGTCGCCGTATCTTAAAAAGGATATAGCGTTATTAGAAAAGGTTCAGAGAAGAGCCGCCAAAATGGTAAAGGGGATGGAAGGATACCCCTATGAAGAAAGGCTAAAAAGCTTAGGGCTCTTTAACCTGGAAAAGAAACTGCTGAGGGGAGATATGATAGAAGTCTACTGTATAAATTAATGGAGTGGAATGGGTAAACGTAGATCAATTGTTTACGTTATCAGAATATAGAAAGACTAGGGGACATGAAATGAAGCTACAGGGTAAACTATTTAAGACAAATAAGAGAAACTATTTTTCACTCAACGTGTAATCAAACTCTGGAATTTGTTGCCGGAGGATGTGGTGGGGGCTGTTGGTGTAGCTGGGTTTAAAAAAGGTTTGGACAAGCTCCTGGAGGAAAGGTCCATAAACCATTATTAAAAAGGGACCCAATTGTGGAACCTGTCTCTTTTGGGGAAACTGTTAGGTACTGTAACAGGGCAGATCCCGAACAACCCGAGAAAATGCAGTTCAGCATAAATGAGCACAGAAAAAGTGACAGGGTAAACAAGGAAATGTCAGATGGTTACCGTGAGCAACCTAAACACATGTGCAAAAGCCCAAGGAAGACACACCCAGCCAGCACAGGAAGGGAATTCACTTTACCTGACAGGGTTCAGCTGGGTGGGGGTGGAGCAAGGAAACACTGGGATAAAATAGGCTCTCAGGCAATCAGAAAGAGAGAGGAGCTGAAGCAGCCAAGGACACATTCAGAGAGAATACAGCAAAGGCAGCTAAAACCCTGGGAAGCATGGAGCAGGTATGAGAATGCAGGAGAGAGTGACAATGAGGCTTTGAAGCAACTAGAAAGCCAGCGTGAAGGTCAGAGGGGACCCGAAGACCTGAATGAAACAGAGAGATATCCGCAGCCAGATAGTGTGTATGAGCAAGAGAAACGCAAGAAGACTGCAATTGCAGGTTCCGGTGAAAAGTGTGAATGCAGGAGTGATTTGCTGTATGAGAGAAGACAACCTTGGAGGTATGGAAACAGGCACACAAGGTTCCCCTATCTAGAGGCTGAAAATATCTTTTCTTCTGGTTTTAAAAATCCTAGAAAGAAAAGGATTTACTTACCAGATGAAGCTGAAGAATTTCATAGGCATTGTAAGCTCACAGCTCCCCGTGAAACTCTGTCACGAGCTCTCCAATCTAGCTCAGCTGGGTTACAAAGGGGAAAGCTGAATAGACAGGGAAATTCCCTTAATTACCCCGTCAGCAAAGCAAACAAGGGATTGAGCTATATTCTAAAATACCAGCAGGGGCAGTGCCCTGAAAAGCTCAACTCTAGAATATATGGTAGTTCCCAGAGAGGCACTAGCTCGGAGGAAGAAAGGAACTTCCTGTCTGACGAGTTTAGCCAGCCATTCTCCCACGTTACTTCTGAGGTTCAGAATGAAACTTCCAGTCAGCCGGAACTGATGGAATATGAAAATGCTGAGGTAAATGATATGCCAGAATTGATGGACTGTTCTTTAACCTTGATTGAACCTGAATTCTCTCTCAGATAAGCAACTAGCCTGTGTCCTAGCTTTAGTGTTGTAAGCAACAGGCTGCAGCTCTCTCTAAACAAAACAGATGTAAGCTGTGCTGCAGCTACAAGAGAAAGAACCAGTATTGAAATACTCAGGCTGTTTGTTCTTTTCATTTATTTGTTATTTTTGAAAGCTGAAGAAAGCGAGTTCTGTTGCCTTTGTTACTTTGTGTTATTTGCCCAAGCAAGTCATTTGATTTATGTTTCCTGAAGATTAAGTACCCTCAAGGGACGGGGAATAAAACCCTTTAATTTGAAGAGAAGTGTTTGTAGTTTATATCAGTGGAGACACAACTACTACCCTCACAGAGCCTTGCAATACCAGTGGCTACCGCTTGGCCAGAGAGGGCACGACAGTACATATGACCTAGATTGGCTACTGTTGGAAACAGGATACTGGGCTTGATGGACCTTGGTCTGACCCAGTATGGCAGGCATGTCCAACTTCGAACAGGTTGTGATATACGTTTTCCGGCCAAAAGTGCCAGTGATCTATCACAATGAAAATTAAAGTTTCAAATTTGTTTCTAATTAAATTTTAAGCCAAGTTGGAGGATTCCCGCCCCCCCCCCCCCATTTTTAATGAACCTTCTGTCATTTACTTGGATGTGATCAGCTGTTAAGCAAATTAAGCAAAAACAAAACAGAAAGACGAAGATCCAGTAAGAACTGCAAGGGGAAATACAAAGTACATTTTTTCTTTAACTTTTATTGAGTAATTTGTGTTAAATTTAGGTCGAGTATTGATCCAGGCTGATCTTGCACAATTTTTAATATTTTGCTCTTGCTCATTAGTGAGACATCTGAGCTTGCATTTCATCCACCAGCTTTCTGAAGTTGGGCGAATATTGCGTGAGGGCCAGTCTCAGGGAATCCTGGAGATGTTCATCTGTCATGTTGGAATGTTGTGTACTCTGTCATTTTCAGATGGGAAAACGCAGATTCACACAAATAAGTTGAACCGAAACAGGAGTGTACAGTTTCACGGCATCTTCTCAAGTTGGGAAATTTGTCTCTAGGCACTAGCTTCCAAAACGATTCTTGCTCAGCACGGGTCTTGAGAAAAATGTCATTTTTAAGGGTTAATATTTAGTTTTCAAGAGATACCTTGTTCAATTAGTAATTTTTACTGATAGCAGCTGCAGTTTCTTTAATGTCCACATCTACTTTGAATGGGTATGACAAATACTCCACAACAGTTCCAATTTTTTGGAAGTCACAGAATCTATTTTCAAATTCCTGGATAACAGAACAGATTTCTGTCACATACTTCTCGTTCTGAAAAATTAAATTTGGATATTGTCCCAGATGGTCCTGCGTATTAGGAAAATGATCAAAAGTGTTGTTTGCAAGGTCAGTCATCATTAGCTCAAAGTTGCTCTGGTAGGATGAAACTGTACTTATCTCACCAATGCATTTGTTTTTACCCTGTAATTCAAGGTTCATATCATTTAGTTTGCCTGTAAAGTCAGCGAGAAATGCCAGATCACATAACCACTCCTCATCTTCCAACTCTGCTGGGTAATCTCCACTCTCCTTCAAAAAAACTTCTTATTTCATTCAGCAAATCACAAAATCTTTACAGAAATTTGTGCCTATTTAGCCACCTTACATCTGTGTGCAAAATGATTTCCGCTGCCCCTTCATCAAGAGTAAGATTGAAAAGCAGTCTTTGAAGTGATCTTCCACGAACTGAATTTACAATTTTGAAAGTGATGTCCATGACAGTCTTTGCATTGAGTCTCTTGCTTGCCAAAACCTGCTGGTGAATGATGCAGTGGTAAGAAAGGAAATCTGGGACGTCGTCATGTTGTCTACAGAGGGCTATGAAACCGTTAACCTCACCTGTCATTGCTCTTGCTCCATCAGCAGTGATGGAAACAAGTCTATGCAATGCAAGATTACTCTGTCACAAAAGACTAGAATATTTCCGGTAGTTCTCCCTTTTAAAGAAATCATTCCAAGTAGTTCTTCTTTAATACTGAAGTCTTCAAAAACAATCCGGATAAAGACTAGTAACTGGGCTATGTCTCTTATGTCTGTAGATTCATCCAGTTGGAGTGAGAAAGCAACACAATTTGAAACATCCTCCAACAATTGTTCAGTTGTGTCTCCACACATCTTTTCTATTCGCCGCACAAGTGTGTTTCTTGACAATTTTACATCTTGAATAGCAACTATGATCTCTTTCTTATTTGTCAGCTGCTTCAATAAAACAATAAGATTGTCAGCTGCTTCAATAAAACAATCTTTTACAAATTCCCCTTCAGTGAAAGGTTTGCATTTCTTTGCGATCAGGTTGCTGACCTTGAAGGATGCTATGGTTGCATTGACCAAATGTGACCTTGGCTTTGCCATCAACTGTTGCTGAGTAGCCAATTTCGATTTAAGTTCTTTGAGCTTCAGTTTACGAATTTCACTTTTGGGTGGAAAATCAGCATCAAACTTATTGCTATGCAGAGCCTTATGACGACGTTCCAGATTACCCTTTTTGGGGCAAGGATACTGGGGCGTTACAAATTAGACAACAACACTTGTCTTTCACCATGATGAAGAAGTAGTCCATTTCCCATTCATTATGAAAGTGGTAGGTTTTGCTCTTCTTTGGAACACTCATTTTTGTTATACTGGGGTGGTTAGATGTAAGAAGGCCAAATCTGCTAAGTTAGTATAAACACTGGCTGAATCTGGGACAGTGACAGTTTTGGACCAAAGTATTAAAGATCAACAGGAACTGAAGACCTCTGGATGATGTGCAATACAAGGACTGGAGATGCCAAAACCCCATATGCAGTTCTAAAAGTAAAAATAAGAATTCATCATACTGGCACCAATAAAATCAAATACCACCAATCATCAAAAAAACTCAAACACCTGTTCAGCAAACCAGATAAAATCAAACACCGCCAAACAAGTTCAAATACCACCACACACGATTTAATAAATTCTGCACACGGTGTAGCATCACTGCAAAGGCTAGGCAAAATAAAATTGCAGAGGCAAGCAAAAGTAACAGTGGTTTAAACCAATTTGAAGGCAAGGCATAGGCAAGTTAGAACAAAATTGGAAAAGCCCGCCAAAATCACCAAATTCTTGACACTTTGTTGTGTCTGCCCGAAAACATTTAATGAAAGTGAACTATAAAGTGACCAACGACCAGCACATAACTAATACGGTAAGTGTATTCAGGTAAAGCCTGGGCGAATGGATATCGCCCGGTATATAACACACTTCTAAGGGGTGTTGGGGCGGGGGCAGGAATGGGTGATTCTGAGAGGCAGGAGACCAGGTATGACACCGGGTCTGTGGCGTCTCGTCGCGGGGTACGGGCGGCGGCTTCCTGGGGTACCCACAAACTATTGGCACGAAAACAAGCGCCCCCAATACACCCGCAGGCAAGATTCCCACAGGCAGGGGAAAAAAAAAAAAAAAAAGAGACAAAGGATCAGCAGCGGCAGCAAGTCCTCGGCAGACGACCTGCCTGCACGAGCTCTCTCCTAGTGACAGGGAGAGCTGCTGGAGAGATGGAGCCAAGTGGGGCTGGCGATCTACCTCTGACCCCTCCGCAATCTACCTGTTGGACATGCCTGCAGTATGGCATATCTGTTCTTATGTAAAGATGATGCCCTTGTAGCAAACTCTGGCACTGATCTCATGAGGCTTGAGAACATGAGATCAGTGCAAGAAACAATGGGGGGGGGGAGGTGCAGGAGACAAGGAGATCACAAGCACTGGCTCCTAAGAATTTAGCCAGGCTCCAAAACGCACACAATGTTTGTCAAGGCCTGACCAAGCTATATTCTGGCACTTCTTAAATCAGTTGCCTCACGAAGGAGATACCAATTTCCTTGCTCGCCAGGCTAGAGAGTCTTTGACAACCAGGTGCAACAAGTATGTAAAGCATCTTAGCACCTAAAGGCCCCTCCTTCACTGCCTTGATCATGTTCAACCTACCATTGGTTACAAAGAAATCTGAAAGCATAGTGCTCTGTTTATGCCCTATGTGCCAATCCTTCAGCATGGCCCTTATTTCTGTTAAAATATGTATCCAAGTATGGTTGTCAGCCATTACCTAGCTGTGCAGCACAGCGCACCAGTACCCTACTCTTTTGCTTCCCCATTATACTTCGAGCTTGTTTCTGCCATGTCCAGCTGCCACCAGTGAGCTGTCAGGGAGAGGTAGGAATTTGTAGAATTCTGACTAGTCCAAATGTCAGTGATGCAATGCATGCTACTACTGTCTTCTACCGTTTCCAGCTCTGCTTGCAGCTGGCGATGCAACAGATTAGTAGTTCTTGATCATCTTCAGGGATGGTTATCCAGGACTATGATTTCCCAGTTTCATCATGCCATCACCCTCAAAGCTACCTGTCACTTATCCCTGTGACACTGCTGCTGAACACCACCCTCTCTCTTCCATGGTGGCTTGATTTTGTGTGCGCTGAGCCTCCTGCCCTGCCATCTCAAAGAGGAACACAGAAAGAATACAGGATAAGCGCTAAAAAAAAGAGAGAAATAAGGATAGGAAAAACAAAGGCAGAAGAAAAGATGGTTAAAGATGTGATGCGTGGAGACAAAATTTTTTTTTGATATATGCACAGGAGAAGAGGAAGATCAAGGTGGAACTGCAAGATAAAGTGCAGAGGACAGATTTACGGAAAGAGACATTGAAAAAGCAAAAATGCTAAACAAACGCTTCAGTTTTCACAAAATAAAATTCTGGAGAAGGACCAGAGATGAGCTGTTAAGTGCCATTAACTCTGTGTCAACTCATGGCGACCCTCTAGATAGTTGTCCTAAATTGTGTTCGGTCTTCAGTCAGGCGGCTCATTGTTGACAGAGTGGCACCCGTAGCTGCTGTTACTGTATCGATCCATTTCACTGCTGGCCTTCCTCTTTTGCGTTGACCTATCTGGCCAAGCATGTCTTTCTCTAATGATCTCTCTCTTTGCATGATGTGTCCAAAGTATGAAAGATGAAGTCTTGTCATCTGAGCTTCTAAAGAAAGCTTAGGTTTGATCTCCTCTAGTACTGACTGGTTTGTTCCTCAGGCAGTCCATGGTACACACATGCACCATAATTCAAAAGGCATCAATTTTCTTCCTGTCTTTTCACTGTCCAACTTACGCATCCATATGATGTTATTGAAAATGCCATGGCTTGAACAAGTTGAATCTTTGTATGGAGAGAGACACGTCTCTGCTCTTGAGAATCTTGTCTAGGTCCTTCATAGCCATTCTGCCAAAAGCAATGAGTCATCGGATTTCTTGACTGCTTATTGCTTCTTTATTGATAGTTGATCCAAGTAGGTTAAAGTTGTCCACTATTTCTTCTCCATCAACGATGGAGTTGATGCCAGTTGTCAGGATCTTTGTCTTAACATTAAGGTGCAGACCCATTTTAAGACTATTCCTTGATCTTGAAAAGCAAATGTTTCAAATCATCTTCACTTTCAGCCAGTAATGAGGTATCAGCATAGCAAAGGTTGTTGAGTCTTCCACCAATCTTCACACCTCTGCTTCATACAGTCCTGCTTCTCTGATGATTTGTTCTGCATATAAATTAAAGAGGTAAGGGGAAAGTATGCAGCCTTGTCTTATACCTTTGTTGATTTTAAATCATTCTGTTCCCCCAAGTTCTGTTCAAACTGTTGCTTCTTGATCAATGTAAAGGTTGTGCAAGAGTACAATCGGGTTTTCTGGTATACCCATGCTTCTTAATATGGCCCAGAGTTTCTCATGGTTTACACAGTCAAAAGCCTTGCTGTAGTCAATAAAACACATATGAATATCCTTTTGGTATTCTTTTGTTTTATTTCAAGGATCTCTCTCACATGCGCGATAATTTCTCATTCCTCGCCCTTTCCTGAACCCTGCTTCCACTTCAGGCAGTTCTCATTACAGGTATGGCTGTAGTCTGAGATGAATGATCTTGAGTAGAATCTTGCTGGCATGTGGGATTAGAGTGATTGTGCGATAATTTCCAGTCAGTTGGGTCACCTTTCTTCAGTATAAGTATAAACACAGATCTTTTCCAGTCAGTTGACCATGAATTTGTCTTCCAAATTTCCTGGCAGAGCCTTGTAAGTATGGAAACAGTTTTTCCGATTGCTGTAATATTTCAATGGGAATGCCAGCAATGGCCAGTTCTTTGATAAGGCTTTCAAACGCTGCTTCGACGACTTTTCATCACCAATGGCTCCTGATCATAAGGTATAGGTTGAAACGACTGTTGGTCCACTTGATCTTTATTGTATAATGACTCTGTATATTCTTTCCACCTTTTCTTGATCTTCTCAGCATCATTCAACATGGATCCTTGAGCATCCTGTAAAATTCCAATTCGAGGATGGAATTTTTTCATTAACTGTCATAGCTTTAGAAAAGCCGATCTTGTTCTTCTTCTAATAGCTTCTGATTCTATTTCTTTGCATGTGTCATTGTAGTACTTTTCCTTGTATGTCTTCCTGTACATTGGAAATCTCGGTTGAGTTCTGCAATTGCCTCTGTCTCCTCTGGCTTTAGCTTCTCTGTGTTTCTGGACAGTTTTCAGAGTTTATTCAATCATCCATTTTGGTCGTTTTTGCTTTTTCACCTTATGTAGAGGCTTCTTGCTTTCTTCCAACACAACCTTCTTTACGTCATCCCATAATTCTTCTGGAACTCTGTCATTTGTATCTAAAGCAGCAAATCGATTCCTCGGGCAGTCTTTAAATTCCAGTGCTATATTCTCAAGGTCATATTTTGCTACATTCATGAATGGCTTGCGCTTTTTTATAATTTTAGCTTGAGTTTGCATACTAGTAGTTGGTGATCTGCACCACAGTCAGCTCCAGGTTCTATCTTTGTTGATGTTATCAAGCTTTTCCATCATTCTTTTCCACAAATGTAATCAATTTGATTTCTATACAATCCATTGGGTGAAGTCCACATGTACATGTGCTTGTGTTGCTGGAAGAAGGTGTTTGAGATGAATAGATCATTGGTCTTGTAGAATTCTATCAGTCTTTCTCCAGCTTTGTTTCTATTGCCAAGTCAATATTTTCCAACCACTTTGCCTTCTTCTTTGTTGCCAACTTTTGCGCTGCAGTCACCCATGACTATCAGGATATCCTATTTGCATGTTCTGTCAATTTCAGCTTGTACTTGTTCATAGAACTCTATCTTTTCTCTTCTGCAGCTGTTGTTGGGGCATATACCTGAATGATAGTTGTGCTGATGGGCTTTCTTTGTAGATGAATAGAAATTAAGCGTTCACCGACTGCACTGTATTTCATTACAGTTCTTGCAAATTTCTTAACTATAAATGTAACACCATTTCTTCTTTGTCTTTTATTTCCAGCATAGTAAACCATATGATCATCAGATGCAAAGTGCCCAAAGCCAGTCCATTTCAGTTCACTGACACCCAACAGATTGAGCTGTACACATTCCACTTCATTCTGGAACACCTCCAGCTTCATGCTTCATATGTTCCATGTCCCATGTCCCAATTTGTAAGATATCTTTGCAACTTCTGACTCTCTTTTCATGCACAGCTACATCAGCAGATCCAACCACATCATAAATGCTGGCTTTACTCTGAGAAGTCTTCAGCTCATCCCTAGTAGCCATTAAAGTGCCTTCCAAACTGGGGGTCATCTTCCAGCACTATAGTGCAGTTTGTTTTGGGACTATCCATTGATTTTCGAACTAAGTTACAGAAATAGATTTACCAAGTCTTTCTTCAGAGCCGTTAATTCCAATGTTGTTATAAGTGGAGGATTAAATTTCTGTGACAAATTCAACACCGTCCCATTCTGCTGCTGCCAAGATGGGTGGTTTGTCTTAGTCTAGCATCTCAGCTGAAACCTGTCTATCTTGGGAGACCCTGCCAGGAACTAAGCTCTCAGCATCACTGATGAACACAAGCCCTCAGAGCACAACAAGCTACAAACCAAGAGAGAGCCAGAGATGAGTGACAATATACAAATGGGAATGAGTAGATGCCACGCCATTCACAGAAGATGATTTTTTTTTTTTAACAGCTTGCAAAACTGAAAGTGGACAAGGCCATGGGACCAGATGCGATACATCCCAGGATACTGAAAGAAATCAGAGAGATTCTGGCAGGACCTTTAAAGGATGCTTTCAATAGATCCTTTGAGATGGGAGAGGTTCCACAGGACTGGAGAAGGGCTGATGTGGTGCCTCTTCACAAAAGTGGTAATAGGGAAGAGGTGACAAACTATAGGCCAGTTAACCTTACCTTTATGGCGGGAAAAGAAATGGAGGCACTCTTGAAAGAAATAAAAGTGGACTTTCTGGAAACTAATGGATTGCATTATCAGGGGAAGATCATGACAAATTTGATTGAGTTCTTTGTCTGGGTGACCAGAAAACTAGCTCAAGGATATGTGATAGATGTGATATACCTAGATTTCCACAAAGCCTTTGATACTGTTCCGCATAGAAGGCTTATCAATAAGCTGAGCAGTAGGGTGGTCCACTGCCATAGGGCAAAAAATAAAAGTAGGAATTTCTTTGCTCCCTGGCCTGATTCTGGTTCCATTTATGTAGAAAACAATGTGTGCAAAGTTTGAAGCCAATCAAATAATATTTAGGGGTGGCTCAAGGTCCCTATCTATCAGGCCCCTGGATCCCCCCCAGGGTTCGTCAGATCACTGGGTATTATACGCTCATAGATGGGGGTATCATGCTTGCCAAGCACTCAATGTGGTCCAGATGCTAGTAAGGACTTTGACAATGTGGGGAACATCTTACGGTGTTGCGAGACAACACCCAGAAGGAACTGGAGTTGCTCTTCTTTTGTGGTGTGTCGGCCGTTGAACTCCTCAATGAGTTTGACCCCTCGCTCAGCCACATCATTGATCACTGGAAGATTTTTTACTTTCTTCAGACCGTCTTTGAATGATGCATTCTCTTCCCAGTCTTCTAGGTCTGCATTAAGAAAATCACTGTTGATGTCGAGGTGTTTCAGGAAACGGATTGACTTGCGAGTTGCAAAAAGATTCAAGTGGTGGAATCATGGAACTTTTCAATTCGACCCGCTTTGGGGGATCTTCGTCTTCGTCATCATCCTCATCGCTTTCATCTGATTCTGCCGGGATCATGGCCGACACTATGGCCCGCTTTGTCGGTGCTGAAATAGCTTCATCGAACAGTGACAGTGCCACAAGCTCCTCTGACACATACCACAGATGCTGTTGCAGTTTGTCTCTGGCCGCTCTTCCAACACGGTCATTGTGGTAAGAGTGTAGTTTCTTCAGCATCTCCAAATCTGTTCGAGGAGCAACTGCGGCATCAGGGGCAGAAAACCAGGCTTCCACATGAATCAGGATGGAGAAAATGCTCACATCACGAACACAGGACTCCTTCCCGTTGGGTAAGATCTTTGAGTTGTCCTCGGAACATTCAAATCTTGAGACAGTACAAGACTTTTGCCATCCATCTGGCATGATGGAAAGCTCCGGGTTTCTTGAAATTGAAACTAGGAAGATTCCCTCCAAGGCAGACAATCGTTAACTCCAAGAATTCCAGGTAATCATCTCGGTGATTGCCCTGTGCCAACTTGGATTCCGCAAACTTCATGATGCGATCCCTGTCAGGTTGCAGCACCTCCAAGTCTTTTCCAGTTTGATAGTTGGACTTGTCAAGGGAGCCCCAATTCTTTTGGAACCGGCGAAAGAGTTGGACATCGGGACCCGATGAAGCTCCAGAGCATGTAGAGAATACTGCACCAAGAATTATTTCGTAAATGTGATGGCGGCATGCCAAATGAAGGACTGTGCGACGGAGTCTCTGTTCTAGAAGAATGCACGCTCCTGATCGACGTCCCATGTTCGATGCAGTTGTATCAAAGCAGAAGCCTGCAACCTTTTCATCCAAACACCATTCCTGTAACAGTTCATAAACTGCTGCAGCTTGATTCTCGCCCGTTCCTGATGTCAGTTTTGGTACACCAAGAAGTTGTGTTTCTCCAGTGGAGACAGCCGTTATCAAAACTGGAAGGCGGTCAACGGATGTGGTTGAACAGAGGAGAGATGGCAATAACTTGCTATCCCAATGCATGTTTTGCCTTCGGCTTTGAATGCGTTGTGCAGGTCCGTCCATTGTTGCTGACGGTGCTTTTCTCTATGGCGCTCGACGCTGGAGCGGCTGATATTGAGCTCCCCAGGATAATGTCCCAGACTTCTGGCGGTTTCACCTACCACAAACAGAGCATTGCGATCCGTTGACCCTGTCCGATCCAGGGCTGCTGTAAGCTCTGGGGTCCAGACATTGTTAGGTCGAAACTGCTTCGTTTGTGGAGTTGCTTTCTTCTGTCCGTTATCTGAATCCGCAGATGTCGACGAGTCTTCACCTGACTCTGCTGAGGAAGAAGATCCTTCAAGCTGAACTTGGCTTGTAGTTGCCTCGGCTTCGGCAACATGTTTTTGTCTGCGCCTTTTCAGTTCTTCTCGCTGTTGCGATCTTGCTTCCGTGTTGGCCAGTTTCTTGTCCATCGCGCACATTGAGCCGCGGCGCCCTGGTTCTCGTTGCGCTATTAAGAATTCTTTGTCTTCTTGAATATGAATTAAAGACATTGCATTGGCATGCGCCACATCAAATAGGTTTTTCATTGCAACCTGGAATTCTTTTTCATTTGCCTCTTGTTTCCCTCCTCTCCCTTTGTTTTTCTTCAAAAGTTTCCACTGATTGAACAATTTCTTTACTTTTTCTTGAATTTTGTCATTTCTTTGAACAGGAAGCCTGGCCTTTTCCCAGTAAGCTCCTACTTCACTTGTTACAATAGATGCACTTTCACTAACGCCTTTGTTTAATGTCATATGGTGATGTAAAAATACACTTAACACTTGCTCCTTGCTGGGGAGTTTGGCCTCCAGAATTGTGGTGGACATTTCTTCAATGAGATAAAAACCACGTTTTTTCGCCATCTGAAAAGAATAAAGATACAAAGATAATAGTACAATGTCTTTTCCACCTCTCAGAGACGAGATTAGTTCAAATATGACGCAATCAAATGTAATCAGCGTGGAACTGAGTGGATGATACAAGATGATGCAACATTTTGTCATCTGCTCCCAGGGGGAAATCTCAAGACTTGTTGAGCCACCCCTAAATATTATTTGATTGTCTTCAAACTTTGTACACAGTGTTTTCTACCTAAATGGAACCAGAATCAGGCCAGGGAGCAAAGGAATTCAGGAATTCATTTTTATGGACCACCCTACTGAGCAGCCTGGGGATAGGTCCCAAGGTAGTGAACTGGATCAGGAATGGGTTGACTGACAGAGGGTAATGGTAAATGGAACTCACTCAGAAGGAAGGAAGGTGCGTAGCAGTGTGCCTCAGGGATAGGTCCAGGGACCGATATTGTTCAATGTACTTATGAGTGATATTGCGGAAGGACTGAATGGAAAAGTCTGCCAAATTTGCAACAGAATGTGAGGGAGGAGAGGCCTAGTGGTTACGACAAGGTACGTTAGGTCAGAGGGCCAGGGGTTTAATTCCCACCAGGGGACAGCAATCTCTGGCCAGAGGGACTGGGGTTTCTAGTCCTATAGGCACTCCTTGTGGCCTTGGACAAGCCACTTAACCCTCCGTTGCCTCAGGTACACATGTAGATTGTGAGCCTTTTGGGGACGAGGGAATGTCTTCAGTACTTGTTTGTAGTGATTGTAAACCGCTCTGATGCCCTTCAGCCTGGGTGATATATCAAGAAATTGCATAAACAATGGACACTTCTGAGGAAAGATCTGCAAAAGCTGGAAGAATGGTCTAATGTTGGCAGTTACAATTTAATGTGAAGAAGTGCAGAGTCCTGCACTTGGGATGCATAAATAGAGGGCAAGAGGTTGGTGTGCATGGACCAGGAGAGGGACTTCGGAGTGCTAGTGTCTGAGGACCTCAAGGTGGCGAAACATTGTTACAAGGCGTTACCAAAGCCAGAAGGATGCTGGGCTGCATACAGAGAGGAATAACCAGCAGAAAGGAGGTGGTTTTAATGCCGCTGTACAAGTCATTGGTGATGCCTCACTATCTTTATCGTTATTTGATATACCGTCCTAGGCAGCAAGGTATCAGAGCGGTTTACAAAGATCTAAATTAAAAATAAGCAAAAAGAAAAGAAAGCCAATCATATATGAGACAGGACAGAAAAGAAAGAAAGAATGGAGAAGACAGCAATAGGCGGATGGGGAGGAGAGGAGAACAGAGAACTTAGGGAGCGAGCGAGCTAAGGTGGAGACTGCTCAGGGAAAGGGGAGGGAGGTCATAAGCCAACTGAAACAGGTGTGTTTTGAGCTGAGATTTGAATCGAAGAAAGGAGGTCTCTGCACATGAGACAAGTAGGGAATTGCATAGGGTAGGAGCAAGGAAAAAGAAAGCAGAATGACGCGTTTGCTCCAAATGCTCACGGGAAACTGGGGGGAGGGCCAAGGGCTGAGTGTGGAGGGATCTAAGGAGATGGCAGGGGAGTGAAAATGAAGTAGATCAGCCAAATATTGCGGTATGCCTGTATGGATTGCCTAGTGAGCGGATATAAGAATTTTGTAATCTAAGTGAAATTTTATGGGAAGCCAGTGAAGTCGGATCAGAGTAGGAGTGATGTGTTCATGGTGCGAGGCATAAGTGATAATCTGGACTGCTGTATTTTGGAGAAGTTGCAGTCAACAAAGTTAGTAATTTGGAAGACCAACAAGGGCACTGTTGCAATAATCTATTCTAGAAATTACTAGTGAAAGGAGGGTAGTAGGGGAGTGCTGGTCGAGAGAAGAACGAAGAGCATGGATCCGGCGGAGGAAGAAGAAAGATCGTTGGACCAAGGAGGAAATGTGGCCGTGAAATAACAGAAAGGAATCTAGAATGACCCCAAGATAGAGGAAGGCGTGAACAAAGGGCTGGGGAGTGGGACAGAGCAGAGGCTATTGTGGGTTGAGGGATATTAAAAGGTGAGCCATACTGTGGAACATTTGGAGGGATTGAGAGAGACACGACTGGAATGAAGCCAGTAAGAGACAGAGGATAAACAAGCATTTAAAGGATTTATGTCCAGGAAGCGAGCGTTGTGTGTGAAAGAGAAGGATGTCGTCTGCATAAAAGCAGGCAGAGATACTAAGATGCTGGATTAGTAGTGCAAGGAGGGCTAAAAAAATGTTGAAGAGGGGGGCCAGAACTGAGCCCTGAAGAACGCCACAGGTTAAGGGGGTAAGGGGAGACGAGGCAGAACCGCAAAAGCACTGAGAAGGAACGTGAGGACAGGAAAGACTGAAACCAGAGAATGATTGTGTCCCGGAGTCCAGAATCAGAGAGACGAGAAAGTAGAAGAGTGTGATCTACCAAATCAAAGGCTGCAGAGAGATACAAGGAAATTACAAGAGAAATGTTGCCTTGTTCATGAGCAGTGTGTGTTTCACTGAATAGGAAAAGAAAGATAGTGTCTGTGCTTTGGCCAATGTGGAAGATTCCATGATCCAAAGGGAAAGAATAAGGTGTGAGGGGCATGTAGTCTTATGGGATGAATTGATAACCTTGAGTAGGGTACTTGGAGTACTGTGTTCCGTTTTGGACCCCTCCTTATGAGCGGTGTTGGTCCCCCCCCCCCCAGAAGACATGTCTTTTTAAGACTTCATTCAGGACATGGCAGTGGGCCTGCAGATTACCATAACATCAGAAACGGAACCAAGGACTGAGGAATTGGAGAACCTCCAATACCCCTCGGTGCCCAAAGAGGCTGCCACATTATCAGTGCATTACATCCTGCAGGATCTAATGCTATGTATTGGGGAGGCCCCACTAACAGTTCCACCTATCAGCAAACTGCTCGATATCTTGTACCGAGTTCTACCATGCCCTGGCTTTCAAAAGCTTCAATTACCACACCATTCCATGGTAGTGGAATCTGCGATGCATCACATCAAGAGTTCTAAAAATCATTCTTTCATGCCTCCGGGCAAGTACTCCAGAACTCTCGATTCCTTTGGGTGTCGTCGTTTTCAGGCATGCATGCTCACTTCTTGGATTACATCTTACACGCTCTATCTACATGGGCGTGTATCTCAAGGATATGGTTTATTAAATTACTTGATAATGCCGCCTTTCACACGTGTCAAATTGGTTTACAATAAAATATATATACAAATAAGGAAAAGTAACTCCATCATTAAAAAAAACAGAAGGAAAAAGGAATAGGGAAGCAGAAGTACCATCCAATAGCTGAGGGATAGGTTATTCAACTGTGATGTTGAACTAAATGGGTTTTTAATGCTGTTTTAAACTTGGGAAGGGAAACATCCAGACAAAGATCAGTGGGGAGGGAATTTCATAGGGAAGGGATTAGGTAAAAAAATGCTGAATTGAGAGTACCTGTGACGGAGATAGTAAGTGAAGTCTGTTTGCATGTATGGAACATAGAGAGTGGGTAGATGCATGCTGTGGTGGATGCTTAGAATGCCCTCCCGATGGAAGTGGTGGGGGCAAACACAGTGACGGAGTTCAAATTGGCATGGAACAGACACAGTGAGTCCCTTTACAGCAACAGGATAAAATCAAAATAAACTGAACCATCTAATTTCTCAACAAATAGGGGTGTCCTACACAGAGCGGCGGGTTCACCCCTAAACAAAGACATGGGGAGGGGGTGGCCTGCACAGACTGGCAGGTGCACCCCTAAACAAAGACATGGGGAGGGGGTGGCCTGCACAGACTGGCAGGTGCACCTACTCCTGCCATCTTACTGGGCAGACTAGATGGACCATACTGGTCTTTATCTGCCGTCATTTACTATGTTACTATATCTCACAAAGGACATAAAAAGACTTGAAACAGTTCAGAGGAAGGCAACCAAAATGACTTGGAGCCTGCACCAGAAGACATATGAGAAGAGACTTGAAGACCTAAATATGTATATCCTAGAGGAGAGGAGGGACAGGGGAGATTTAAATACCTAAACGGTATCATAAGCCTGTATCAGTGAACAAACCTTTTTCAAAGAAGGGGAAGCTGTAAAACTAGAGGGCATGCAATGAAACTGCAAGGCAGTAAAAAGCAACATCAAGAAATACTTTTTCACTGAAAGGGTGGTGGATGCATGGAATGCCCTACTGATGGAAGGGTGGGGGCAAATACAGTGACTGAATTCAAAATGTCATAGGACAGGCACATAGTAACATAGTAAATGACGGCAGATTAAGACCAGTATGGTCCATCTACTCTGCCCAGTAAGATGACAAGAGTAGGTGCACCTGCCGCTCCATGCAGGCCACCCCTCCACATGTCTGTTTTAGGGGTGAACTCTCCCCATGTGGATCCCTTTATAGCAAGAGGATGAAATCAAAGCAAAATTTAAATATCTTTTAATAAAGGGCAGTTGACCTGCACGGAGCAGCAAGTACAACCATTCTAATCATCTTACTGGGCAGAATGGATGGACCATACTTTATCTACCATCATATACTATGTGGACTATGTTATGTTACTATAACCAGCAAATAGGCTAATGACTACCTGAGTATGTGAATCATGCTTCATCCCTGGCCCCTCTCAAATCCAGGCCAAGCGCTCACCTCATCAGTGATGCTGTTGGGTCCGATCCACCTAAGCTCCCTTGTGTTTCATGACTGCTCCCCCTGGATGTAGCCTGTTCAGAGCTGTGTTGTCTGTCCAGACTAGATTAAAAGCTCTGCTGAGCAGGGACCATCTGTTACATGTGTCTCTGCAGCGCTGCTTAAGCCTTGTAGGGCTATACAAATGATCAGTAGTAGTAGCAGCAGCAGCAGCTTTGGAAAGGAATTTAGTTTTTCCTGTACCCTGCCCACCACAGCTATTCCCACTCCTGAATGGAGTCCCCCAGCCTAGGATCGGCATGCACCTTTGAACTGAGCTAGAAAGGATGGCAAAATTAGATGTTATCTGCTAATTTTCTTTCTTAGAGTCCCTCCAGTCCAGATCATATACGTGAGTTATCCTCATCCACCAGCAGGGGGGAGAGCGAGAACAGCAAGCTCAAAAAACTTTTCCCTTAAGTAGCCTGTGCTTCCCCAGAGCCAGTATGAACCTTAGAGCAGCAGAACAGATCCCAAAACCCCAACAGCTCCACCAGCACTGCAACAAGTAATGTACCAAGTCATGCACCAGAATAGCACGCACACTTGGTCATCAAGTATTTCAACTTATCTTAAAGAATGCATTATTGTATTTTTTTCAAACAGGACATCCCCCCCCCCCAAAGGACCAAAGTCTGCAACAGGAAAAACAAACAGTACAACAGCACAATGGAACCCTCCCAGAACCACCAACGAAATGAAGGGAGGACTGCCACAACCAACTGGCCCGGAGATCACCTGTTCCAACATACATCATCTTTAGAAAGTGCACCAGACCAGAAAGATAGAAGTCAAGTCCCGGAAGGGTCCTCGAATGGACTGGAGGGACTCCAGAAAAGAAAATCATCAGGTAGGGTATAATTTTACCTTCCAGTTTGTCCCTCCAGTCCAGTCCAGATGCGTGGAACATAAAACAGTACTATCGCGGGATGGGTAAAGAAACTCTGGCCTGTAACACCCGAGCCCCAAAATCTACATCGTGATGGTTCTGCACATCTGGCCGTTAATGATACAATAAGGAATGGAGTAATGATCACAACACCCTGTGTATATCCTGCGGCGGAACAAGGCTGAACTTTGCCAAAGAGGCCGCTTAGACTCTGGTAGAATGGGCTCAGAGCCCGGATGGGACGGACGATGTGCCCCTTCAGCAAGTATACAGATTCAATAGCCCCCTGAATCCAACAGGAAATAGATGCCTTGGCCACCGCCTCACCCTTGCTGCTGCTACGCATTTATATAGCGCTACCAGTTGTATGCAGTGCTGTACAGACATGTAAGAGACAGTCCCTGCTCATCAGAGACAGTCCCTGCTCATCAGAGCTTACAATCTAGTCAACACAAAACACAGAACTCAAGATCTGAAAGCAACAGTGAAGAGATGAGTTTTCAACCTGGATTTGAAGAGGGCTAGAGAGGGTGCCTGGCGTACAGACAGGTAGCTTGTTCCAGGCGTAAGGTGCAGCAAGGTGAAAGGAGCGAAGTCTGGAGTTAGCAGAAGGAGTGGGGGGTGGCATAGATAGAAGTAGTTTGTTAGAAGAGCGGAGTTCCCGAGAGGGGTTGTAAGGAGAGGTAAGGGATGAAAGGTACTGAGGGGCCGCAGATGGAAGGTATCGTGTAAAAGCAGTTTGATTTATGATGCATGAAAACATTGAACAGAGAATTTGCATTATATTCTGCCAGAAACTTGGAGATTCATGTAAAGAGACTTATGACAAGTTACAGCAGGTGTATGACGATGAACACATGAGTCGTGCTTGAGTTTATGACTGGTACAAATGTTTCCAAGAGGACCACTAAAATGCTGACAGTGTCGAATGTTCTGGAAAGCAATCAACAAGCAGGAATGAAAACAAAGTTGAAGCAGTGTGTGCTGCAATATGCTCAAATCATCGATTGACTATCAGGGAGCTTGCTGAGAACATGGACATCAATTTTGGGTTAGTACAGTTCATTCTTATTATTTGGGGAGGAGATGTGCGTCTGCAAAATATGTGCTGAAACTCCTGTCCCCTGACCAAAAAGAAGATTGACTTTCTTAGTCAGGGAGTTGTTGGAATGCGTTGAAAATGACTCAGATTTCATCAAAAAGATTAATTGTGATGAATCATGGGTTTATGGCTATGACCAGGAAACTAAGGCTCAATTCTCACAATGGAAGGCTCTAAACTCTCCCAGACTCAAGAAAGCCCATTTAGGTGAGGAGCAATGTCAAAGGTCATCACAGTTTTCTTTGATTACAGGGTATTGTTAATCAATGAAACCAACGTGAGTGCAGCAAAAACAAGCTTACCATCCCTTCTGATTTTAGAAAATCCACAAAGTCAACCAACAGAGCCTTTTCTCATTTCTCCCCAGTAACCTGGAACAAACTCGCAGACAGTATAAGATCCATAGACGACCTGACCACCTTCTGCAAAACAATCAAAACTCACTTATTCACCTTACATTTTGGAAGCACAAATGGAGAAACAACTCCCCCCACCAACACCACACTCAACAACATGGGACTCCTCTCCTTAAGCACCAAGGAATTGTAAATAGTTACTAACGACCATCTTGTAACAAATGACTGCTCATCTATTACTATGTTACCCTGTTTTTGTACATTCGCTCACAATGTCACTATGTTACTCTGTTTAATGGTTATAGTTAAATGTTCCACGTAATGAATATGTACCCCCTGTACAATTCAACTGACCTCCAAGCGCTAAAAGGCCTCTGTCACCTTTAAATACCGCTCAAGCACCTGCAAACGTCGAGTAAAGATGAATCCCTAGACTCAGCCAAGTCCAGGGGACCAGCAAAGGTCTGCAAGGTCACCACCTGATTAAGGTGGAACATCGAAACAACCTTTGGCAATTAGGACGAAAGCAGACAAAAAAAAATCACCCTTTCCTTTGTGATCACCAAATAAACCTCCCTGCCTTAAAGAATCTTTAGCTCCGAGATGAGACATGCCAAGCAAATGGCCACCAGAAACACTACACCTTGAAGGTCAAATAGTTCAAGGAGGCTCTTGACAGAGGTTCATGTGTTCCCACGAGAGCATAGAGGACCAAGTTAAGGTCCCACAATTGAACCGGGGGACAGCAAGGTGGTTTCAAGCGCTTGACCCCCCCCCCCCCCAAGAAAACGGACTACATGCCGGTGAGAGACAAGGGACACACCCAGTATCTGGAAACAAGCCAGAGTCGCCATCTGCACCTTCAAGGGAGTTCAATACCAGACTCTGAGGTCATCCTGCAGAATGCCAAAATATCAGAGAGCAGCCCCTTGGCACCAGGCCTCAAAAATGCACCAGGCCCAAACATAGGCCAGGGAAGTAAAATGCTTTCACATCTGCAGCAAGATATCAACCACCTTGAGGCATACCTTTATGCCTCAAAAGCACCCTTTCAAGAGCCAAAGTGTAAGCAAGAACAGAGCCACATCCGGCATCCAGACAGGGCCCTGCCATCAGAAGGTCCGCCTCCTTAGAAAGGCTCCACCACATGGAGTCACACCAGGTCTGTATACCACGGCCTCTGGGACCAAGCCAAGGCCACCAAAAACTACATGACCAGCATGGGCTTCGACCCTCGGCAGGATGTGCCTGATCAGCAGCGATGGAGGGAATACATAGAGAAGCATGCTTCTGGGCGAGGGCTCGACCAACACATCCAGTCCCTCTGCCACACACTCCCTGTGCCTGCTGAAGAACCTGGGGCCCTCAGCATTTACTAATGTCGCCATCAAGTACATCATGGGAACACCCCAGCGCTCCACAGCTGGAATGCCATCTCAGACAGGCACCACTCTCCTGGGTCCAAGACATGACAGCTCAAGTAATCCGCCTGGACATTCTATGCCACAGGCACACGTGCCACAGACAGTGAAAGCAGATAGCCCTCCTTACATGCTAAAAGAATGGACTTGCTTCAGCCACCACCAGTGAGCACCAAGTGCCCCTCTTGCCAGTTGATATAAGTCACAGTTGGGGCATTGTCGGATGACACCCTCACGACCCACCCACAAATTGTGGGAAGAAAAAACTCCAGGGCCAAAGTAACAGTTCTAGATTACAGATAATTGACAGGCCAGGGCTATTCTCTAGAGACCACAGTCTCAGGGTCACGTGACCCTGGCAATGAGGCCCCCCCCCCCCCCAACCAAAGAGACTGGCATCCGTCATTAGTACTACCCAGTCTGGATCTCGAGGGGCATCTCAGCTGCAAGGTGGGTCAAGTCGAGCCACCAGTCCAAACTCTGACAGGCTTGCCCCGGTAGAGTAAGGCAAACCTCCATTGATTGCACTTACAGGGACCATCGCGCCAAGAGTGCTGCCTGGAGGGGGCGGATGTCACATGTGGAGTCGAGGCCAGGGCACTAACTCCAGGAAGGCCGCCACTGAGACGAGTACCTGCAGGTAGTCCCAAGCCCTCAGGCAGGGAATCACCTGCAACTTCACTCTCCTGCTCTCCAGCAGAAATACCATCCCCCGCTGCGTGTGGAAGCGGGTACCCAGGTACTCTAGGGACTACACAGGGAACAGCTGACTTTTGGCAAAAGTCCCAATTCAACCAAGTTCCTGCAGCCAGCAAATCATGCACATCATCGCCTCTCGAATCTCCTGCAAGATTTCACTTGAATCAATCATCCAGATACGGATGCACCAGAATGCCCTGCTTCTGCAGGGCTGCAGCCACAGCCACCATCACCTTGGTGAAAACCCAAAGGCAAGTGGCCAGTCCAAAGGGGAGAGCCTGAAACTGAAAATGCCCCTGCAGAACCACAAAAAGTGCAGATGCTCTGGACGAATGGGGATATGCCAATATGCCTCTGAAAGATCCAGGGACATCAAGAACTCCCCTTGTCGGACAGCCACAATGACGGATTGCAAGCTCTCCATGCGAAAATGTGGAACCCAGAGGACCCCCGTTTACTCCTTTCAGATCCAGAATTGAGTGCCAGGAACCAACCTTCTTGGGCACCATGAAGTAAATTGAATAATGCCCTGTCACTCTTCAGGGGCACAGGAACTATGGCCTCGAGCCGCACAAGGCTGGGGACTCAACAAGGAAACACCATGAAGGTATTCGTGGAAGGTCTGGCAAACTCAAGGGTGATGCCCTAGTGTATGACCTCCAGGATACAAGCATCTGTCATAAGTTGGGCTGAGGTGGGGTAAAAATCGGGTTAGATGACCACCTATCAACTGCTCCTCTGCAGAGGCCCCCAAACCTTCATTGGGAGAATTTGGCGACAACAGAGCCATCTGCGGCCTTCTCCTCTGCTACCCCAACCACCTCCATGAAAGGAGAGGCCTTTCAGGAAAAAGCCCAGGACCTCTGGGGGGCTCTCCCCCACAAGCCAGATGAATATCTGCGCCTCACAACTCCAGCTTCTAGAAGAGGACCGCCAGCCTGCCACCTTGGGCTTTCCCTCCGGGAACCTCAAGTAGTATCTCCCAGGTCCTTTACCAGTTTCTCCAAATCCTCCCCAAAATAGGAGTCTTCCTGAGAAGGGGAGCTTGCTCAACCTAGTCTTGGAGATCCAAATTGCCGATTAGTTCTGTAGTCACAAGAACCACCTAGCAGCCACCAAAGTCACCACTGATTTAGCCAAGGCCCTAAAGCAAGTCGTAGAGATCAGCCAGGAAGGCAGTCCCAGACTCCAACTGAGCCGCTTCCTCCAAGGCTGCCATCTCCAGGAGAGACATCTCCGGAATCTTTTGCAACCAAATGTAGACAGGCCCGCACCACATAAGAGCCACAGATGGTTCCCTGTAAGGCTAAGGCCAAAACCTCAAAGGCCTGCTTAAGCAGTGCCTCCATACACCGATCCTACGGGTCCTTCAATGCCGCCCTTTCTTCCACCAAAATGATAATCTGCCTGGTGACTGCCATCCACGCAGGGAAGGTGCAGCGCTCCCTCTCCTCCAGAGGGTTGGGAAGAGCTAGAACAAGCTCCTACCAACCCGCAGGCTAGCATCCGGGACCTTCCACCCCTCAACCAAGGTCTTGACCGCCCATTGGATGAGAAAGGAGCAAGGGGGGCTTCCAAATACCCTCAAGGAGCCCCTCTGCTCTGTGGGGTCCAGCAGTGGATCATCCATAATCCGCAAAGCTGCCAAAGTCTGGACAATGAGGGAGGGGAGCTCATCCCTATGAAATATGCAAATGATGACAAATCCTCCCAAGCAGGGGGCACCCCCTCTTAGATCCCCAGGGTCCGGATCCTGCAAATAATCAGATGGACCCAAAGGACTCCACTGAGTCCCCATCCTCAAAAGTTCAGGGACCTCTCACTGCGCAGGCATTTCCCCGCTGCCAGGACCATACAGTCCCCCCCTGCAAGGAGGGAGACCCCCGATCAGAGGACCCTCCCCAAGGCCTGATGCAGTAATAAACACAAACTCCAGGAAAAAGTCGACTTGCCCCCAACTATTCAGACCCCCAGCAACTGCCCCAGGGGTGCTCTGGGGCCACTGGCTGTGAAAAAGGAACTGCTCTGCACTCTTGAGGCAGACGTAATAGCAAACAAGATTGCAGCCATTCCCACCAAAATTGCAGGTATCTCGGTCTCCCCCAAAGGATGCTCATAGCCAGAAAGCCACCTCCTCTGCGGCTGCCTCTGATGCAGCCGGGCTGCTTATTAAGCCCTCCGCGGCAGTTGTGCCCGTCTCAACACAGACACGGCAAACCCCTAACATGGAGAGCAAGCTCCTGCAGCTGTCGCATGCTGCACTACAGCCCCTCTGCAGGTCAGCCATGTGCGTGCTGCATGGGAACCTCCCCTGCCCTAACTCACCAGCTCCTGGAAGTCCCACTGTGCTGCCACTGCCAATCCCGATGCTGACTGATTTTATTTTTTTTATTCAAGCAGGAGTAGAGAGCTCAACCCCTGGCCTCCTCCCAAGAGTTTGTTTAATTTATTTATTAGTATTTAGCTCATACCTTTCTATTGGCATTTCAAGGCAAGTTGGGGTGGGGGAGGAGGAGAAGGTGGGGGGAAAGCAGCTGTCTCCTACTGCCCAGAGAGAACTGAGGAGCGTCTGGAAGATGGACCTGGTTCCAGCGGGTTCTGCACTCCAAAACTGCAGCCTAGCATTTTACTAAGGAAAAAACAAACAGCTAGCACAGGCCTATGCTCATCTACCTGCTGGAGACTGAGAAATACAGGCTCTGCAAGGAAGCACAAGCTACATAAGGCAAGTTTTGAGCTTGCTGTTCTCATTCTCCCCCTGCTGGTGGATGAGCATAACCCAAGTATCTGGACTGGAGGGGCAAACTGGAAGCTGGGTTATGCAAACAATGCATGCCATTGTTCACTGGATGGCATATCAGCTTCCCTCTACTAATGTGCCTCCTACATTAATTGTATTCTGCATGTCATAGGTCCTCAAGCATTTAATAAAACTCATAAGTATTTACAAGACTTCTCTACTTCCATATGAGGGGTGCTGCAGCTGCAGGGACAGAGAAGATGAATGACCAGCAGCATTCTTTGCCTTGGTACTGCCAATATTACTTTCTTCTACCTCCTCACCAGTTAGCTCACTAAAACCCACCTTTTCGGCCAGTAAATGTTCAGTACCTAATGATTTGGATCCAAATCCAATCCATGTGGATTCCTCAGATTCTGTATCTGTAAAGACCATCTTTGCATGCTTTTCAGCAGGGAATAAGGTTCGTCTGCTGATCAGCTTGGTTTTTCCTCCCCTGCTGTTTCTCATGTCCTCCCAACCAAATACCTTGTCAGCCTCCCTTTGCCCCTCTGAGATGACACCAAAACCACCTCTTTCACAGTTGCACCAGAAGTTGCAGCTCTTTCTACTCTCCTTACACAGCATCTTTCTTTAGCTTGTTGGCGAACTAAAGTAGTGCATAATCATACCTCAAGAATGACCTGCCTCTTTGTGCATGAATGTGCCAATACTGCTCTCACCTTCCTTCCCCCCTTCTATGATCACTTTCTAAATGTACCTTTCTCACACGTTATGAAATGCTTGGACTGGATTCCCAGCTTTTTTTGGGCAGGGACTGCCTATCTTAGCACCCTGCACCACTCCTGTCCTCTGCGGCCCTAGAATACCATCATCCCAACTATGCTTCCTCATATACAGGCCTCAGGATCATCCATCCAGCCTGAGGTAAACCCTGCAAAACCCAATTACCCTGCCTCTCCGTTTACATTCTTTGACAGACTAGGGAGACGGGGGATGAGTGCTCCTATGGGACTGGATTCCCAGCTCTTTGAGGAAGAAACTATGAGTGTGGGATAGGATAGATAGATACAATAAGGTATTCTTTCCTCCCACCTCCACAGAGGCCGTTACAGACAATATGAATAAGATTGTTACAAAAAAAAATTATGTCACTGTATTCGTCTGGTTGTGCAGCGGAATAGATATTGGTAACCTGTCCTTCTCCACTGCCAGTTATGGAAGCGTTTTGTTCATAGTGCAAATCTTCCACAAATGCTTAGGACAGTAAACAACTGGTAAACTGTAGAGGCAGAGCTTTCCTAGCCTCTCTCTGTCTTTCCTAATCTCCTCCTTCACCCCAGAGAGACACTCCCTGCAGGAGCAGATATGAGGAGGAAGCCCAACAAAACTTTTAAATGCCTAGTGGTAAAAGCAGACAAGATACAGTAGTGTTCTTAAAATTAAAACTGGGAGACAAGAACACTCTGCAAAAAGAGCTTGAAGGGAACAATCATTTTTGGGGGCTTTGAACTAGCAAGCCCTGTGCCCCTTCTGCTTTAAAGTCTTAAACCACAGGACCACTTGCTCACTCCCTCAAAGGCAAGACTTGAATTCAAGCTGCTTCTTATTTCGATCTTTTTATTTTCTCCTTTGCAATCCTAAGCCTTAGTATCATTTCCTTCCTCATTCTCTGAAAGTCAGACACAAAAAGGTTCTCTGTGGCTTGGAGTGGGCTGTCACAGCCCTGCAGTGACATGTACCCCTGGCTGCCTGGCAAGGATATGCAGTATGATTGGCTCCAGTATGACTGGGCATGCCTGCATGCACAACTATAACAGTTTACAAATGGCAATTCAGGAAAATTTTCCAAACATGCGCAGTCTGTTAATTGGCCCCAGAATGAACCAAAAATCACCATTTTTGTTGATTTGACTCATATGAAAGCAAAATGCACATTCCTAGAATTTTAAGCTAGGTATCAATAAGTTCCATTAATTTTCTAAGATCACTATTAAAATGAAGTGTCATAAGCAAACAGATAAACATTTGAACCCAAACCGCTCTACTAGTGAAATAACTGGTCCCAAAAAGATACCAAGTAAAAGAGGAGCGAGAATAGACTTTGGGGTAATTCACATTTCAAAAGGTAAGAGAACTGCAAAAATTCCATTCCAATATGAGTCCAAACCAAGCAACAACTGAACCTGTCATTCCTATTTCTCATAGCCTCTGTAACAACAAAGACTGCACCATCTTATTAAAAGTGGCCATAAGATCAAGTAAAATCAACAGTGAATCGTGGCCTTTACCTACTGCTATATGAGCATCCTCTCACTTGGTCTGCAGCTTGTCATGCTGCGAGGGCTTGCGTGCATCAGTGATGCTGAGAACTAAACTATCAGTAGTTTAGCTACTGGCAGGGTCTCCCAAGATGGACAGGTCTCAGCTGAGGTGCCAGACCAAGACAAACCACCCATCTGGGCAGCAGCAGAATGGGATAGTGTTGACGGCGGAGGATCACATTTTTGTGACAACGGCACCACCACCAAACTTAAACTGCGTGGAAGAAAGGTCCGGCAATCTACTTCTGTATCTTGCCATGAAAACCCAATGGATAGTTACAACAAAACAAATTGTGCTATGGTGCTGGAAGATGAGACCCCCAGGTCGGAAGGCACTCAACTAGCTACCTGGGAAGAGCTGAAGACTTTTCAGAGTAAAGCCAGCATTTATGATGTGGTTGGATCAAAGCCCTCAGGAAGTCTGACTGCTGATGTAGCTGCGCATGAAATGAGAGTCAGAAGCTGTAAAGATGTCTTACACATTGGAACATGGAACATACGAAGCATGAACCAAGGGAAGTTGGAGGTGGTCAAGAATGAAATGGAACGTGTACAACTTGATCTGTTGGGTGTCAGCGAACTGAAATGGACTGGCATGGGGCACTTTGCATCAGATGATCACATGGTCTACTATGCTGGAAATGAAAGACAAAGAAGAAATGGTGTTGCATTTATAATAAAGAAGAAACTTGCAAGAACTGTAATGAAATACAATGCAGTCAGCAAACGCTTAATCTCTATTCGTCTACGAGGATTGCCTATCAACACAACTATAATTCAAGTATATGCCCCAACAACAGCTGCAGAAGAGAATGAAATTGAAGAGTTCTATGAACAAGTACAAGCTGAAATTGACAGAACATGCAAACAGGATATCCTGATAGTCATGGGTGACTGGAAGGCAAAAGTTAGCAACAAAGAAGGCAAAGTAGTTGGAAAATATGGACTTGGCAACAGAAATGAAGCTGGAGAAAGACTGATAGAATTCTGCAAGACCAATGATCTATTCATCTCAAACACCTTCTTCCAGCAACACAAGCGGCGACTGTACACATGGACTTCACCCAATGGATTGTATAAAAATCAAATTGACTACATCTGTGGAAGTCAACGATGGAAAAGCTCTGTAACATCAACAAAGACAAAACCTGGAGCTGACTGTGGTACAGATCATCAACTACTAGTATGCAAACTCAAGCTAAAGTTGAAAAAGAGCATACCACTCATGAATGCAGCAAAATATGACCTTGAGAATATACCACTGGAATTTAAAGACGGCCTGCAAAATCGATTTACTGCTTTAGATACAAATGACAGAGCTCCGGAAGAGTTATAGAATGACGACATCAAGAAGGTTGTGTTGGAAGAAAGCGAGAAGTCTCTACAAAAAGGTGAAAAAGCAAAAACGGCCAAAATGGATGACGGAAGAAACTCTGAAAATTGCCCAGAAACGCAGAGAAGCTAAAGCCAGCAGAGAAAGAAAGACAATCGCAGAACTCAGAGATTTCCAACGTGCAGCAAGACAAGACAAGGAAAAGTACTACAATGACACTTGCAAGGAAAAGAAGCAGAAACTATTAGAGGAAGAACAAGATCGGCTTTCCTAAAGCTACGAGAGTTAAAGAAAAAAGTTCCAGCCTCGAATTGGAATGTTACAAGATGCTCAAGGTTCTATGTTGAATGATGCTGAGACGATCAAGAAAAGGTGGAAGGAATATACAGAGTATTTATATGATAAAGATCAAGTGGACCAACAGCCATTTCAACCTGTACCTTATGATCGGGAACCATTGGTGATGAAAGAAGAAGTTGAAGCAGCATTGAAAGCCTTATCAAAGAACAAAGCACCAGGCATTGATAGCATTCCCATAGAAGTATTACAGCAATCTGATGCAGCTGTTACCATACTTACAAATCTCTGCCAAGAAATATGGTAGACAACATCATGGCCAACTGACTGGAAAAGATCTGTGTTTATACCAATACTAAAGAAAGGTGATCCAACTGACTGTGGAAATTATCGAACAATCGCTCTGATCCCACATGCCAGCAAGATTCTACTGAAGATTATTCAAGAGAGACTACAACCATACCTGGAACAAGAACTACCTGAAGTGCAAGCAGGGTTCAGGAAAGGGCAAGGAACGAGACACATCATTGCGGATGTGAGATGGATCCTTGAAAAGACTAAAGAATACCAAAAGGATATCTATTTGTGCTTTATCGACTACAGTGATCCCTCGTTTTTCGTGGTTAATGGGGACCAGAACCTTCCGCGAAAGCTGAAAAACCGCGAAGTAGTATTTGCCCCTAGGAATTTTTGTGTATGCGGGTACTGTACAAGAATGTTTTAAATATGTAAACAGTATTCATACTTTACTCATTTAAGACAAAAATTACAACAGTACTGTATACATATTTACTTAAACGTGTCAGTG
This sequence comes from Ichthyophis bannanicus, assembly GCA_033557465.1. Lineage (NCBI taxonomy): Eukaryota > Metazoa > Chordata > Amphibia > Gymnophiona > Ichthyophiidae > Ichthyophis > Ichthyophis bannanicus. Next base: position 292,554,732 of record CM066038.1, read on the forward strand.
CTAATTACAATAGGGTTAATTACAAAACCTTATACAGTAATAAACATTACGCGGAGTTATCACACGTTTTGCTTCTTTGTTGAAGGTTATTGAAGCAGTTTTGCGGATGTTTGCTTCCTCTTTCTTGATGTACCGCACTGTAGATTCATTCACCCCGTAATAGCGTGCCACAGATGCATAACTTCTGCCCTCTTTGATCATATCTAAAAGTTTCACTTTTTCGCTGATGGTCATCATCTTCTTCCTCTTGGGCGCCCCGGAGGAAGCTTTCGCAGGGGCACAGCGCTTAGGCGGCATTATAAGGGCTTAATTAATAAAAAAGTTATCGCCAACACAACACTAAAATACAGTACTGTATGCGAGACAGTCAACATCATGGACAAGACTGGCGAGATACAACAAGAGAAGATGCTAGGTGAGGCTGCAATGATGCGCAGACAATCAACTCACAGGGATAAATCCACTCGTACTCTTATTGGTCGATGTCACACCGGAAACCAATCACGCGCCTTTATGAAAGCCCGTGGTATGTACAGTACATGTACTCTGAGTCAACTCATCTCTTTGGTTGACATGCAGGGATCCTTCTCTCTCGCGCATCAACATGAAACAACGCTCCTTTCCACAATGTGGCTGCTGACCCGCGAAGCACTGAAGCCGCAAAACATGAAGCGCGAAGTGGCGAGGGAACACTGTATAGCAAGGCTTTTGACTGTGTAAACCATGAGAAACTCTGGACCACATTAAGAAACATGGGAATACCAGAACACCTGATCGTTCTCTTGCGCAATCTGTACATTGATCAAGAAGCAAAAGTTCGAACGGAACAAGGAGAAACAGAATGGTTTAAAATAAGCAAAGGTGTAAGACAAGGCAGCATACTTTCCCCCTACCTGTTTAATTTATATGCAGAACAAATCATCAGAGAAGCAGGATTGTATGAAGACAACAGAGATGTGAAGATTGGTGGAAGACTCATCAACAACCTTCGCTATGCTGACGATACTACATTACTGGCTGAAAGTGAAGATGATCTGAAACATTTGCTTCTCACAATCAAAGAACATAGTCTCAAAATGGGCCTGCACCTTAATGTAAAGAAGACAAAGATCATGACAACTGGCATAAACAACAGGTTCATCGTTGAAGGAGAAGAAATTGAAATTGTGAACAACTTTAACCTATTTGGATCAACAATCAATAAAGAAGCAACAAGCAGTCAAGAAATCAGACGACGCATTGCTCTTGACAGAATGGCTATGAAAGACCTAGATAAGATTCTCAAGAGCAGAGATGTCTCTCTCCATACAAAGATTCGACTTGTTCAAGCCATGGTATTTTCAATATCATATGGCTGTGAAAGCTGGACAGTGAAAAAGACAGACAGGAAGAAAATTGATGCCTTTGAATTATGGTGCTGGCGGCGAATACTGTGTATACCATGGACTGCCCGAAGAACAAACCAGTCGGTACTAGAGGAGATCAAACCTAAGAGTTCTTTAGAAGCTCAGATGACAAGACTTTGACTTTCACACTTTGGACACATCATGCAAGAGAGAGATCATTAGAGAAAGACATCATGTTTGGCAAGATAGAAGGTCAACGCAAAAGAGGAAGGCCAGCAATGAGATGGATCGATACAATAACAGCAGCTACGGGTACTAGTCTGTCAACAATGAGCCACCTTACTGAAGACCGAACACAATTTAAGATAGCTATCCAGAGGGTCGCCATGAGTCGACTCAGACTCGACGGCACTTAACAACAACAATATGAGCATCGTTCATTGATACCAAAACATGCTCCTCTCTAAAACCTGACTGGAACAAAGGAATTAGACTTACCTGCTAATTGTTCCTGGAGGAACTCCAGTCCAGTCCCACACCTCTGGGTAGTGTACCTCTTCCAGCAGCTTGGAGACTGAGCATGGCATCTTTTGATGGCATTAGTGTATTTAAGTAGCTGGCACCGCCCACCAGCCCCAGTAACCTATTGACAAAGCAGACTCACGGGAGCAACAAATAAGTAGTTAATCATGTAAAAAAACAAACATTCTAACACCTAAAGAAAACTGAGCCACCCGTTTTCTTCCCTGAGGGGAGAGAAGGCCTTCCCACCCTCCTTCCAGGCTGAGGGGCCCTACCTGCAGAGAACCCACGTAACTCCTAACAGCAGGGAGCAAGAGACCAACAGCTCTTCTGGCTTGCCCCTTCCCACGCCGCCGATTACACCCCACTTCCTGGCGACCCCTGGACCCTTCCTTCTCCCAGAAAAATCACTTCTGAACCATGGTGCGCACAGACTCTCAACACCGCGCTTCGGGAGGGATCCGGGACTGGACTGGAGTTCCTCCAGGAACAACAATTAGCAAGTAAGTAATTCTTTTTTCCTTATCGTCCCTCCAGTCCAGTCCCACACCTCTGGGATGTATCAGAGCAGTCAACTAATAGGAGGGACCCGCACATCCAGCCTGAAGAATTTGCAGAACCGAAGCAAGCGTCCTCCGCTGCCTGGACATCCAGATGATAATGCTTGGCAAAGGTATGATGAGATGACCACGTAGCCACATTACAGATCTCCACTGGCAGGACCAAACTGTACTCTGCCTACGAGGCTGCTTGAGCTCTCGTGGAGTGTGCCCGTAACCCCACTGGCACCATTTTCCCTTTCAAGATGTACACCGATGCGATAGCCTCCCTAATCCACCTGGAAATGGAAGCCTTAGCCGCCACCTCATCTCTGCGTGACCCTCCAAACAGCACAGACAGACAGTCCAATTTCCAAAAGAACGCTGCCCTTTGCAAGTACCTCCGGAAAACATTCCTGACTTCCAGGCAGTGCAACAGCAGGGTGGCAGAGTCCCCCTCCACCTCCACCAGTACTGACTAGGAGACAACCTGGTTCACATGAAACGGTGAAACCACCTTGGGCAGAAAGGATGGTACTGGCCGGAGAACAACCTTCTCCCTAGAGAAAGACAGAACGGCTCTTGGCACAACAAGGCCTGAAGCTCCGAAATTCTACGTGCTGAGCAAAATCGCTACAAGGAAAACCATTTTCAGGGTTAGGTCCTTCAGAGAAGCTCAACTCAGCGGCTCAAAATGTTTGTCAGCAAGAATCGTCAACATGAGACTGAGATCCCACGACGGCACCACCACCCTCTGTGGAAGCCGCAGGTGAGCCATTGCTCTCAGAAATCTCAGCACATCTGAGTGTGCTCCCAACGGCTCCCCTTGGATCTTCCCCTGATAACAGGCAATCGCTGCCAACTGCACCCGGAAGGAAATAGCTGCCAGCCCTTTGTCAAACCCGGAATGCAAAAACGTCAAGATGTCCGGGATGGAAGCAGAGGATGGTCGTGTCTGTCTGTCTTGTCTTCACACCATGATTCAAAAGATGCACCATATGCGGATATACACCAGGCATGTAGACTTTCTCTGGGCCTGTAGCAAGGTTGCTATCACCGAGAGCAAATATACTTTCTTCCTCAGCCTCGCCCTTTCAAGAGCCATGCCGTAAGCGAGAATCGATCCACCTGGGGCATGCAGAGTGGCCCCTGCATTAGCAGATCCTCCCGAAATGGCAGGCACCATGACCAGGCTGCTAGTAGCAGGACCAGGTCTGCATATCCCAGGCATCGAAGCCAATCCAGTGCCACCAGAACTCACTAATCCCCCGGTGTGCCTCTATCCGCTGCACTACTCGGCCTATGAGAGCCAATGGAGGAAATACATAGAGAAGCCCCTCTTCGGGCTACCTCTGCACTAGAGCATCCAGGCCCTCTGACATCCTCTCTTCTTCTGCTGAAAAACTGGCCCGCCTTGGCTGATTCGAACGTTGCCATTAGATCCCTGACCAGTGCACTCCAACACTTCAACCCCCGTTCAAACACCTCTTGGTTGAGGCGCCATTCTCCAGGGTCCACGCACACCCGACTGAGGCAGTCCGCCATCACGTTGTCGACTCCCGCGACATGTGCTGCCGACAACCCCTGGAGATGGCTCTCTGCCCAACCAAACAGGATCTCTGCCTCTTCCTCCAGAGCCGGGCTGCTCGTGCCCCCTTGATGGTTGATGTATGCCACCATGGTCGCATCTTCCAAGAAGATGCAGACCGCCTTTCTGTCCAAATCCACTTCAAAGCTATGTAATGCCAGAACCACTACTCTCATTTCGAGCCTGTTGATCGACCAAAGAGCTTCCTGCAGGCTCCACTGTCCCTGGGCAAAGTGCCCTTCACAATGGGCTCCCCAGCCTGACAGGCTGGCATCCGTAATCAACAGGATCCACCTCAGGGGATCGAGGGGCATGCCCCCCTCCAAGCTTCCCGGGCATAGCCACCACCTGAGAGCTCTCTTGGTGCTCCACAGACAAGGGAGTATCTTCAACAAGGGTTGACTCTAGTGTGACCATCAGGAAACTGAAGACTCAAGGACACAGGCCTGAGCCGGAGAAAGCGCACCAAAGTTTCCCGCCACTGCAGTTTCACTCATGGGGAAGTAGGCCTCAATGCCGTCACATTCCCCATGGCCCCCAGCATGACAGTTATTTCCCCTTTGCCTGCTCTTACCTCTGGAGCTGACCACCTTGCTGCTTTACTCCCTCGTGCTCAGCCTGCACTCTGGCTTCGGCGCTGAGGGGCGGGGACGATCCAGGCTGCAGCTCATTGATTACACGGCAGCTCTTCAACCGCTGACAGGTTCGGGAGCCACCAGAAACTCGGGCTGAGGGAGGCCTCCCCGAAAAACAAACAAACACTCTCCAGGGTGATGAAGGATGAGTGGGGGGAGAGGGGTTCCACTCACCCTGCCCTGGTCTCAGCCTGCAGTGCCCCTCTCTGGTATATGCCGTTGAAGTTCTCCCCCACCCCCCACTTTTTCAAAACAAATAAAATCTGTAGCCGAGAGCTGCTTGGAGATTGAGCATACTGGGACTGGTGGGTGGTGCCAACTACTTAAGTACACTGATGTCATCAAAAGATGACATGCTCAATCTCCAAGCTGCTGGAAGTACCACCCTATTCAGAGGTGCGGGACTAGACTGGAGGGACAACAAGGAACAAATTCCACATTTTCTTCAAGTACTCTAAACACTGCATCCAGTATTTCAGAAAAGTTTAGTTTATTGCTTTAGATACTGCCTTCTCAGGCTTTTATGTCCTAAGCAGGTTACATTCTTAAACTCACAGTATAAACGGAAACAAGTAAAACATTAGGATGTTATTATGGACCTAATCAGCAGAGCAGTTGGCATTAGCCCAGATCCCCTCTTTGCATTTGTTCTCCTAACTTGTTAGCAGATACTATGTATACAATTATATTTTGTTCTTCTCTAGACATGTGGTCCTGTGGTCTATTTATGAATTTGTTCATCTAATGTCAAAAAGTCAAAAGAAATTGGTTTCTATGCCAACTGTTTAAAGTATCAGTTCACCAGTAATCTGTTTCCAACCTTGTCCTATTATTTTTTTAATAGAGCATATCTTTTGTTGTCTCTGCAACTCTGTTTGAGCAATTACCAAAAATAGTGGTCTAAGACACAGAAATGACACATACATATTTAAAAGGAGGTTTGTCTGTACAGGGCTATGTACACTGTGAGGGTACTCAATAATAGTATATCACTGAAAGCCCTTAGAATTAACACAACAGATTTAATAGCTCAGACATTCCAAAGTCTATTACTAAGCTGATGACCTTGAAGAGACTACTAAAAACTCTACAGAAAGTTCAGATAGAGAAACTGTAGGCCTGTTTACAAAATGTTGCCGGGAGGAACTCTCTCTTCAATCTTGAAACACACACTGTGAAAACTGCTTGTGTCAGAATTATTGTTCAAGAAGTTATGTCTGGGAACACATGTAAGTCTGCTTCTGATGATCTATGACAGAGATGTACATTATGAATATGCAGTAGTAAAAGATTTAACATGATGTCTGACGTAGAAAAATAAGGTGGAAATTATGCTGCAAGATGGGATTTTAACCAATAAAAAGGTGACCGAAGTAGGCGGGGTTTAGAGAGAAATTGGAAGCTTTGTTCTCTTCGCCCCCCCCCCCCCAAAGTGCTTTGGTCCCATGTGTACCACAATTGTATGTGTGAATTGCATTATTAATTATTGTTGCTTCCTTCTCATTGCTCCAAGTGTGGAGATTCATCCCCAAGAGCCCAGGTGCTGTCAGGGCCGGCCCGTCCATTGAGCAAGAATGTTTTTTGCACAGGGCCCCGCGCAAAAAAAAATTTATTAGCCCAAGTAGATTAAAAAAAAAAAAAAAAAAACCGGCTGCTGCTGCTGCCGCCGCCGTGGCAGCGGCAAAATCAAACGTCCACGCCGCGGGGCCCCGATTGCCCGGCAGAACCTCCCTCGAGCATTTTGCCGCTCCCAAAGCGTGGGCTTTCAGAGCCGCGAGAGCGTCTCTGACCTCTCGCGGCTCTGTTAATCCCGCCAGGGCTGAAGGGAAATCCCATCAGCCCCAGCGAGATTAATAGAGCCGCAAGAAGAAAGGGAAACTCTCACGGCTCTGAAAGCCCGCGCTTTGGGAGGGATTCGGGAGCTGATGCTCGAGGGAGGTTCTGCCGGGCAGTCGGGGCTCCGCAGCGTGGAAGTTTGATTTTGCCGCTGCCACGGTGGCAGCAGCAGCAGACGGTATTTTTTTAAATCTATCTGGGCTGGTGGGGGGGAGGGGGGTTAGGACTACTAATGAGCTATGGGGAGGGGACTAAGACTGGAAGTGGGCTGATGGGGGAGGGGTTAGGACTGGTAATGGGCTATGGGGGGGGTTAGGACTACTAATGAGCTATGGGGGGGGGACTAACACTGGAAGTGGGCTGATGGGGAGAGGTTAGGACTGTTAATGGGCTATTTATTTATTTATTTACATTCTCTTATATACCGCGCATCAGTGCGGTTTACATTGAACAAACTGAAATTACATTGAACAGGACATTATAACTTGGAGATAACTATTTTACAGGGAACATGGCTATGGAGGGTTAAGTGGCTTGCCCAAGACCACAAGGAGCACCTGTGGGACCAGAAACCCCAGTCCTTCCGGCCCAAGGTTGCTGTCCTCTAGTGGGATTTGAACCCCCCACCTTCCGGCCTGAAGTACCTTGCCCCAACCACTAGGCCACTCCTCCACTCCTAAGACTGGAAGTGGGCTGATGGGGGGAGGGGGGTTAGGACTGGTAATGGGCTATGGGGGGGGGCTAAGACTGGAAGTGGGCTGATGGGGGGAGGACTGGTAATGGGCTATGGGGGGGGGGCTAGGACTGGAAATGTGCGGCGGGGGGGTTAGGACTGGTAATGGGCTATGGGCTTGCTAAGACTGGAAATGGGCTGACAGGGGGGTCTAGGACTGGTAATGGGCTATGGGGGGGCTAGGACTGGAATGGGCTGTGGGGAGGCTATGACTGGAAATGGGCTGATGGAGGGTTAGGACTGGTAATGGGCTATGGGGGGGGCTAAGACAAAATGGGGTGATGGGGGCTTAGGACTGGTAATAGGTTAGGGGGGCTTAGGACTGGTAATAGGTTAGGGGGGCTTAGGACTGGTAATGGGCTATGGGGGGGCTAGGACTGGTAATGGGCTGGGTGAGGGGGCTAGGACAGGAAATGGGCTGATGGAGGGCTAAGATAGGACTGGAAATGGGCTGTTGGGGGGCTTGGATTGAAATGGACTCATGGAGGGGATAGAACTGGAAGTAGGCTCATGGGGGGCTTGGATTGGAAATGGGCTGAATGGAGGGGAGCTAGGATTTGACATGGGCTGATGGTGGGGCTAGGAAAGGAGTAGAAATGGGCTGATGGGGGGCTGGGATTGGAAATGAGCTGATGGAGGGACTCGGATGGGTGAGCTAGGACTGGAAATGGGCTGATGGTGGGCTAGGACTGGAAATGGGCTGATGCGTGGACTAGAAGGGAGCGGATGCTGGGTGGGGCTGGAACCAGAAGGGAGCTGATGTTGGGGGAGGATTAGAATGGGATAGAGCTGGGAGAGTGAAAAAATATTTTGTGTGGGAGAGAAGACAAATTTACAATTGGCCAGATATTGGGAGAGTAAGTGGGGATTGAGGATGGAGGGGTAAAATTTGAGTGGATGAAATAGGAATGAGGAAAGAGCAAAAGGAGAAAGATTAGTATGTTAAAGCAGATGTAGAGAGAGAATGGAAAAAAACTAGAAGCGTGAAGAAAGGACAAATGGACAACAGACGATGGAGAGTTAGCAGAAGACATGAAGAAACCAGAAGAAAGTGGCTGGAGCAATTGCAACTGAAAAAAAATGCACAAAAAGGTAGAAAAATCTCTCTTTATTGAATTTATTAACTGAAATATGCCAGCTCTGGGAAATGTGCATCATTAACGTCTGCGCTTTGTTTAGTACAAGAGGAAATTAATTTATAGTTTTATTTCTACAGTGTTGTTGGGCTTTTGGGGTTCCCAATTTAATTATTGTCTTCCTGTTTCTAAATTGTGATTCCTTGTTTGGTGATGGTCTATGTTCTGCATGTGTAACTGAGCTGAGGTATTCTGTTTATGTAATTCCTATTTGACATTGCCACTTGTTCTCTTTCCCCAGTAGGTCATGTATTGTTATTCTCTGAAATGTATTGGTTTAATATTTTCAGTGTAGCCTTTTGATAGGTAGGGTCTTGTGCTTGTGAGTCCTGGTAGTGCTGTTATGATACGGCGGGTTTGCTATGGGTTCTAAATGGGCAGTGTTTGTAGTAGTTCCTAATGTGCCTGGCAGTTGGCACTGGATTATAGTAATGTAGAAATCTTTTAGTCTTTCTTAATCCATACACTCATTAAGAGGCATGTTTACTAAAAGTTAGTGTAAGGTAACATTATGCAAATATTTATGCAAATGAGTTCCCTTATGCAAATGAGGCCCCGCACCGAGTCTCCGCACATGGCCCCGCACCCCCCTTGGGCCGCCCCTGGGTGCTGTTACCTGTGAGGGGTGGAGCACGGTACTATCAATATTTAATACCTTAGTCTCCTTGGGACAAAAAACAATTCAAGAACATATGGCAGATAAAATTTGTAGAAACCCTAAATCCTCCATAAGTTGAAAGAAAAAAAAAAAGCAGCTGCTACTGTCCTCCCTAGATGAACGATCTTGAGGAAAACTGAAATCCCCTAATAAAGAGTGCGTAAAACTGAGCATTGTTGAGTGCTGTCGAGTCTGTGTCGATGCATGGTGACCCTCTGGAGAGTTGACCTAAACTGTGTTCAGTCTTCAGGCAGGCGGTTCATTGTTAATAGATCGATACAATAGTTCCACCCATAGCTGCTGTTTTCTCATTGATGGCCTTCCTCTTTCACATTGACCTTCTAGCTTGCCAAGCATGATGTCTTTCTCCAACGATCTCTCTCTCAATGTATGAAAGTCGAAGCCTTATCATTAGCCTCTATAATAAATTACTCTAGAACTTGCAGTGAAAACTGATCATTTATATGTGAGCATTATACCATCTATTTTCCTACTTATGGCCAAAAGTAAAATTCCTTCTCGTCTAGAGATTGAAAATGTATTAGACACCTCTAGCTCATACAGAGATCTAAAGAAAAAGAGAAATTAGACTTACCTGCTAATTGTTGTTCCTTGAGGAACTCCAGTCCAGTCCCACACCTCTGGGTATTGTACCTCTTCCAGCAGCTTGGAGACTGAGCATGTCATCTTTTTCATGACACTAGTGTGCATATGCAGCTGGCACCGCCTACCAACCCCAGTACCTATTGACAAAGCAGACTCAGAGGAGCAACAAATATGTAGTTAAACATGCAACAAACACTTCTATGTCTAAATAAACTAGTACCTCCTCCATCCCCTGGGGAGGATACCCCGTCCCCCCCCTCCAAGATGGGGAGGCCTACCTGTTGAGCGCCTGAGCAACTCCAACCAGCAGATAGTGAGCAACCGACAGCTCTTCTGGTCCACCCCCCCTCCCCAAAACGTTGATTACACACCCCTCCCCGGCTCCCCCTGGCCACTTCCTCCAAGGGAGCCAGCTTCAGGACCGTGGCATGCACAGATGATCACAGAAAGCAATCAGGGAGGGTTCCGGGACTGGAAAGGAGTTCAAGGAACAACAATTAGCAGGTAAGTCTAATTTCTCTTTCCTTATCGTCCCTCCAGTCCAGTCCCGCACCTCTGGGATGTATCAGAGCAGTTAAACTAATGGGAGGGATCCGCACAACCAGCCTGAAGCACTGCCGATCCGAAATGAGCGTCATAAGAACATAAGAACATAAGATATGCCATACTGGGTCAGACCAAGGTCCATCAAGCCCAGTATTCTGTTTCCAACAGTGGCCAATCTAGGTCATATGTACCTGGACATCCAGGCAAAAATGTTCAGAGAAAGTATGCCACCCCACAGATCTCCACCGGTGGAACTAAACTATACCCTGCCCACGAGGCTACCTGAGCCCTCGTGGAATGCGTCCGCAACCCCACCGACACTGCTCTACCCTTCAAGATATATGCAGACGTAATTGCCTCACTGATCCATTTGGAAATGGGGGCCTTGGCTGCCACCTCACTTTTGCGCGGCCTGCCAAACACAACCAACAGACGGTCCGATCTCTGAAAGGATGATGTCCTTTTCACATACCTTTGCAGGACTCTTACCATCCAGATGGCACAGCTGTGGAGTAGCAGGGCCCATATCTGCTCTCGCCAGAGCCGGTAAGGAAATGACCTGATTTACATGAAATGCAGACAACACCTTGGGCAAAAGTGAAGGTACCAGGCGCAGGACCACTTTCTCCTTGAAGAAGAAAAAAGAATGGCTCCTAGCATGACAGGGTCCGAAGCACCAAAATCCTGCGTGCTGAGCAAATCGCCACCAGGAATATTGTTTTCAGAGTCAAATCCTTCAGGGAAGCTCGACTCAATGGCTCAAAGGGTGCTCCAGACAGCACTATCAGCATCAGATTGAGATCCCAAGGCGGTACCCACTGCTCTCTTTGGCAGACGGAGGTGGGTCACAGCCCTAGAAAGCTCAGCATGTATGTACCCAACGGCATCCCGTGGACTTTCCCGCGATAACCAGAAATTGCCGCCAGTTGCACCCTCAAGGAGCTGGTGGCTAGACGCTTTATCAAAACCGGATTGCAAGAACACCAAAATGTCCAGGACGGAGGCAGTGGAAGGGCCTCTCTCCGCACCACGAATCAAAGATGCGCCCTACGCAGATGCACGCCAGGTTCATAGACCTCTGGGCCTGTAGCAAAGGTCACTATCCCCAAGCCCAATTATCCTTTCTTCTTCAACCTTGCCCTTTTAAGAGCCATGCCATAAGCGAGAATTGATCCACCTGGGGCATGCAAAGCAGCCCCTGCATCAAGAGGTCTTTCTGAACCGGCAACCACCAGTCAGTCAATCTGCCAGTATCCGAATCAGGTCAGCACACCACAGACACCTCGGCCAGTCTGGTGCCACCAGAATTACAAATCCCCGGTATGCCTCTATCCATTGCACTAACCAGCCAATGAGCGCCCACAGGGGAAAAACAGAGAAGACCCTCTTTGAGCATCCAGGCCCTCAGACTTCCTCTCTTCTTCTGCTGAAAAACTGGCAGGCCTTGGCTGACTCAAACATTGCCATTACGTCCCATGACAGGTGTGCCCCATCGGCAGACCACCTGCTCAAACACATCCTGATTGAGCTGCCACTCTCCGGTGTCCATGCGCACTCTGCTGGAGGTAGTCTGCCATCACATTGTCAACTCCCGCTATGTGCGCCGCCAATAACCCCTGGAGACGAATCTCTGCCCATCCAAATAGCCTTTCGGCATCCTCTTCCAGGGCTGCACTGCCCATGTCTCCTTGCCAGTTGATGTAAGCCACCATGGTCACATTGTCTGAGAGGATTTGGACCATCTTCCCCTGCACCATGGCTTTCTAGCGCCAAGGTCACCGCTCGCATCTCGAGCCTGATGATCCACCACAGGTCCTCCTGCGGACTCCTGTCCCTGAACAAAGCATCCTTCGCAATGGGCTCTCCAACCTGACAGGCTGGCATTGGTCATCAGTGGAACCCACACCAGGGACTCCTTCCAGGCTCCCAACGGGCAAGGGGAGTACTTGGGACAGGGGTTGACTCTGATGGGACCACTGACAGAGCAGAGCCCTCTGCAGTGGTCACATGTGTGCCCTTGCCCATGGGACTAGCTCGAGTATGGCCGCCATGCTCCCCAGAACCTGCAGATAATGCCACGCTGATGGCCCTGCCATGTTAAGGAACTGCCGTATCACTGTCATAGCTTCTGCGCCCGGCAGGAAAACCCTGCCCATGAGTGTATCAAAGCACATTCTCAAATACTCTAGCTCCTGGGCGGGCCCTAACTGACTCTTAGCCAGGTTGACCCCCCAACAGAGACTTTGAAGGAACTATCCCACCCGTGCTGTTGCTCTTTCGCTATTGTCCCTCGACTTCGCCTGGATCAGCCAATCATCTAGGTACGGGTGGACGAGAACTCCTTCCATGCGGAGAGCTGCTGCCGCCACCACCATGACCTTGGTGAAGGTACGGGGGGGCAGTCGCCAGACCAAAGGGCAACGTCAAAAACTCTCCGTTTCCTACTGCCATTATTACTGATCACAGCATTTCCATGTGAAAATGCAGTACCCGGAGACAGCAGTTCATTTGGGCACCACGAAATACATGAAGCATCGACCGCAGATGTCCTGGTCTTGTGGAACCAGTTCCATGGCTCTCAGCTGCAGGAGACAAGTCAAGGTCTCGTCTACTGCCACCAACACCGCTGGGTCCACTTTGGGCGATAAAAGGAGCTCGTTCTTGCTCTGGCAGCAGATATAGGCACGTCATGGACTGCACCCCTTTAAGGCCAGTCTCCGGCAGATCCCACTCATCCTGGCTCATCTGTCCTACCACTCCATGTACTGGGAAGACTTTCTGCAATTTCCGTACAGCCTGGAACAGCAGATCCTACAGCGCCTCTTCCTCTGCCGGGAGGTTAGCAGGCATATTCAGGGCCTTGAGGGACTCCAAGGTACACATTAAATGTGAGCCCTTTGGGGACGAGGAATGGTATCAGTACCCGCTTGTAGAGATTGTAAACCACCCTGATGCCCTTCGGCCTGGGCGTTATATCAAGAAATTGCATAAAGATGAGCGCTGGTAGCTCCTCCCGGCGGAAAACGCGAACAAGTCGGGCCAAATCCTCCTGTTCTGGGCTCTCTCCTTCTTCCAACTCCTCCTGCAGATCTAGCTCCGTGTCAAGGTCTTCTCTCATCCAGCCCCTCTGACAATAGTGATTGCTGTCACTCCTCTAAGCCTCTAGCCCGTTTAGATGCCACTGCTCTAGACTCGTGCTCTTTTGCTCCTGACACCCTCTTAGCACTGTGTTCCGGGGCTGAGGAGCCATTTGCCAAGCCCTGTTGACATTGGCAAAATGCCTTATGCAAAAGTAAAACAAACTCCGGTGAGAACTCCCCCGGGAGCCCTATTGTTCCCTGGGCTTGAGGAGTGGATGGTCCGGGCATCGTGCAGGGACTGGAGGCCGGATCCATTGAAGGTAACATAGCACCCCCCCTGCCCCCAGGGTCTCTTGCAACTGGGAGAGACTCTCCTGCCTCGTCTCATCCTGGAGGCCCTGCTCCCATGACAGCCTCTTGCGTGCAGTCTAGGCAGACGCCCGCCTCCAAGACCACACCACATCGGAGACCACATATCTTGAGGATTTTTAGATTACATTGCTGTATTGTATCTTAAAAGATATGAAATGGATCTTGCACTGATCCAATCAAACTGACACTTTCTCCGAGTAAAGTTTACGTGTTTATTCTAATACTACAATGGCTATAAGGGGGTACAGCTTCCCTTACAAGCAATATTACAGATTTAATAGGTACATAATCTCCTTAGTTGTCCCTTTTGCGAGTCCAGCACCCTGGCTCACAACCTCCTCCAGCTGATTGGAGACTGAGTATACTGGGGCTTGTAGGCGGTGCCAGCTGCATATGTGCACTAGTGTCATCAAAAAGATGACATGCTCAGTCTCCAAGCTGCTGGAAGAGGTACACTACCCAGAGGTGCAGGACTGGACCGGAGGGACAATAAGGAACTGCTATAGCACCTCCCTCATTTTGCTCTCATACAACATTACGAAACAAATATGGGGGGGGGGGAGAAAGGGAAAAGCAGGATTGATTAAATGGGACAGTAACTCTCCCCCATCCATGTTTTTTGTAACACAGAGAATACCAAATGAATAATCTAAAATTAAAAATTCTTGACCAAAACCTGGATTTCTTCCCTAATTAGTGAACATTTGAGATCAACACCACAATCCCTTATAAAAAAGGCCTCCATGTATAATTATCTATTTGTAATGCCACTAAAAATGCCCCTCCCGAGCAACTCTGTCTTAGCCCCTTTGCAGAAACCCTGGTTTGTACTGGCACTAAGACAGCCCAAACACATTATAAACTCTTAAACAAAATGTTTTTTAAAAAATTGCATTGATTCATTGCTAAAAACATATAGACATTAATCTTGGTTCCTTATCGTCCCTCCAGTCTAGTCCCGGAAACTCTGGAGTTGTGATTCTCTTCCAGCAGCTTGGAGACTGATCAACGTCATTCTTTGATGTCACTGGTATAAGGACTCAGGCACCGCCTCCTCCCTCTCCAGTTTAGATCAGTCTCCAAGCAGCTAGGAGCTGGTGAGCAATTAAGGCTTTAAACTGTACTAAATTGAGGATTTTATTTCTTTCTTTATTTATTTTGGTTGGTTTGATTGGCAGAGGAAAATGAGGAGGGTGCTCAAAATTTTTTTTAAGGGTCTGTGCCTTTAAATTTGGCTGTGAAGGGCCTCCCTCTCTTTAGCTTCTTAATCGGGGGCTAGGTTTGGCGCTCCGGTGAAGGAGGAAGTGCCCGGGTGGGAGTCTGCGGGTGCAGATGTGTGCATGTGCTCATCAGCCCTCTCGACGCCACAAAGAAAGTACTTGCCTGTTTGCGTCTGAGGAGTTGGGCGGGAGAAGTGTGTGAAAATGCAGCTGCACAGCTGTCTGATTCTGCCGGTTCTCTGCATCGGGGAAGTCGGGACCGAGGGCGAGAATCAGAGCACAGTGGGCATTCGAGCGCCGAGCTGCAGGGCTAAGGCTTGCATCGGGCAGCAGGTAAGACCTGAATTCCTTCATAGCAGCGGGTGCCTTCCTACCGCCAGGGCTGGCAGCAGGCCACGGCGCATGGTTGTTTTCGGTGGGAAAACACTGACAGCGGGTGCGGGGCAACAAGCGCTTGTAGCTTGCTCCTGGAGCCTCGTTTTTACTTCTTTCTGGTGGGATTCAACTCCCACGGGGACCTGCTTACTGGTGCGATTGAAGAAAAAAAAAAAAAAAAAAAACCACGGCCCGGGTTTTCGGGGTCCGTTGGAAGCACTGCTGCTGAGGCTCCTTGCAAGAGGTAGTTTGTCTTCTGGAGGGGTCCAGGCCAGGCAGCAGTGCTCTGGGTCAGAACAGTCAATATGCCAGGAAAGGTGCTATATCTGCTCTGTGGCGTGAAGAGGTCAGCGGTGTCAGAGGCCGGGGTGTGTAAGAGCTGTGGCCAAGCGGCCCTGGCGGATCAGAAGCTGGATGAGGAGGGGGAGGCTCCTGCCAGGCCTCTCGAGGGTCCTCAGTCGCCGGGAGTACAGCTTGAGGATCCGGTACCGGGCCAATCCTCGAGGCCTGATGGGCCGGCGGCTCAGGCTCCTTTTCCGGGAGAGTTGGCTTCTATTTTCTCCCCAGACTTTGTGGCTCTGATCCTGAAGGCGTTTGGTGGTGCATCCCGGGAGGTGGCATCCTCGGCGGCTGGGCTAGGGCCCGTGGTGGGGAGCCTGGGACATAAGAGGCCAGGAACTCCGCTGTCAGTAGCAGCTTCGGCGCCCTTGCCGAAGAGAGCGCAAGGGGAGTTTGAGAAACAGAGTCTGTCTGGATTTTCCGAGGATTTGCGTATGGCAGATAAGCAGGATCCGGACCTGGAAGAGGAATTGGAGGAAGGTGAGAATGCAGAGCAGGAGGATCAGGCCAGAGTGGTGCGGATCTTTCGTAGAGAGGAATTGCCTGCTCTCATCTCGGAAACGTTGAAGGCGCTGAATGTTCCGGTGTCGGGGCCAGCAGAAGAGGCGGCGTTGGAGGATCCGCTTCTGCAGGCTTTTAGGAAGACACAACGGGCTTTCCCTATGCATAGAGTAATCAAGGAAATGATTCAAGGGGAATGGGACATGCCTGAGGCTACCCTTAGGGGTTCTAGGGTGATGTCTCGCTTGTACCCCCTGGTGGAGCAGGATAAGGAGATCTTTAAGTCACTGAGAGTGGATGCGGCGGTATCAGCAGTGACTAAGAAGACAACCATTCCCGAAGGCAGTGCGGCACTCAAGGATACTCAGGACAGAAAGCTGGATGCCTTGTTAAGGCAGGTGTTTGAGGTGAATGCGCTTTCCATTCAAGCATCTATTTGTGGGGCTTGGGTGGCAAGAGCCTGTTTGCGCTGGGCCCAACAGGTCCAGGGAGATCGAGAGCAGGAATCGCTGGATGAGGCAGCTCGGTTGGAGTCCGGTGCGGCTTACCTTGCGGATATTCATTATGACCTTATCAGGGGGCTGTCCAACAGTATGGCCTCTGTGGTAGCAGCAAGGAGGTATCTGTGGTTGCGCAATTGCGCAGCGGATGCCTCCTCTAAGGCCCGGTTGAGAAAGCTGTCTTTTAAAGGAAGCTTCTATTTAGAAAGGATTTGGACAAGATAGTCAAGGATTTGGGCGAGTCCAAAGGGGGTAGGCTTCCCGAGGACAAGCAGAAACCGGGAAGGTTTCCGTCCCTGTCTAGGGGCATACAGAGAGAGTTTCGTCGGTGGCGGACGTCTCGGTTTCCTCCTCCTCCTCAGAGAGGGCGTTTTCCTTATAGAAACCAGGGGTTTCGTGGTTTCCGGGGGGCCAACAGAGGATTTGCAGCCTCCTCTGCGGGTGCCAAAAAGCCGCAATGTAAGCCAGGGAGGCCCAGGTGGAGGTTGCAGTCGGAGGTCGTCTACAGGAATTTTATGCTGCCTGGGCCGCAATTACGACAGACCAGTGGGTATTAGAAGTGATTCGAGAGGGCTATGCGTTGGAGTTTCAGAGACCGGTGACAGACTCCTTTGTCCTTTCCCCTTGCAGGACGCGTCAAAAGCGCGATGCGGTTCAGACGACGTTAAACAGGTTGTTGGAGCTCAAAGCAGTTGTGCCGGTGCACCCAGAGCTTTGCGGCTTAGGTCGATACTCCATTTATTTTGTGGTCCCAAAAAAGGAAGGGACTTATCAGCCCATTTTGGATCTGAAAAAAGAGTGAACAGATGTCTCCGGGTTTCCCATTTTCGTATGGAGACGCTGCGGTCGGTCATCATGGCGGTCAGAAAGGGGGAGTTTCTGATGTCGCTCGATTTAGCCGAGGCGTATCTGCATATTCCGATCCGCCAGGAGCATCAGCGGTTCTTCCCGTTCGAGGTGCCGATGGGGCATTTTCAGTTTCGGGCGTTACCGTTCGGTCTCGCCACTGCGCCGCACACTTTTACCAAGGTTATGGTGGTCGTGGCGGCGGCGTTGCCAAAGGAACATAAGAACATAAGATATGCCATAGGACCAAGATCCATCAAGCCCAGTATTCTGTTTCCAACAGTGGCCAATCTAGGTCATACGTACCTTGCAGTTCCCCCAAGGGACACAGGTTCCACAATGCTTGTATTGGTTCAAGCATTGATATCCTGGGTCCCTTCTTAATGGTTTATGGACCTTTCCTCCAGGAACTTGTCCAAACCTTTTTTAAACCCAGCTACACTAACGGCCTTTACTACATCCTCCGTTAACAAATTCCAGAGTTTGATTACACGTTGAGTGAAAAAATATTTTCTTTTATTAGTCTTAAATAGTTTACCATGTAGCTTCATTGCATGTCCCCTAGTCTTTCTATATTCTGATAAGGTAAACAATCGATCTACGTTTACCCGTTCCACTCCGTTCATTAATTTATAGACTTCTATCATATCTCCCCTCAGCCGTCTCTTTTCCAGGTTAAAAAGCCCTAACCTTTTTAGCCTTTCTTCAAAGGAGTATCCTTCCATCCCCTTTACCATTTTGGTGGCTCTTCTCTGAACCTTTTCTAAAAATCGCTATATCCTTTTTAAGATACGGCGACCAGAATTGCACACAATATTCAAGGTGCGGTCTCACCATGGAACGATATAGAGGAATTATAATATCTTTTGTTTTAATTTTCCATTCCTTTCCTTATCATACCTAGCATTCTATTTGCTCTCTTGACTGCTGCTGCTTCACACTGGGCCGAGGGTTTTAACATGGTATCCACAATGACGCCTAAATCTTTTTCCTGGGTGGTAGTTCCTAATGTGGAACCTTGCATTGTGTAACCATAGTTTGGGTTGTTCTTCCCTAGGTGCAAAACCTTGCACTTGTCCACATTAAATTTCATCTGCCATTTTGATGCCCAGTCTTCCAATTTATCAAGATCCTCTTGCAATTTTCCACAATCCTCTTGGGTTTTAACAACTTTAAATAGTTTTGTGTCATCTGCAAATTTGGCGTTCTGGTTCATCCGTATCTCGACTGGTTGATTCGAGCGAAGTCCCGCACGGAAAGCGAGGAGGCGACGGCCAAGGTCGTCGGCTTCCTTCAGAGCTTAGGCTGGGTCGTCAATATGTCCAAGAGCAGTCTGGTTCCATCTCAGAGTCTCGAGTATCTGGGTGCGAGGTTCGATACGGAGGCAGGGAGAGTGTTTTTGCCTTCGCTTCGAGCCGTGGCTTTACGGACATTGGTGCAGAGGTTTCTCGACAGACCTCGTCCCACAGCATGGCATTATTTACAGCTCCTGGGAACGATGGCGGTGGCGATAGAGTTGGTGCCCTGGGCGAGGGCTCATATGAGGCCGCTGCAGCAGGTGTTGCTCCGACGGTGGTCTCACCAAAACGACCCGCTGTCTCGGCAGTTGGTCTGTCCGGAGGAGACTTGGGAGGCGTTGCAGTGGTGGTTGCGTCCAGAGTCCTTGGCCAGAGAAATGCCGTTGGAAACACCGAATTGGATTCCACTGATGACGGATGCCAGCCTGTTCGGTTGGGAAGCACATTTTCAGGGCAAGTTTGCGCAGGGTCAGTGGTCAGCACAGGAGAGGGCCTGGTCGATAAACAGATTGGAGCTCAGGGCCGTGTTCCAGGCGCTGCTAAGTTTTCAGCGAGATCTGAGAGGGGCGGTGATCCGGGTGCTGTCGGACAATGCGACGGCAGTGGCCTACATCAACCGGACAGGGGGGCACGGGCAGTGTGCCTTTGGAGGACGAAGCGGATCGCTTGTTCCTGTGGGTCGAGGAGAATCTGCAGGCGCTATCAGCAGCACACGTGGCAGGAGCAGACAATGTGACAGCCGACTTCTTAAGTCGGGTAAAGGTAGACCCCGGAGAGTGGAGCCTTCATCCAGAGGTGTACGGCATGGTGGTGCAGCGCTGGGGGGCTCCAATAATGGATCTCATGGCCACATTCCACTCTGCGAAGGTCGGTCGGTTCTTCAGCAGGCGTCGAGAAACAATGTCGGAAGGGCTGGATGCCCTCATCCAGGACTGGCCGGTGGGTCAGCTTCTTTACGTATTTCCGCCCTGGGTGCTAATTGCACGCATGGTGCGTCACATCGAACGTCACCGCAGAGTGGTGATTCTGATCGCGCCGGACTGGCCGCGGAGGCCATGGTATGCGGATCTCAGGAGATTGTTAGTAGACGAGCCTTGGCGCCTGCCAGTCCGGCAGGACCTTCTGGTGCAGGGGCCATTGTTCATGCCTCAGGTAGCTCGGTTCTCGCTTACGGCATGGCTCTTGAAAGGGCAAGGTTAAGAACTAAGGGCTACTCGGAGGCGGTGGTATCCACCTTGCTCGGTGCGCGTCGAAGGTCCACTTCATTAACGTATGTTAGAGTGTGGCGTATTTTTGAAGCTTGGTGTGGTGACAGGCATTGTGAGGCGTTGCGAGCGTCTGTGCCTCAGATCTTGGCGTTTTTGCAGGACGGTTTTCAAAAAGGATTGGCAGCCGCTTCCTTACGGGTGCAGGTGGCAGCGATTTCCTGTTACGGGGGAAGGTTAAGGGCCAAGCGTTGGGTGTTCTCCCTGATGTGAAGAGGTTTTTGAAGGCGGTGAAGCTGTTACGGCCTCCGGGCAAGTATCTTGTGCCTACCTGGGATCTGCAACTGATCTTGGAAGGTTTAGGAAGGCAGCCGTTTGAGCCTTTGGCAGAGGCAACGTTGAAAGATTTGACGTTGCAGGTGGTGTTCTTGGTGGCTATTGCGTCAGCGAGGAGAATTTCAGAGTTACAGGCGCTGTCGTATAAGGAACCTTTTTTGACCTTTGAGTCAAAGGTGGTTTTGCGGCCGGTGCCGTCCTTTTTGCCAAAAGGTGCTGTTGCCCTTCCATCTGAAATCAGGTGGTATCCTTGCCGGATTTCCGTGCGGATTCGCAGGGGTCCTCGAGTCAGCAGTTGCATCGGTTGGACGTCTGGAGGGCATTGAAGAAGTATCTCAGTAGAGCGGCGGAGTTCAGGCGCTCGGATAGGCTGTTTGTGTTGTTCGGGGGGCCTCGCAAAGGGGAGGCGGTGTCTAAGGCCTCCATTGCCAGATGGATAAAAGCGGCGATTGCGTCGGTGTATTTACTGAAAGGAAAGGAGGTTCCTGAGGGGTCGAGAGCTCATTCGACTAGGGCGCAGGCCGCGTCTTGGGCGGAGTACAAGTCTGTGCCGCCGGTAGAGATTTGTAAGGCGGCGACGTGGTCCTCCCTAAATTTGTTTGTCAAGCATTATCGTCTGGATGTTTTGGATCGGCGGCGCTTCAGGCTGGTCTGGCAGGTCCCGCCCGGTGAGTTCTTTTACTGCTTTGTTACCTCTCCAGAGTTTCCGGGACTAGACTGGAGGGACGATAAGGAAGTGTAAATTAGACTTACCTGCTAATTGTAGTTCCTGAAGGAACTCCAGTCTAGTCCCGGACCCCGTCCCATTTCTTTGCCTGATGTGGAGCCTGAAGCGCAAGATGTTACAGGTAAGAGATTGCGGTGCAGGCCGCAGCTTCGCATTCAGGTGAGGGGACTGTACATAACATTTCATAGGTGGGGGCTTCTAAGGGAAGGGAAGCGAGGGCCTTCACAACTGAATTTCAAGGTAGTGATTGTATTAGTTTAAAGTTTAAAGGATTTAGTTTTAATATGGTTGGTTTTCATGTGTTTTGTCTTATACTTAATTGTTGCTCCGGTGAGTCTGCTTTGTCAACAGGTTACTGGAGAGGGAGGAGGCGGTGCCTGAGTCCTTATACCAGTGACATCAAAGAATGACGTTGATCAGTCTCCAAGCTGCTGGAAGAGGATCACAACTCCAGAGTTTCCGGGACTAGACTGGAGTTCCTTCAGGAACTACAATTAGCAGGTAAGTCTAATTTACACTTAGGTTGACTACACTAAAATTAAGTCTAATAATGGGAACTAGTTACCAGTAATCCATTAAGAAACAAATCTATGAATAAGGCATACAAAGAAAGACAGCAAATAAATTATCTGAGAATGCTTATGTAACAATGCAATTATAAGAATGAGAAAGGGATGAAGTTGATTCAGAGAAGACCTAAAAGTGATTAAAAAAAACAGCTTGATGCAGCAAATTGCACTATGCTCTAGTGCAGCATTTCACTAGTGATTTTTTCCATGATAGTTTGCTTTCTGTATTGAGGAGCAAGACTAGTACAGGAAAATCACAAGCAAAACCACTGTGCTAAAGTATAGAAAAGCGGGCATGCTAATCACATGCAAAAGAATGAATTTGCAATTGCTCCTAATGTAAACAACTGCTGAAAAACTTAGCACAGTTTTTTTTTTTGTTTACTCTTCTCTTAAACAACGGATCTTTACACCAACTCTGGACAAGCATAAAGGATGCAGGGAGCAGAAAAAGGATCAAAGATGATCCGACACTTCACCTCAGATGACCACCTCAAGGCAGGCACCCCCTCCCCCCCAAAATCGTGCATTCCCACTCCCTTCCCAAACCTCAACTGCACCTAAATATCACTGGTGGTCTAGTGGCCCCAGTGTAACATAGTAACATGGTATATGACGGCAGATAAAGACCAGTATGGTCCATCTAGTCTGCCCAGTAAGATGGCAAGAGTAGGTGCAACTGCCACTCCGTGCAGGCCACCCCTCCCCATGTCTTTGTTTTAGGGGTGAACCCACCGCTCCGTGTAGGACACCCCTGTATGTTGAGAAATTAGTTAGTTAAGTTTATTTTTATTTTATCCTGTTGCTGTAAAGGGAGCCACTGTGTCTGTCCCATGCCATTTTGAATTCTGTCACTGTATTTGCCCCCACCACTTCCATCGGGAGGGCATTCCAAGCACCCACCACCCTTTCAGTGAAAAAGCATTTCCTGACATTGCCTTTCAATTTACCCCCTTGCAGCTTCATGTTATACCCTCTAGTTTTACAGCTTCCCCATCTTTGGAAGAGGTTTGTTTGTTCATTATTTCTCTTTTAAGTATTTAAAGGTCTGAATCATATCTCCCCTGTCCCTCCTCTCCTGTCTATCCCAAACCTTCAAACAGGGTTCCCTGGTGGTGCAATAGCTCTACCCTACCCCCTGAGCCTCCAAAGAGGGCTCCATGGAAGCCACTACCTCCCACACCCCCTCCCCAATCTCAAAAAATATAAAGTTCTGTGATGGCCCAGTAGCCCTTATCCCTCCCTGATCCGATACCCTCCTCAGTACCTTAATCATGGGGGGTGGGGGTTGTGGCAAGAGCAATGCCCAAATGCTCTTGCCTCTTCGCTGCCATCTTGGAAAATGGTAGCACCTGACACCGTGCAATACATCCTGGGATGCACCAGGCAGGGTCAGTCTGCTAACCCCGTACTGTGTGTTCCAGGATGCATATTAGGGGTCAGTCTGCCATAACATGCATTTTTTGACCTATATGGCAGATTGACCCTACTGGTGTGGGGATCGGGTATCACCATTTTCCAACACATTTTTCCCTGTGCAAATGTGTCTAGCTTGCTTTCCATGTTGAACATAGGCATTTTGTGCATAGCTCGTTTGCATGTCATTTCCTTACAGCGTGCATGAGAAAAAACATGTGTTTGAAAACCCTGCACTAGGGTGTTAGAGCTTAGGGTTTCTGCATCAAGCTCACCGTTTAGTCACTACAGTTGAGTTCTTTTTTACATCTACAACTTTAACAAATAGAAAGTGACAGCATTCACCTGACAATTCAACTACTTTGTGTCGTTTATTTTGATGTACAGCTGAGATCTCCTCATAATCCGGGTCATTACCCTCAATCACTCTCTTGATTCCAGACATTTTTGAGTGGTCAAACCACCTAAAATTAAAACAGAAAAAGGATATGAAAGCCAAAATCAAACTCTGTTACTAAAGAGGGAATAGCTAGTGAGCTTGCACTGTACAGATCTCATTCCTGTTATTTGTGACCAAATTAGAGATTACTAAACGTTCTTACATTGATGTGAATAATCACATTAAAACAGCATCACTGTGGAATTACACACAAATTCTTACTGCAGTTATCCATAATGATATGGTATTGTTGCAGAAATCAGTAAGAAGGCAAAAGAAAAACAAATACAATTACAGTTAGTGGAATTTTATAAAGACAAATGCACAAAACACATGAAATCCATAGTTGCCCTTCTATCCATAGTTCAGTGGGCTTCCATACTGGATATAGCTCACACCTTTCTCAAAAGTTCAAAAGTTACACTCAGGTAGAGTAAGTATTTGTGCTATCAAACTATAAATGCAACTGAATGACAGTCATACACATGTGTAAAATATACATGGTTAAAAAGATGATATTTTAATCATATTTGATAATCTCCTTTCCTTGAATCCTGCTAGACCAGTCCAGATGAGTAGATTGTTTGTTTAAACTCCCTTGCCAGCAGGTGGAGACAAACAATCTTCAGTGAGGTCATCGATATATTCTCTAGTACAGTGGTTTTCAACCCAGTCCTCTGGGACCCCTAGTCCAGTTGGGTTTTCAGGGTATTTACAATGAATATGCATGAGATAGATCCACATACAATGGAAGCAGTGTGTGCAGATTTCTCTCATGCATATTCACTGTGGATATCCTTAAAGCCTGACTGGCCTGGGGGTCCCAGAGGACTAGGTTGATAACCACTGCTCTAGACCACCACTCAAGGTGGCTAGTATGGCACTTCAAGCAGTAAGTAAGACTAAAAAGCTCAGAAAGATACACTCAGAAAACATTATTAAACATAAACAGCTTTGTACCAAGATCATTAACAAGTATTTGGCTCTCTTAACATGAGGAAATTGGAGTAAGACCACAAGACAGACTAGGCCTTTTCACCACAGCTGGAATCCCAATTCTGCAGTTTTCCAGGCACAGATATCGCTAATATGACCAAAAGACGACAGGTTTTCAAACTAGAAATAGGAGTCTTCTAGGGGAGGGTCCTGGATTCGTCTAGCAGGATTCACATAAAAGATATCACCAGGTATGATTAAAATCTCTCCTTCCTTATCATCCAGCTAGACCAGTCTATACAAGTGGGATGTACCCAAGCAGTCAGGACATAGGATAGGAAAAAATGACAAGCAAGACAGACGATCCCTATCAAAAGGCGTCATTTGAATAATCCCCATTAATGTTCTGAAGAGCTTCACAAAATGGCGAGCAACGAAGGCCCAGAGCCTTACGAATATCTGCTGTGGACAATAGATCAGGCTTCACCCAAGAGGTCTGCACTCTATAGACCATAGGTGTCAAACCTGTCCTGGAGGGCCACAATCCTGCCAGGTTTTGGGATAGCCCTAATGAATATGCATGAGATATATATGCATTAGAGATAGCCTGCCAACCTGACTGGTTTGTGGCCCTCCAGGACTGGATATGGAGACCACTGCTTTACACCTCTGTCATTTAAGATGGTGAGTGGGCAAGGTACAGATGTCCTAGACATCAAAAGGGTAGCTAGAATGTGTCACATTCCTCCTCGATTCTCACCACCACCAAAAAGTTGTCTAATAGACAATATTTTGGTGGTGGTGAGAAGTGAGGAGGAATGTGACACATTCTATCTAACCTTTTTGATGTCTTGGACATCTGCACCTTGCCCACTCACAATCTTAAATGACAGAGGTGTAAAGCAGGGGTCTCCAAATCCAGTCCTGGAGGGCCACAAACCAGTCAGGTTGGCAGGCTCTCTCTAATGCATATATCTCTCATGCATATTCATTAGGGCTATCCCAAAACCTGGCAGGATTGTGGCCCTCCAGGACAGGTTTGACACCTATGCTATAGACTGAACTGTGACTCCTTGATTGGCCACTGTTGGAAACAGGATACTGGGCTTGATGGACCTTGGTCTGACCCAGTAGATTCTTATGTTCCTTCCTGAACATGCTTACCAGACAGAATGCAAACTATTCTTAACAGCCTCCATAAGCCAGTGGGCAATAGTGGATTTGACCTCTGCCAGCAATTTCCTTGAACTGCCAAGGAGGACTGAAGGTCCAATCAGCAGGAGAAATGAGCTTTGAACCCAAGCAACACCCCCTGTATGTCCACTAAAAGCAGTGAGGGGCTCCTTGGAAGCCCCTACGTCCCACTCTCCCCCCCCCATCAATCTGGTCAAGATGATAAAATAAAAAGGGGGGGGCAGCACCCTTCAAAGGAGGACAACATAGGTTTCAAAGTGAAAGAAGCCATCAAAAAAAGACAGACTGGTGTGCTGTAAGCCAAGGTCTGCAGCCCAAACTCCACTTGGTGGATGCTCGAGTCCCCCAGAAGGGTTCCTAAGGTACCAACCCACTAGGGATGCATGGTCCCAAGGGAGAGTCCTTTCAGAGCCCTCTACCACAGAAGCCCACTAAGACCCAACAGGATATAAAAGCAGACAGGACCGCTTCACTCCTAGTGATGGGGGTAACGCCAAACTACACCTCCAAGGAATCCCTTGGAGGAGGCTCCTGTAGTAGAATAGGACTGCTACCCTTACCCTGAGAGTTCAGGCAAAGCCCCAGTAAGGACAAGGTACAAAAAAAGGCCAACCTAATTCTAAGCAGAGAGAATACTACTATTCCCAAAGGCCAGTTCATAAGCAAGAGAGCACCAGGAAACAGTCTTACCAGAAGCCCTCATGATGTTTGTTATTGTAGGCCTTTATCTTTATCAATCAAGATTCTATTTAATGTGGTGCAATAAGTCCATCTGGCCCCCTAGGATCACCAATTCCAGATGGGTCTTAAATCTAAGCCGAAAACAGCTTACCCTGGGACAAAGAGTGAGACATACAGGATCTCTTCTCTCGGACACTCCTGAGTAAGAGTCACCAAGCCAATCATCTGTGGAACCTTCCCACAACTGAAATAGTCCTCAATCCAGCAATCCAAATGGCCACAAAATGGCATAATGGAAAGCCTCATCTTCACACCATGTGATCACATGTGGGAGAGTCAAGCTCTCACATCACTCAGACTCACAGAGGTCGGACATAGGAAGTCTGATCACATGCTATCAAAGCTTGTGATGCACATAGCAGCTAGGGCAAATCAGATGCTCCTCTACCCCACAGCACAGCTACAGAAGCCACTACAGACCCGCAAGATCCGCTACAGTTGAAGACCCGCATAAACACTCAGCCCACTACTTCCACTGAGGGCGGGCACAGCCTTCCCAAGGTCAAACTGATCGCTCTGGCCTCCAGCCGGAAGATCCCCCAGGAGTCTCCTGAGGCGGAGAGTCCCCAGGCCAACTGGACTGGGAATCACCCCTTTCAACTGTTAGCCAAAATGCCAGTGCTTCCAACTGGTGATGAAATTGCAACTGCTTTTTTATCTATTTCTACTACTACTGAACTCCTGGAGAAGAGAAGGGCCTGGTGAAACAGAGACCAGAAGATTAGATGGTGCCTCTGAATCATGTGCATATGTGCCCTAGACCAAAGATCCAGTCCCAAGGTCGAAGCTATGCATCAGATTGCCAGAGAAGACTAGGGCCCATAAAGTCAACCAAGAATCCCATGCTCCGAGTCAGCCGAGGCTTGAACGGACCCTCTGTTTTGAAAACCTTAATTCAGGAGAGAGTGGGGAGCAGACCACCAAGAACTCAAAATCCTGGGGAAGGATCTGGCAGCTCTTAGGTCAGATGCTTCCCAATTCCAGCCTTTCCAACCAGAACCCCCCAAGCCCGTGTTGCATTGGATCTTGACCAACACCACTAACCAGGCCAGCCCACATCCAGGTAAGGGCAACTGGTATCTCTGCATGCTGACAGGCATGGCTACCACCATTATTACCTTGGTAAAAGGTATGGGGAGCCATGTTTAGGTCGAAAGCAAAGCCCAGACTCAAGGAGGCGGCATAGAACACAGAAGCAGAGAAACAGCTAATGCTGTTCACAGTGGGAAAGCAACAAATGCCATGGCAAGGTTCAGGAGGCAGGAGCACACATTACCTGAATGACTCAGCCACCACCCCAAAAAGGACCCCATGTAACAGACAGACAATAGGTCCAGAGCATACAGGAAGGGATATGCATCTATCGGGGGGAAAATCCCCGGTCCTGAACAACCACCACCACCACCACCTCTCACTGCCAGAAGGGGAAATTTTAACTTGCCATTAATTTACTTTCCTGGAATCCTGCTAGACCAAACCAGACAAGCGAGTTTAGTCCCCCTACCAGCAGATGCTGGAGACAGAGAAATAGAAAAAAAACCACTACCAGCAGCCTGATTGACTTTTTACAATACTGGTTTCACTACATATTACCAGGGAACAGCCATACTCAGATGTAACCATGAACCAAAAAACATACTATGTACAATAGGCGATAACGCTCCGCTGCAAAGTCTTGGCTCCTCAGCAATACAACTCTGAACCAGATATCCAGAATAGGGAGGGTCCTGGACTGATCTAGCAGGATTCCAGGAAAGGAAATTAACAGCAAGTGAAAATTTCCCCTTCCAAAACATCCTGCTAGACCAGTCCAGACAAGCAGGAAGTACCCAAGCTAACTGCTCTTTGGGTGGGAAGATACGGCCATCGAGACAACCTTTACCCCAAACTGCACCTCTTCCCGAGATTGAATATCGAGCCAATAATGACGCACAAAAGTGGACAGGAAGGACCAGGTGGCCGCCCTGTAGATATCAAGAGGATGAACGTGAGAGCGCTCCGCCCAAGATGTAGCTTAAACCCGCGTAGAGTGCACCCGAAGACTGAGAGGGACAGATTTTCCCTTAAGGATATATGCAGATTCAATTGCTAACCGCAACCAGTGAAAGACAGTGCATTTGGAAGCAGCTTGACCCTTATGGGGTCCCGCAAAAAGCACGAAAAGGTGATCAGAGGTACGGAAAGATGTGTCACCCGAAGATACCTACGAAGGATCCTGCCGAGATCCAGAGAACGGAGTCCCTTATTCTCGCCCATACACTGATCCTTAGAAAAACAAGGTAGGAAAATTGGTTCATTGATATGAAAAGGCATAAGTACTTTTGGAAGGAACGAAGGAACAGTACGCAAGAAAACTCCTTCTTTCGAGAAGGCAAGATAGGGATCCCTGCATGAAAGTGCTTGTATTTCGGATACCCTTCGTGCCGAAGTTATCACTACTAGAAACACTGTCTTAAGCGTCAAATCTCTCAATGTGACGTGTTTAAGCGGCCCAAAAGGCGCCTGCATCAAGGCTTTTAGGACAAGGGACAGATCCCATGCTGACACCAGACGGCGAACCGGTGGTCGGACTACCTTAGCTGCTTTAAGGAAACAAGACACATCCACATGGGACGCTATAGAGAGAAGCCCAAAAGGACCTCTGAAACAAGTTAATGCTGCTACTTAAACCCGAAGAGACCAAGGCTAGACCTTTATCCAGGCCATCCTGGAAGAAGGTAAGGATATTCGGGATTCCTGACCTCCAAGGAGAGATACGGTGCTGCGCGCACCAGGACTCGAAGACTCGCCAAATGCGGGAATACGCTAGCAAAGTCGACAGGCGGCGTGCCTTCAGAAGGGTCGCGACCACGCAACTCGAGTAACCCTTCTTGCTTAGGTAGTGGCGTTCAAGAGCCAGGCTGTAAGCAAGTAAGGAGCTGGAACGTCCATCACAATTGGACCCTGATGTAATAGTCCCCGGCAAGACCCCAGAGGCAGCGGCGGGACTCGCGTTAAGTGGATGAGGTCCGCATACCAGGGCCTCCGAGGACAGTCCAGAGCTATTAGGATTACTCTCCCCCGGTGTGCGAGAACTCTCCGAAGCACTTTACCGATCAGTACTTATGGGGGAAAGATGTACAGCAGAGCCTCTTGTGGCCATGGTTGAGCCAGGGCATCCAATCTGGAGGACTGAAACTCCCTCCTATGACTGAAAAATTCCAGTACCTTGGTATTTGCCGTCGTCGCCATTAGATCCATTACCGGTTGCCCCCCATGCTCACAAAATCTTCTGAAAACGCCCAAGGAGCTAGCTCTCATTCTCTGGGATTGAGAGCGTGTCAGCTGAGGAAAAATCGGCCTGAAAGTTGTCCACCCCGGCGATATGCTGTGCCAAGAGAGTCTGCAAATGTGCCTCTGCCCAGGGAAGGAGAAGGGACATTTCCCTGGCTACTCCTAGGGACTTGGTGCCACCCTGGCGGTTGATATATGTTACTGTTGTTGCGTTGTCACATAGAACCCATACCGCCTGATCTTTGAGAAGAGGCAGAAAATGTCTTAAGGCGAGGTGAACCGCTTGCGCTTCTAGACGATTTATGGACCAGTACGCTTCGTGAATCGACCAAGTACCCTGCGTCGACTGATGCTGGGAGAGAGCACCCTACCCATAGAGACTCGCATCTGTTGTTACTAGGACCCAACGAGGGTTCTCTAGAGAAACACCCCCGAGGATATGACAGGGTGCCAGCCACCACTGGAGACTGCGTTGAGCCTCCAGGAGAAGTGGAAGTCTAATATCGCAGACCTCCCACACAGGTGACCAGTGTGAAAGAGACCTCTGAAGCTCCCTCATGTGCACTCTGGCCCAAGGCACGATTTCGACAGTAGCTGCCATGTACCCCAGGACTTGCAGGTAATCCCAGACCCTCAGAGCTGTCTGAAGAAACAAAAAGAAGCAAGTCCGTGAATTTGCGAAGCCGCTCGCGTGTCAAGCAGACTTTCCCCTGCACGGTGTCGAAGCGGGCTCCTAGAAAAACTCTAGTTGCTGGGATGGATGAAGATGGCTCTTGGACATATTGACCACCCATCCGAGATTCGAGGAAAGAAACTACTTGAGCCACTGCTTGACGTGCTTCCAACAGGGAGTCCGCCCAAATCAACCAGTCGTCCAGGTAAGGATGCACTTGGATTCCCCATTTGTGCAGAGCTGCTGCGACCACTACCATAACCTTGGAAAAGGTGCGCAGAGCCGAGGCCAGGCCAGGCCAAAGGGCATTGCACAAAACTGGAAGTGCTGACCCAGTACTGCAAACTGTAGGAAACGCTGCTGGTCGTCTCTAATGGGAATGTGGAAGTAAGCTTCCACCAGATCTAGAGAGGTGAGGAACTCGCCTACGTGTACCGCCTGGATCACCGAGTGAAGCGTCTCCATTCGGAATTGTGGCACCCGTAGACATCGATTTACGCCCTTGAGATCCAGAATTGGGCGGGAGGACCCATCTTTCTTGGGAACCACAAAATAAATAGAACGACCATAGCCTCTCTCTGCTCGAGGGACTGCTCGAATAGCCCTCAGAAGAAGGCGGTGGCACACAGTGGAGCAAATCGCCTTTCTCTTCGGGGATCTTCCACCGGGTGAGACGAACGCATTGGGAATAGATCGGGAACATTCGAGAACGTAACATGGGAAACTATGTTGAGGACCCATTGATCTGAAGTAACAAGAGATCACTGATGAGAAAACAGAGCAAATGGCCACCCACCGGAGGAGTCTCTCTGAACAGGCCGACCTCCAGAAAAGGCTCCTGGGGTGGACTGTCCGGCCAGTCAGTGGGAAGATCTTGCCAAGTCAGAGAACTTGGAAGTCCCAGAGCTCCCTTGCGGGCACCCCGAAGAGACTGTGCCCTCTGACCAAATCGTCCAGTTGTCGAAGAGGCAGAGGGCTTCCCAGGGCGGTAGCGACTAGCATCGCAAGGTAGGCGAATATAGACTATTGAATAGGAGTAAATTTAGGCTTATCTTCCGGAAGATGTTGGGGGGGGGGTCAAACCTCCCCTAGGTCTTTGACCAATTTGTCTAGGTCCTCCCCAAAAAGCTTTCCCCTGAAGGAAAGCCTAGAGAGGCGTGCTTTAGATGCAGAGTCAGCCGACCATTAGCGAAGCCAAAGCCATCTGCGAGAAACTGTGATAGCCGCCACCAATCTAGCCAAGAGGCACAAGAGATCGTAAAAGGCATCTGCCAAGAAAGCTGTGACCGATTCCAGACGAGCCAGAGCTAGATCCTCTGGCAGACGTTGAATCCAGCGCAGAAGAGCTCGGGCCGCTAGACCCCCACAAAACAGAGGCCTGGAGAGATAATGAAGAAGCCAAAAAGGCAGTCTTGAGAAGGCTCTCAACTTTCCTATCCTGTTGATCACGAAGTGCTGCACCACCCTCCACTGGAATGGTGGTGTACTTCGTTACTCCGGTCACAAGGGCAACCACTTTGGGGTATGTCAGCCACTTCCCCAAGTCAAGCGGTGCCCAGAGGTAAAGAGCTGACCTAGGCAGCGGGCTGTATGGAGGGGAATATCTGGAGAGTCCCATTCTCGAGACACCATTTGCTGTAGCTCTGCCAGGAATGGAAAAGCTTGAGATGGCTTGCGAATGCCTTGTAATATCGGGTCTGGCTGGGGAATGGCAGAAGGCTGAGGATTCTGCTGATCCGTCAAACGTAGGGCTTTGACTACCTGCATTAGGGCTGGCAATTCCTCTTTGCGAAACAAGCATATGTCCTGTGTCTCGCTTTTGCCCTCCGCAGAAAACTCCATTCTCCCGGTCCGACAGGCTCTTGCTGTCGTACCCCGAAGACGGCCCTTCCTCTGGTGCTTTTGGCCAAGCTGTAGTAGCCAAGGAGACCTCTTTAGGTCGCCGTGCATCCACCTTGGACATGTCCTCTTGTCTAGAGCGTTTGCGGGATCCAGAACCAGAAGACTGAGGGATCTGAGTCAGGGCATCCACTGTGTTACTGGAAGAATTAGCCTGCCAAAGATCCCAGGCTTGTCTAAAGAGGGCCAAAAACTGGGTATCTGAGGCATGCATCGGCTCCTGCTGACCGAAAGACTCTGGAGCAGGAGGAGTTAAGAGATGAGAAAGAGAAAGACTCTCCCGCCGGGGGAAGCTGTCTGGGTTCCTCTAGCAGCTGAGGACATGTAGCAGGACTGCTTCTGTCCTGAGCTCCCTTGGCTAGTGTCGCCAAAGTCTCTCCAGGATGAGCAAGACATGCAGCACAAATGCCATCCCTCAAATCCTTATGCTTTTTTGTGCAGACCATGCATCGCTGAAGGGAAGGCATCTCACAGGCGAAGGACAGCTGAAAAAACAGAAAAAAAATCAAAAAGGTCAAAAATAGGAGTTGAAAGGGACCAGACAGTTGCAGACTAGTAGGGAAAACAGAAATTAAGAACATAAAGTCTCCTCACAAAGCCCGCCAAAAACGGAGCTGTGCAGAGAAAACCGCCGAAACAAAATGGCCGACGCTATTAAAACCGCCAAAATAAAAAAAAACTCCAAACACTGCGAAAACGTGGTAAAAACATAAAATTAATCAAACGGAGAGCTAGGGCAGTAAAGACATGAAGAGAAAACTCTCCAGGCGGACAGAGGTTGCCCCAACAGAGTCCCGATTAAAATAGGGAGGGGGGGGAAAAGGAGGAGAATCATTTTCTACTCATTGCGCTGGAACAGAGTGCTGAAGAGCCAAGGCTGACCTGAAATTGGCAGCAGGCAGGAGCTGTTGTAAGGCTGCTGATAAGCTGCAGACTCCCCCGATGACCGGCTGCTCAGGTCCTCATGAGCTGAGGCCAGTTTTCTCCCCTGACAAAGAGGGAACCTCACATGGTCCTCCTAACCAGGAGTTCAACCTCAATCTGTCCCATAAAATGTGGCTGGGAAACTCAGAGGGGCAGCTCAAGTGCGCCCTGGGTGCATCCAGCAAAATTATTGCAAGTAGGAGTGGAGGAGTGGCCTAGTGGTTGGGGCAAGGTACTTCAGGCCGGAAGGTCGGGGGTTCAAATCCCACTAGAGAACAGCAACCTTGGGCCAGAAGGACTGGGGTTTCTAGTCCCATAGGTGCTTCTTGTGGTCTTGGGCAAGCCACTTAACCCTCCACAGCCCATGTTCCCTGTAAAATAGTTATCTCCAAGTTATAATGCACTGTTCAATGTAATTTCAGTTTGTTCAATGTAAACCACACTGATGCAAAATAGAGCGGTATATAAGAGAATGTAAATAAATTAAATAAATTAAATAAATAAATCAGAGAGAAAAAAAAAGTAACACCCCTACATCTGCTGGAGACAGAGAAATACTGGAGCGCCCTCTACTGGGTTCAGCTACATATTACCAGGGAACAGCCAATCAGGCTGCTGGTAGTTTTTTTCCATTTCTCTGTCTCCAACATCTGCTGGTAGGGGGACCAAACCCGCTTGTCTGGACTGGTCTAGCAGTATGTATTGGAAGTGCTAAAATAAGCACCCACAATTGTCCTCCACCTCAGCTGAGAACCCAAGGGAGACTCTCTCAAGGAGACCTTGCCAACACTGGAGAAACTGAGAACAGTGCATATCAGAAGTCCCAGGCTGTCCTGAAACAGAAACTTGAGGGCGAGAAGACAGGCAGCATGTCAGAGGAACTAAGAAATTTCCAATCTTGCTTAAGGGCCCCTAAACTCACTAGTTTAACGTGGTACAGCTGTGCTCAGAAGGAAATAGACCAAGTTATATCCCCACTGGCTGTACCTCAGGAGGGACTACCAGCACCCACCGAGGGGACTTGCCTGCTGCCAAAGGCAGGATAGAGGCAATTTGAAAACTGTGGCCCTGGAGGGCTCCCTAATATCAACCGGCCCGGGTTCCAGGTTCTACTCATGGCCTTAGAAGGCCCACTGGCCCTTTTGTGCTCGTCTTCCAGACATTTCTATGAGTAAGTTTCTCCTCCCAGACAGAACTGACCCATAAGGGAGACTGCACCGCCACAGATCAAAGCCATCACCGGCATAATGTCATCCATACCAACTGGCCAATCCTGCCATGAAGCTAGGAAAGACTGCATCAGTGTTAACCAACAGCAGCTACCGAGGTGGGCAATGGCAATTGTCCTAGCATCTAGAGGGAGACTGACCTAAATGACCATTTGGTCTTGAAAGACTAGAAAAGGGGACTGTTACTTCTGGAGAGAGATCTGCAACTGTGAGTATATACTTCTGGGAATTTTCTGAAAGGAATTATTTTTATTAAAGCTAATTAATCTGTGAACCCACTATTTTTTGTTAAAATCAGTCAGGGCCTAGTAGCAGCAGTTTAAGTTTACATTTAAAACACAGAAGAGAGCTTTCTGGTTAAATTTCATACCCAGCAGAGAGCTTGTAGTTTACATTTAATAGTCACTCAGGGCCTAGCATCAGCAAAGAGCTATAATTTAAATCAAATAAGAATATAGCTTATCTCAGCAGCACAGGACAAGGTACTGTGTAGCAGCCCTCTTTTAATAAGTGTTTTTAAAAAGGGTTCCAGGGGTGATCCGGGAAACTACAGACCGGTGAGCCTCACGTCAGTACCGGAAAAAATGGTAGAAACCATCATAAAGAATAAAATTACTCAGCATGTAGATAGTCATGGCCTAATGGGAGACAGCCAACATGGCTTTAGACAAGGAAGATCTTGTCTTACTAATCTGTTATGTTTTTTTGAAAGTGTGAATAAAACAGGTGGACAAAGGTGAGTCAGTTGATATAGTGTATCTGGACTTTCAAAAAGCCTTTGACAAGGTCCCTCATCAGAGACTTTTGGCAAAACTAAAGAGTCATGGGATAAGAGGCAGTGTACTACTGTGGATCAAGAAATGGTTAAAAGATAGAAAGCAGAGGGTTGGGCTAAATGGCCAATTTTCCCAATGGAGAAAGGTGAATAGTGGTGTACCCCAGGGATCTGTGCTGGGTCCGCTGCTTTTTGACATATTCATAAATGACCTGGAAAGTGGAATAACGAGTGAGGTTATCAAATTTGCAGACGACACAAAACTATTTAAAGTTGTTAAAACCCAAGAGGATTGTGGAAAATTGCAAGAGGATCTTGATAAATTAGAAGACTAGGCATCAAAATGGCAGATGAAATTTAATGTGGACAAGTGCAAAGTTATGCACCTAGGGAAGAACAACCCAAACTATGGTTACACGATGCAAGGTTCCACATTAGGAACCACCACCCAGGAAAAAGATTTAGGCGTCATTGTGGATAACATGTTAAAACCCTCGGCCCAGGGTGCAGCGGCAGCCAAGAGAGCAAATAGAATGCTAGGTATCATAAGGAAAGGAATGGAAAATAAAACAAAAGATATAATGCCTCTATATCTTTCCATGGTGAGACCGCACCTTGAATATTGTGTGCAATTCTGGTCGCCGTATCTTAAAAAGGATATAGCGTTATTAGGAAAGGTTCAGAGAAGAGCCACCAAAATGGTAAAGGGGATGGAAGGATACTCCTATGAAGAAAGGCTAAAAAGGTTAGGGCTCTTTAACCTGGAAAAGAGACGGCTGAGGGGAGATATGATAGAAGTCTATAAATTAATGAATGGAGTGGAACGGGTAAACGTAGATCGACTGTTTACATTATCAGAATATAGAAAGACTAGGGGACATGCAATGAAGCTACAGGGTAAACTATTTAAGAGTAACAAAAGAAAATATTTTTTTCACTCAACATGTAATCAAACTCTGGAATTTGTTACCGGAGGATGTAGTAAAGGCCATTAGTGTAGCTGGGTTTAAAAAAGGTTTGGACAAGTTCCTGGAGGAAAGGTCCATAAACCATTATTAAGAAGGGACCCAGGATATCAATGCTTGACCCAGTACAAGCATTGTGGAACCTGTGTCTTTTGGGGAAACTGCTAGGTACGTATGACCTAGATTGGCCACTGTTGGAAACAGGATACTGGGCTTGATGGACCTTGGTCTGACCCAGTATAGCATATCTTATGTTCTTAACCCAAGTTAGGTATGTTCACTGTAACCACTTAGATGGCATGCTGATAGGTATTTCAAGGAACAACCTGCAAGTCGCCTGCAGATGGTGGAACCATTATCCCAGGGTTAGCTTTCACGTGTGCATATAGCCCTGCTCAAAGCTGAATGAGGTTACTGCCAAGGCCTTCTATAAGATTTCGACCCTTCCAAACCAAAAACTACCCAAATTGGAGAATGTGATGTAGGAAGGAGAAGCTACTCTTTAAAGGTCATATAGGTCAATCACGATGTGGTTTGGATGCTCTCAGCTCCTTGAACAAACTTCTCCAAGTTCTCCCATTTGAATGCCGACAGCCACTCAAAAGTTGAAAGCAAGGTCAGTGACATGCCACCAAGAAAAAGGCAAGTATTCTTGGCTACCTGGAATTTTGCTGCCGACTTCAGAAGAGGGAGCGACTAAAATCAAAGGAGAAGGGCATGAACCGTAAACTGTTTGGAGAATAAGGGAGGTGGCCGAAAACTGGTCAAGGGTTCGAATGTTTACAGACAATGCCACAGCAGTGGCCTTTGTCAATCTGCATGGTGGCAAAGGAAGCGCCAAATTGGCCCTGGAGATGGATCTTTTGTTTGCCTGGGCAAAGAAGAATCTTCTAGCTTTGTTGGCTCAGCATACAGCCGGAGTGGACAATGTGGAAGCAGACTTCCTCAGCTGGCACTCTCTGAATCCCGGCAAGTGACAGTTGAGTCAAGAGGCATATCAGTTGATTCTGCATTGCTGGGGTCACCCTGAAATGGATCTGATGGTGACCCACTCCAATGCCAAAGTGTGCCGTTTCTTCAGTCACCACACAAGAGATGGGGTCAGAGGGCATCGATGCCCCAACCCAGCCTTCGCCCAGTCAACTGCTGTATATGTTTCCTCCATGGCGTATGTCATTTGGCATATAGAGCTCCACCCAGGCAGGATTGCTCTGGTCATGCCGGACTGGCTGCACAGAGCATGGTTCAGAGACCTGAAGCGGCTTCTTCAAGCGCCTCCTCTTCAGCTGCCTCCGTCTCGGGGGCTGTAGTGGCGAACCTGGCTCTCTTCTCTCTTCTGGCATAGACCTTTCAAAGTAGACTGCTAATGTATACCATACTTGGTACCCAGAAGAGGTCTGCCAAGCTAGCATACATATTGATATGCTCCCTTTTTTCAGCACTGGTGTGGTGTGTGGCACTTTGCTCCTGAGGCAGCCAAGGTGTCCTCCCTGTTGGTCTTTCTACAGGATGGCTTAGAGAAGGGCCTCTCACTACGTTCTCTGAAGGTTCAAGTGGCAGCCTTGGCCTGTTTCCGTGGACAGGTGGCAGGCAAGTCCTTGGTCTTGCACCTGTAGGTCTCATGTTTTCTCCAAGGGGTTCGACATCTGCATCTCTCTCCCAGGTCTGTGATCCCTTCTTGGAATCTGTGTCTGGTGCTCAGGGGCCTGACGGCAGCACCCTTTGAGTTGTTGAAGCATACTACACCTTGAGGGATTTGACACTCAAGACCGTCTCCTTGGTTGCGATTTGTTCTGCAAGGCGATCTCCAAGCTACAAGCTCTGTTTCGGTTGAAAAGGACAGGTAAGGATCTCGGCAAGACAATTTCTTTTCGGCCTGTGCCTTCCTTCTTGCCCAAAATGCCATCACCCTTTCACATGATCTAGGTGGTTTGCCTGCCCTCCTTCTCTACGGAACAGTGTCAGAGGAAGGATAAGGATCTTTGCCTTATGGATGTCCGGAGAGTGATTCTCCGGTACTTAGAGGTTATGAATTCCTTTCATAAGGCAGACCATCTTTTTGTGCTGCTTGCAGGCCCGCACAAGGGTGCGGCGGCAGCCAAGTCGACTTTGGGGTGCTGGATTAAAGGAGGCTATGCCCTGTGTATCTGTTACAGAATAGGTGGGTTTATACGCCCATTCTACCTGAGCACAAGTGTCCTCATGGAGAAAGTGGAGCTCAGTAGCCCCTATAGACAACATTTGCTGGGCAGCAATGTGGGCATCATCTTCCAGTTTGTCAAGCATGGATGTCCAAGTGCAGGCGGACAGAGTCTTTGGCTCAAGAGTTTTGCAAGTTACTGCATCTTCTTCCAGCCCAGTGGTATTGTAGTTTTGGTACCTCCCACTTGTTTGGGCTGGACTAGCAGGATGGTATGAAAAGGTGACATTTTACTAACCAGTCAACGTCCTTTCCTTTAGTCCTGCTAGATCAGTCCAGGGCATGCCCCTGAAACTGTATTGCTGTTCTTTTGCTGCGGTAACCTTGAGACTGTCATGAGTTTTATACTTGACTCTGGAGGCTCATCTTCTAGCCCCCAATTACATCGGGGTGGTTTACAATACAATAAAATACATAGTGAAAGGGAAAAGAAAATTACAATCAATATAGAGAAAAAGGGAGAGAGAAAAAAAAAAAAAGCACCGCCGGAAGATGAGAGGCTATGCTTGAAGTTGAACATAAGAAATGTCTTACTAGGTCAGACCAAGGTCCATCAAGCCCAGTATCCTGTTCCAACAGTGGCCAATCCAGGCCACAAGTACCTGGCAAATTCCCAAAGAGGCACACAGGTTCCTCAGTGCTTGTTCCGGGGAAAGCAGTGGATTTCCTGGGTCCTCTTTAACCCGTTTTGGACCAGCGTATATTTTACATACATAAGGTTTCCATACTTACTACTCAACTGTTTACTAATTAATGGTTATAAATTCAATGGAACTATGTTTAGCTATTATCATTATGTCAAAAAGCGTTATATACAGATTTTTTATCTGAGATCTAGTTAGTTTAATAGGTATTCGAAGTTTGCTGATTTTGACGGTATTGGCGGTTCAACATAAAAAGATCACAAAAAATAGTAAGTAGCTTATAATGCTGTAATAGCTACTATTTTGCAAATAAAAGTATTTGTAGACTTTAGAAAATAGGTTTAGATAACTGTAAGTTACTTAGTGTCAGAGTTATTGGTGCGTATATCGGCCTTGTATGTTTTTCATACGCTGGGCTAATATGTTGTCGAAACTAATTGCTGTCAAGCATTCTGTTCTAGGTGTTTCAATGGTGCAATATCGACGCACTGCATCAGAAGTGTTTTCACGTGTATCATATTCCGCCATCAGAATGGACTGTTGACAAACTATACTATATCATAATAAAGTGTTTTATATGAAAACTGCAGTTTCAATAGTATCATACAGTATGTTTATGTCAATGAATATTGGAACTGAATCCTATCTTTTCTGAAGACGGACAATATACTATATTGGACCAGTGTATGAAAAAAACACTATGTGAAACTTCTATTTTCTGCAAAGTTTTAATATTTTTTATTATTGCCGGTATTTCACAGTTGTTTGAGTGTAACAAATCTAATAAATCATCCAGAACAGAGAAAGAATATGCGAGCTGTCCAAAACAGGTTAATAATGGTTCATGGACCTCTCCTCCAGGAACTTGTTCAAATCTTTTTTAAAACCCAGCTACAGTAACAGCTTTTACTACATCTTCCAGTAACGAATTCCAGAGTTTGATTACACATTGAGTAAAAACATAATTTCCCTTATTAATCTTAAATGGGTTGCATTGTAGTTCCATCACATGTCCCTCTGGTCTTTCTACTTTTTGATGGCATAAACAACCAATCTATGTTTACTCGTTCCACTCCATTCATTAATTTATAGACCTCTATCATATTCCCCCTCAGCTGTCTCTTTTCCAAGTTGAAGAGCCTCTATCTTTTAAGCCTCTCTTCATAGGGATATCCTTCCATTCCCTTTACCATTTTTGTCGCACTTCTTTGTACCTTTACTAATTCAGCTATATCCTTTTTAAGATATGGAGACCAGAACTGCACACAATATTCAAGATGCGATCGCACCATGGAACAACATAGATGCATTATAAATATCTTTGGTTGTATTCTCCACGCCTTTCCTTATGAATCCTAGCATTCTATTTGCTTTCTCGGCTGCTACTGCACACTGGGCGGAGGGTTTCAATGTATTATCCACAATGACACCTAAATATTTTTCCTGGGTGCTGGTTTCTAAGGTGGCACCTTACATTGTGCAACCATAGTTTGGGTTGTTATTTCCTAGGTGCATAACTTTGCACTTGTCCACATTAAATTTCATCAGCCATTTCGACATCCAGTCTTCAAATTTATCAAGGTCTTGCAAATTTTCACAATCCTTTTGCGTTTTCACAACTTTGAATAATTGTGTGTCATCTGCAAATTTGATCACCTCGTCGTTATTCCTATTTCCAGGTCATTTATGAGTATGCTAAAAAGCAGCGGTCACAGCACAGATTCCTGGGATACTCCACTATTCACCTGTCTCCACTGAGAAAATTGGCCATTTAGCCCTACTCTCTGCTTTCTATCTTTTAAGCAGTTCCTGATCCACAATACTACACTGCTTCCAATCCCAAGACTTTTTAATTTCACCAGTTCTCTCATGTGGGACCTTGTCAAAGACTTTCTCAAAATACAGATACATTATATCAACCGACTCACCTTTGTCTACCCGTTTATTCACACCTTAAAAAAAATATAACAGATTAGTAAAACAAGATTTTCCTTGGCTAACTCCATATTGGCTATCTACATGTAAAAGTAATTTTATTCTTTGTAATTGTTTCTACCATTTTGCTCGGTAGTGATGGCAAGCTCACCGGTCGGTAGTTTCCCGGATAACTCCTGGAACCCTTTTTAAAAATTGGAGTTACATTGGCCACTCTTCAATTCTCAAGAACTACAGATTATTTTAAATAATAGATCTACAATCTCATTTCAGTTCTTTCAACACCCTGGTATGTATATCATCCTGTCCAGGTGATTTGCTTCTTTTCAGTTTATCGAACTGTTGTAATATATTCTCCCGGTTTATCGATATTTGTTTCAATTCTTCCGCATCACCAGCTTTATATAAGATTTTAGGCACGGGTAACTTCACTACATCTTCTTCAGTAAAGACCGAAGCAAAGAATTCATTCAGTTTCTCTGCTATGGCCTTGTCCGCCTTTAGCGCTCCTTTTACCCCTCTATCATTCAATGGTCCAACTGACTCTCACAGGCTTTTTTGCTACAAATGTACTTGAAAAAGTTTTTAA
The DNA here is from genome assembly GCA_033557465.1 of Ichthyophis bannanicus. NCBI lineage: Eukaryota > Metazoa > Chordata > Amphibia > Gymnophiona > Ichthyophiidae > Ichthyophis > Ichthyophis bannanicus. Next base: position 292,596,077 of record CM066038.1, read on the forward strand.
TATGCATTTTAGCTTCCACAGCAAGCGTCTTCAAAATTCTCTCGTTGCCTGCCTTGCATCCAACTTGCCAATGCTTATGTTGCTTCCACTGTTCCTCATTAGGCTCCTTTTTCCATTTCCTGAAAGTTGTTATTTTGGCAACAGCCTCTCCGACCTTGTCTTTAAACCATGCTTGCAGTTTTTTGGCCTTCCTTCCACTTTTCTTAAAGCGTGGAATACATCTGGCCTGGGCTTCCAAGATAATACTTTTAAACCACCACCATGCTTGATGTAAAATCTTTAACCTTTGCAGCTTCTCTTTTTAGTTTGTTTGTTTTTTTAAACTAATTTTCCTCGTTTTATCATAGTCTCCCTTTTGAAAGTTAAAACGTAGCATTGTGGATTTCCTTGCCATCTTTCTTTCATTTATTAAAACAAATGTAGAAACATAGAAACGTACAAAAATGACAACAGAAAAAGATCACATGGCCTATCAAGTCTGTCCTTCCATATCAACAACTACAACAGTCCCCTTTTTTCCTTTAGAGATCCTCTGGGTTTGTCCCATGCTTTTTTGAATTCAGATACTGTCCTCATCTCTACCACCTCCACTGGGAGACTATTCCACGGATCCACCACTCTTTCCGTAAAGAAATATTTCCGCATATCACTCCTGAATCTATCCACTTTCAACCTCATCCCATATCCCCTCGTAGAAGAACTTGCTTTCAATTGAAAGAGGCTCTCCCCCCCCCCCCGTGCATTTATGCCACAGAGGTATTTAAACATCTCAATCATATCAGCCTACCCCCCGTCTCCTCCGTTCATCTCATACAAACCGCCTCTTCCTCCCTTCCCCATCTCAGGCCCACCTTGAACTTACCCGCCATTCCGCCTTCTTCTTCTTAGCCCCCGCCCTCTGGAACTCTCTTCCTCACACCCTCCGTACTGAGTCCTCCTTCCCTCAATTTAAAGCGCTCCTCAAAACCCACCTTTTCTCTCAAGCATTTGATCTTCCAGCCTCCCCCGAACTATAACCATCATCCAACACTCCTGCCCGCCATGTCCCACCCGACTGCTACCCCCCACTCTTCCTTTCCCCCTGCGTTTTTGTGTCTAGCTCTCCAGTCTCTGTCCTTTTTTTTTCTCTCTCTATCTCTCACTCATTCTTTCCTATTATTTAATGGCGTTCCTTTCTCTCTTTATTTTCTGTAGCTGCCTTTTATTGTACACCGCCCTGATACTCCGGTCCTGGGCGGTATATCAAGCCTGAATAAATGTAAATGTAAATATCACCTCTATCCTGTCTTTCCTCTAAGGTGTACAGATTAAATATCCTTAAGTCTGTCCTCATATGCTTTATAATGAAGATCACTAACCATTTTAGTAGACACCCTCTGTACAGACTCCATCGTGTTTATATCCTTTTGAAGGTGCAGTCTCCAGAATTGCACACAATATTCCAAATGAGGTTGCACCAAAGACTTATACAGAGGCATTATCACCTCCTTTTTTCTGCTAGCCATTCCTCTTCGTATGCAACCAAGCATCCTTCTAGCTTTTGCTGTCGCCTTTTCTACCTGTTTAGCTACTTTAAGATCAGACACAACTACGCCTAGGTCCCGCTCTTCTTTAGTGGACAAAAGTACTTCACCACCTATACTATATTGCTCCCTTGGATTGCTGCAGCCCAAATGCATGACCTTGCTTTTTTTTTTTTTTTAATATTAAATCCCAGCTGCCAAATTCTAGACCATTCTTCAAGCTTAGCTAGATCCCTCCTCATGTTATCTACACCTTCCTGGGTGTCTACTCTATTGCAGATTTTGGTATCATCCGCAAAAAGGCAAACCTTACCCGACAGCCCTTCCGCTATATCACTAACAAAGATGTTAAAAAGAATCTGACCAAGGACAGATCCCTGGGGCACACCACTGGTAACATCCCTCTCCTCAGAGTGAGCTCCATTTACCTGTACTCTGTCACCTCCCACTAAAGCAATTTCTAACCCAAGCAGTAACTTTAGGGTCCATCCCTAGGGTGCTCAGTTTGTTTATAAGTCGCCTGTCAGATTTGTCTGACAAGACCTGCCTCTGATGAATCCATGCTTCCTCGGATCCTGTAATCCGCTGGACTCCAGAAACCTCACTATTTTCTCTTTCAGCAGCGTTTCCAATAATTTACTCACCACCGAAGTTAAACTAACCGGCCTGTAGTTTTCAACCACATCCTTACTTGCGCTTTTGGGTAAAGGCACTACATGAGCCTCTCTCCAGTCCTTTGGCACCATACCCAACTCCAACGAGGCATTGAAAAGTGGAGCTGCTAGAACGTCCCCAAGTTCCTTCAGTATTCTAGGGTGTATCCCATCCGGTCCCATCGCTTTGTCTACTTTAAAAATTTAGCTAGTTTCTTACGAACAGAGTCTTCTGAAAATTGTTCAAGATGCCCCTCGCTTCTGTTCCTGTTTGTGGGTGTTTTCTGAGGTCCTGTTCCTGGTTCTTCATCCGTGAACACAGAACAGAAAGGAGAAATTAGGCCTTACCTGCAATTTGTCTTTCCTCAAGTTCTCTCCGGGCCAGTCCAGGAACGGCAGGGTAGTCAACCTCCTCCAGCAGCTGAGGACTGAACAACAGAGTCTTGCTGACAGCTCCCCCTGGTACCAGAGACTCAGTCTTTTTTTTGACATAGCAGCTATCTAAACCAACTTCCAGCCTCTTGAGATTCCAACTCTCCCTCTTTTCTTTTCCCTTTTTTTTTTCCTGAAATTGGAACCAACCCCCCCCCCCCCCCAACCCCTCCAGGAAGGGAGAAGCTAAGGCAGAGCCGTCTTTGACCATTTCACGGAACCAAGCCTGGTAACTACTCCAGAAAAAGAGAACATTGTTTGGGGGGGGGGGGGTTTGGGGAGTAAACAATCTCTTCAGTTCACAAATGAACGGGGAGGGCCCTGGACTGGCCGAAGAGAACTCAAGGAAAGACAATTAGGCCTAATTTCTCCTTCCATTGAGTCTCTCCAGGCCAGTCCAGGAACGGTAGGGAAGTACCAGAGCAGTACCTAACACCGGGAGGGACCAGCAAGCCCCGCCAACATTTGCGTCCCCCCTAGCCTAAACATCCAACCGATAATGCCTTGTAAAGGTATGAAGAGACGACCAAGTTGCCGCTCTACAGATATCCACCGGCGGAACTAAGGCAAGTTCCCCCCACGAAGTCGCCTGAGCCCGAGTAGAATGAGCCCTGATACCATCGGGAGGAGACTTCCCCTGCGCCGTATACGCCGCTGCAATAGCCTGTTTTACCCAACAGGCAAATCGATGCCTTGGAAGCCGTCTCCCTCTTGCGTAGTCCCCCAAAAATCACAAACAGCCTGTCTGTTCATCGGAACGACTGTCCTCCTGGAGGTATCTACTGAGCACCCTAGCCAGATCCAACTTCTTTAGGGACCGATCCTTGTCCGACTTTCCCAAACTAGGAAATTACGGAAGAGAAATTGGCTGATTTAGATGAAAACCAGACACCACCTTCGGTAGAAACAAAGGCACCAGCCGAAGCACCACCTTCTCTGCCGAAAACTGAATGTATGGCCCCCGACACGAGCGTGCTTGTAGATCCAAAATGCACCTCGCCAAACACAGCGCTACCAGAAAAGACGTCTTCCAAGAGAGCTCTCTCAAACGTACCAATCCTGCGGGCTCAAAGGGAGACTTCGCTAATGCCTCCAGAACCAAATTTAAGTCCCAGGCTGACACCACCGGTCTCCGCAGTGGCCTTACATTCTTCACTGCCCTGAGGAACCTCAGAACATCCGGATGCGTGATCAAGACTACCCCTTGCACCGGACCCCTATAGCAAGCTAGAGCCGCCAGCTGAACTTTAATCAAACTGAGGGTCAGCCCCCTCTCTAGCCCTCCCTGCAGAAACAGCAATACTTCCAGCAAGGACGCCGAAAAAGGCTTAACGCCCCTGTCTACACACCAACCTTCAAATACGCGCCATACCCACACATAAGCCAAAGAAGTTGACTTCTTCTTCGAATGTAACATGGTGTCTATTACGGATGCCGAGTAACCCTTACGCCGCAACTTCGCCCTTTAAAGAGCCATGCTGTAAGCGAGAACTGATCCATCTGCAGCATTAACACGGGACCCTGACTCAGCAGATTGAGCCGATTCGGCAGCCTCCAAGGCCGATCCACGAGAAGTCGCACCAGGTCCACATACCAAGGCCTCCTTGGCCAATCCGGCGCCATCAGATTCACCTGTCCTTCATGAAGGGCTATCCTCCGGATGACCCAACCGAGCATCAGCCAAGGCGGAAATACATACAGCAGCCCTTCCGACGGCTACGGTTGCACCAGCCCATCTAGACCCTCGGACATATGTTCCCTGCGCCTGCTGAAAAAACGCGCTTCCTTGGTATTGGCGAGAGTGGCCATCAAATCCATGACCAGCTGTCCCCACCGCACCGTAATGTTGTGAAAGACCGCCGCGTTCAGCTCCCACTCTCCTGTATCCAAGATATGGCAACTGAGGAAATCAGCCTGCACATTGTCCTTTCCTGCCACATGCGCTGCCGATAGGACTACCAACTGACTCTCCGCCCAGCGAAACAACTGTTGACTCTCGTCCAGCAGGGCCGCACTACCTGTGCCTCCCTGCCGGTTGACATATGAAAACTCGAATCGCCTTTCCGAACACCAGGGCTTGAAAGGCTTGCAAAGCTAAGCGCACCGCCCACAGCTCTAGGCGATTGATCGACCATTGCGCCTACTCCGCAGACCAGCAACCCTGTGTTACTTGGGCAAGGCAATGAGCTCCCCAGCCCGACAGGCTGGCATCCATGGTGACCAATACCCAATCCGGCTGTTCCAGCGGAATGCCGGCCTGAAGATGACTGGGCTCCAGCCACCACTCCAAGCTGTCTGACCCCCTCTGGACATAACAGCCGACGAGACAAAGGGTGCTCTTGTGGCGACCACCTGGACAGCAGAGCCCACTGAAGTGGCCGCATATGAGTTCGTGCCCATGGCACCAGCTCCAACGCTGCCGCCATGGAACCCAGCAGTTGCAAGTAACGCCACGCCGTTGGGGCCCTCATGCGCAAGAACGTTCGTACCTGTCCTACTATCTTCTGTACTCTTTCCTTGGGGAGGAATACCATCCCAGTTACCGTATCGAACAAGGCTCCAAGGTATACCAAACGGGTTATCGGCCGCAACTGACTCTTGGCCTGGTTTACTACCCAACCAAGACCTTCCAAGAACTCCACCACTCGTCCCATAGCCCTGCTTGACTCCTCCTCGGACCCTGCCCTGATCAACCAGTCGATGTACTTGAATGCCTTCCTTGCGCAACGCCACCGCTACCACCACCATCACCTTTGTGAATGTGCGCAGCGCCATGGCCAGCTCAAAAGGCATCGCTCTGAACTGAAAGTGTCCCATGGGAACCACAAAGTGCAGAAACCGCTGATGCTTTGGCCTGATAGGGATATGCAGATAAGCCTCTGTGAGATCTATAGAAGAAAGCAGTTCTCCCTGCTTCACCGCTCTTATGACTGACTTCAACATCTCCATCCGGAAATGCGGCACCCGCAAGCAGCGATTCACATGCTTTAAATCTAGAATGGGCTGAAAGGTCACCTCCTTTTTGGGAACCACAAAATAAATTGAGTGTCGACCTAACCCACACTGCCCTTGCGGCACCAGAACCATGACTTCCAGGGCCAGCAACCGCCGCAAGGTGTCGTTTACCGCCTTTCTCTTTATCTGGGATCCGCAAGGAGACCTCACAAAAACCTCCCTCAGTAGCTGAGAGAACTCTAGCGCATAACCTTCGCGGATGATCTCCAGCACCCAGCGGTCCATTGTCACTGTGGCCCAGAAGGAGAAAAACTCCTGCAAATGCCCCCCTACGGGCACCTCCGCCTGGGCCATCCGTCCTTCATTGTGGCTTCTTGGAGGGATTCTGCTGAAGGGAAAAAAAATACCCTCTACTGAATCCCCACGACCCTCGAAAGGGCTGCCCCCTGGCCAGAAAGCGCCCTCTCTGAAAGGGAGCAAAGCGAGACGCTCTAAATCTACGAAAATCTCTGCCTTGTCCTCTCTGCAAGACCCCCCCCCCCCCCCCGGCCTGGGAGCCTTTGGGCGATCCTCAGGCAGCCGAGCGCCTTTGGAATCCCCCAAGTCCTTCACAATTTTCTCCAAAGCTTCCCCAAAGAGCAGCTTGCCCTTATAGAGGAGCCTACTTAGACGAGCCTTTGAAGATGCATCCGCCGCCCAATTCCTCAGCCAGAGGAAGCGCCGAGCAGCAATAATAGACGCCATGGACTTAGCGGAAATTCTCACCAAATCATAAAAGGCATCAGTCAAATATGCCGCTGACGACGACGACTCCAATTTCGCTCCCTCCGGCGAAGAGCTCTCTTCGCTTTCCTGCCAACCGTCTCCCTGGAGCCAACGAATGGAAGCTCTGGACACATAGGCCCCACAGATCGAAGTCTGCAGAGATAGCGCACACGAATCAAATATGGTCCTGGAGATCTTTGAGGGCCGCTCCCCCCTCCACTGGGATCGTAGTCTTTTTAGTCACAGCCGAAACCAAAGCACCGACCTTGGGCATCCGCAACAGGTCCTTCTCCGTCTGCGGCACCGGGTAAAGACGTCCTATAGCCCGGCTACCCCTCAACATAGCCTCCAGGCACTCCCATTCGGACTCCACCATCTGTTTGATCACTCTGTGGACTGGAAAATACTTCTGCTCCGCTTTAAACCCCTGGAGCAGAGGATCCTCCAGCGGCTCTTCCGGAGCCATTGGAAGGGCGATATTAAGAGCCGCCAAAGACTTGGCAATGAGAGCCCCTAGCTCCTCCTTCCGAAACACCCTGAAGACATTCGGGTCGTCGCCTGGCAGCAGCTCCCCTTCCTCCAACTCCACGGCCCAGGGATCCAACACCGAATCTGACAGAGCTTCAAACTCCTCTGTCCCTCTGGGCTCCACTGCCTGTTGACTGAAAGAGTCAGAACCCCCTCCCAAGTCCAAGGCCTGTGTAGAGGACCCTCACCCGGATCCTCCAACTCAAAACCTGCCCTCTGAGAGCTCACCCCCTGAGAGGGCTCACTTTTGCCATGAGACTGCTCCAACTTCAAGCAATACGCTTTATGCAACTCCAGGATAAAATCCTATAAAAATAAAGACCCCATCGAGCCCCCCAACTCCGAGGCCTTCGATTGAGAGGAAACTGGGCCTAAGGCAGGCTTTTACGACTTCTATTTCCTCTTTTCCAGCTTATCCTGTAGCGTGGGAGAAACGGCAGCCTGCTGCATCATGGCCGCCGTTCCTGCCTTCTCTGCAGCCTGCAACCTATGCAAAAACTCCCGACGCCACCTTCTCCTCCATTGCCGATTCCAGGAGCCTCGAGACCTACTGCTGCGTCAAAACAGGTACGACACAGCCCCAGTCCCCTTAACCCTCGTCAACCTCCACACTGCGCGCATGCCGCCGAAACCGGCAGAATGCGCGTGGAAAAGAAAGCACCCGCGAAACCCTTCCGGCCGCGAATCCGACACCGAGCAAATCACCGCTCCTACCTGAACGAGCCCGCTGCAAAAAAATTATTGCTCTCAATTGTGCTCCCGCTCTCGCTGCTAGCGAGATCCAAAGTGGGTCCGGAGGCAGAGGGTTGTGCGATGGGGCTCCCAGGCACTTGTCCCTCCCAGGCAGTGACGGCGATTCCACAAAGCAAGGCAGGCACTGCCTCTGCTGCCCTTCTGCTCATCTGAATAACCCTGGACTTACAGCCCTGCTAGGATCAGCCAGGACCTCCACAGATTTCTCTTAGACCCCCGTCTCTTTCTTATTTATTTATTTTTCTTTTCCAATTATTCTCCTCTGGCCTTTCCTGAAACGGGAGCCTGTCAGCCACACGTCCTTCCTAGCTGCTGAGGACTGAACGACTGAGTCTCTGGCACCAGGGGGAGCTGGATAGGCTGTCAGCAAGACTGTTGTTCAGTCCTCAGCTGCTGGAGGAGGTTGACTACCCTACCATTCCTACCATTCCTGGACTGGCCCGGAGAGACGAAATGGAATATTTGTTAAGCAATTCTGCTTTATCCTCATCAGCTTCTACATATTCCTCAACTTCACCCTTGAGTCCGACAATACCACTTTTGCCCTTCCTCTTCTCACTAACATATCTGAAAAATGTCTTATCCCCCCATTTTATTGCATTGGCTATTTCCTCCTCTTTTTGAATCCTTGCTTTCCTGACTACTTTGCTAGCCTCTCTAAGTTTTTCCAAATATAGATGCCTGTCTTCCTCGTTCTGTGATCTCTTGTATTTCATGAAGGTCTCCCTCTTTTTCTTCACTTTTTCAGCTACTTCTTTCGAAAGCCATAGCGGTCTCCTTTTCCTTTATTTACCATTTTAACAAGGTCGGTTGCCCTTAAAATATCTCCTTTCAGTTTTGCCCACTGTTTTTCTACATCCCCCAGTAGGTCCCATCCTGTTAACAACTCACTGAGGTATTGGCCCATCTTGGCAAAGTTAGTCTTCCTAAAGTCTAAGACCCTCGCTTTTGAATGGATTCTAACAGCACTAGTCCTAATACTGGACCACACCATCTGGTGATCACTGAATGCAAAATGATCTCCCTAAAATCCTTATCTCTTGCATCGGATCCTGTATTCCACTAAGGACTAGGTCCAAAATATCTTCCCCCTCTTGTAAATTCATGAACCAGCTGCTCCAAGAAGCAGTTATTTATTTCATCTAGAAAACGCACTCTCTAGCATGTCATTCTGTGGCATTTACCCAGTCAATGTTATAGAGCAAACCTTGCACAACCTCAAAATGTGGGCATCTCCCATATGCTTTGGGACAAATACTAGAGTAGTAGTTCCCAACCCAGTCCTCGGATACCCCCAGGCACTGTTCCCTCTAAGCTGCACGCACACACCTCGTCGAGTGAGCGCACATATTTTACAACAGAGCGCACAAAAATTACGGTTCTGATTTTGAAAGAAAACACCACAGACATCTTAAAATTTAAAAGTTGTGAATATAATTACTAGAAATTTTCTGCTTCATTTAGTAATCGTCTATTTTCATTTAATTTGAATAAAATCAATGTGGTGTACATACTGTATTCTGACGTGTAGTCAAATTTTAAAGTATATAACTCCGAGTGTCATTATGTGGCGCACAAAAATTTAACCTTCCTTCAAAAGCTGCACAGCTGATATTTTATGCGCACACAGCCTACAGAAAATTAGAAGGAACATTGCCCCCCAGGCCAGTCAGGTTTTCAGGATATCCACAATGAATATTAATGATCTAGATCTGCATACAATGGAAGCAATGCATGCAGATCTCTCTCGTGCATATTCATTGTGTATATCCTGAAAAGCTGACTAGCCTGGGAGTACCCAAGGACTGGTTTGGGAAGCATTGTACTAGAGGGATCTCTGGTGACCTGAGGTGGAAAGAGGCAGATAGAGGCATAGGAGTGATGTCATTAAAACCTGGGTTTTTCATTGATTCTTTGTCTCCACCAATCTGCTGGTAGTAGAACACAACCCACTTGTCCTTTTCTTGAGTCCTGCTAGTCCAATCCAGACATTAACTGGCAAGTAAAATGGCATCTTTATCTCTATACCCTGTTATTCTGAATGGGATGCTGTGCAAATGATGGCAGACAAAAAACGTTATAGCCCATCTAATCTACCCAGAAAGGCAGCTAAGATTGTATCTGTCGCTGTTACTCCTGCCTGTGTGGTGGATTCTTTCTTTCCCCTGTTCCCTCCCCCCCCCACACTCCAAATTTGATCTGCCTGTAAAGGGAAAGGTGGTATAAGAAGAGCCAATATGCATGAAACAGAAGCATGCTTGATGTATATTGGAGTAGGTCTATGAAAGAGTTTGTTTGGACAGTTTGTGATGGCACAATTTGTGAGCTAAGGTTGAGGGAGTGTCGATTACAGTTGAAATAAATTTCTTTAAAAAGTATTTAAACACAGTGTATGAGAGGGCATATGCTGAAAATCTCCTTTTTAAAAACTGCTTCCCCTAGGCAGTTCTATGATGGGATAATTCAGTCTCCATGCCTGTGCCATCTTTGGCAGAAGGGTTTTAAAAATTCTTCCAAACCTACTAGTCAGGGAAGAAACACATTCACCATGCACTGCTAGTCACTCCCAAAAACAAAAATCACTTTTATCCCCCTGCACCACTGCTTCCCAGTATAACAAAGTCCAGTCACCACCTCCTGGACTCTGCCTACTACTATTAAACATTTATAAAGCACTAGAAAGCATAAGCCACGCTGTACAAACACAGATAGTCCCTACTCATCAGAGCTTACAGTCTCTATCTAATCAAGACAGACAAGACAAAAGAAAAGGGAGGATAGAAAAGGAAAGAGTAAGGAGACACAAGGAAACAAGGGATCAGGATTCAAAAGCAGCCTCAAGATGGCTTCGACGCTGATCGGCATCAGCCAAGGTGACTGCCGGTTTAGACTGTGAATGTGGAGTCAGCCTGGAGGAGGGGCCTTGCGTTCTCTGGACAATGCCCTGCATACACTGAATCACTTCAATTCGATCAGCTACTGGCAGGACACCACCTTCGACGGGTAAAATAAGAGATAAGGCTCCCGACAGGAAAGTGCCTGCAACTCGGAGACCCTCCGCGCCGAGCAGATTGTTTGGCCAGACAGTTCTACGGGTTGTGCACCTCTTCCTGCAGCTAGGAGACTGGGCATGTCAAAGTCGTGACATCACTGGATATAGCCTGCTGGTATCTCCCATCAGCCTCCAGTGTACTATTGACAAAGCAAACTCAAAGGAACAACAAATAAGTAAACTACACCATAACTTTAAATAACTCCCCATTCCTCAACCGGAGGAGCCTTTCAAACCGTATCTGTCATATATATATATTTCCCTTTCTTTTTGTCTTTTGTTTTTTGTTGTTCTTTTTTAACTTTACATTCATGTCCCCCCCTATCCCAAACACAGGCATACCAATCCACGGCCTCCAAAATTAAGACATTACAAATCTACTTTAAATAAGAGAAAAGAAAGAAAGAACAGAGAGGGATACTCACTGCGATCTAGAAACTTTTTATGTCAAACTAATGGAAAAGACCAGCCAGGAAAAGAAAGAAGGATCCTAAAACGGCAGGGCAGGAGCAGGCCACTCTAAAGCGTCGCAGACAATCGGGCCCGCAAAATGTCTGCCTCATTCAGAAACGGCGCTTCTACACTGAGCCGCCACGCGGTCAGGCCCGCTTGTCTCGGTTTGACGCCAAAGCTACTTGCTAGCACTCCCGCGCCCAGAAGAAAAAGAGGCCTCTTACCTTCAGGCAGCCTAAGCCAGAACTGCCTCACACTCAGCGGGACCGTACCGCTCTGCTCCCCGAGTGCTTTTTAAAACGGAGGCTGCACACTCTCACACTTTTCAAATGCGTCGGCAAACGGGAGGGCCTGCCAGCACACTGACAGGCAATCCTCTGTGTGGCGCTGGCTAGGCAAACCTCCGGGTCTCTCCCAGTAAGGCAGCTGTCCGAGCCAGGGGGACCCCAGAGAGTGAGGATATGTTAAGGCCCACTGAGCCCCCGAAAGAGAGGAGGGGGGGGAGAATATAGAGGGAGACAGAAAAAAAGAGAGAACAGCCTGCTGCAACTTAAAGGCACAGTCCAGTTAATGACAAGTTCTCTCCAAAGGAATTAAATACCCAGCAAAATTAAGGAGGTAAATGGAAGAAATAAGGAAAATAAAGAAAATAAGCAAAATTGTTTCTCCAGTGAGCCCGGCTGTCCGGGCTCCTATCTATCCAGCTGCTTGGAGACTGAGGTAACTGATGGCAAGAGGCGGATCCTGGGAAGATATACCTGTGACATCATAAAAAGGAGGAGTTTCTCAGTCTCCAAAGCTGCTGGATGAGATAGGGAACCCAGAGGTCTGGGACTAGACCGGTTACACGATCAGGAACCCGATGTACAGATTCAGGAAGTTTGTTCCAGGCATAAGGAGCAGCAAGGTGAAAGGACTGAAGTCTGGAGTTAGCAGTGGAAGAAAAAAAGTAAAGAGAAGAGCAAGCCAGTAGGGGTGTAGGGGGAGACAAGAGAGGAGAGGATAGGTAGATAGGAGCAGAAGAATGAATATATTTAAAGAGCAGAAGGAGGAACTTGAATTGGATACAGAAACAGAAGTGAAGCCAATGACTTGAGAAGAGGGGCTATAAGAGTATATCGAGGCTGGCAAAAGATTAGTTGTGCAGCAGAATTCTTAACAGATTTAAGGGGACAGATATGATTCAGAGGGAGACCAACAAGGAGGAGGTTATAATAGTCGAGACAGGAAATAATTAGAGTGGACAAGTGTTTTAGTAGTGCGTTCAGAGAGGAAGGGAAAAATGTTGTTACTGTTATAGAGAAAGAAATGACAGGTTTCAGCTATTTGTTGTATATGTGAGAAGGAGAGGGAGAAGTCAAATATGACACAAAGGTTACGGGCTGAGGACATAAGAAGTAGAGGAGTGTTATTAACAGAGATAGAGACTGAAGGAAGGGGAGAGAAAGGTTTAGGGGGAAAATTAAGAAGTCCGGTTTTGTCCATGTTTAGTTTCAAACCAGTGGTGAGACATCCAGGTGGCAATATCAAAGAGACAGGCCTGGAGTATGGGAGAAATATCAGGTGTAGAAAGATACATCTGAGAATAGTCAGCTAAAAAGTGATACTGAAATCCATGGGAGGAGGAGATGAGAGCACCAAGGTACTGGGTGTTGAGAGAGAGAGAAGGAGAGGGCCCAGAACAGTGGCCTAGTGGTTGGGGCAAGGTACTTCAGGCCGGAAGGTCAGGGGTTCAAATCCCACTAGAGCACAGCAACCTTGGGCAGGAAGGACTGGGGTTTCTAGTCCCACAGGTGCTCCTTGTGGTCTTGGACAAGCCACTTAACCCTCCATAGCCCATGTTCCCTGTAAAATAGTTATCTCCAAGATATAATGCACTGTTCAATGTAATTTCAGTTTGTTCAATGTAAACCACACTGATGCAGAATAGCACGGTATATAAGAGAATGTAAATAAATAAATACCAACAGTGAGATTGCAGTATAGCAGGAATCACCAGAACACTTTAAAAAAGCGATGGGAGAGATAAGAAGAGAACCATAACAGCACAGAGCCCTCAAAACCAAGTGAGGATAATGACAATACATTTAGCTCTGGAGCCCATTATGGTCGAAGATACAGCAAACCCTACTAGCTTGTGGCAGGTGCAGGCCTGTGACCCACGGTGTCTGACATAAGCAGGCCAGCATGGCTAGCTTGACCTGTAAATGAGGCCTGTGGAGAGGCATATAGGATTGCACATCCCCCAATATGCTGCTATTGTAAGATAGAACTCAGTAGAAGTATTGAATTAGCTTAGGTAGGCAGAACGGCAGAGCCGAAAGATGGAAAAATACAGAAAAGACATGTTTAAAAGTTACTGATAAGAAAAAGTACACCTGCAAAGAAATAATTGGGAGTGCTGACAGATGAGTTGCAGAACCCTGCTCCTCTGCACGCACAAATTGGTTCTATGGCCTTGAGAGTGTGAAAGTAACAAGTTGATGAACTGACCATTGTAATTGGGACTAGAAGGGGGGCATGCAGGTGTCATGCCCACAGAAGGGACATAATTGGATAAACTTATCAGTACCGGGACCAATGGAAGAGGTACGGGAGGTTACCGGGACCAATGAAATGTTTTTCTATACCTAGAATGGAACAAAAGTCTATAAAAGTTGTTGTAATGCTTGAAAACTTTGCTCAGCCATTTTGAAATTGACTGGTTCGAGACTTGTGCACAAATAAATGATTTGGACCTTCTGAACAGACTCCTGGTATCATTGGTTTGTCTGCGCTTTGCTGCTACATATTCTTGGTGCGTTGGCCGGGAAGTTGTGGAATCAAAGTGTATATAGGGCAATATACCACGACTTTCCGCCTCTATAGGCTTGGTCCTGCCGGGATCGCGCCCTTCCGACGAGGGCTGCTCCCTGGCGCCACCGGTCCCTTGTATCGGAGGGAGCTGGTCGGACCTCGGCGGGTGCCGTGCCCGGTTGGAGCCAACGCCTCGAACCCGAGTGAGGGGAGTCTGAGGTCCAACTCATGCGCCTGCTTGGGAAGTTTCAGGACCGGATCCGGTGAGTATAGTTTTGATTTTGGGTCTAGACAGAAATAGAAAGAGCAGTACTGCCATTGGAACTTGGAATTTGGAATTTGCAATCTCGAGATATTGGGAATTGGTAAGAGAGCATGATCAACTCTCAAGGAAGGGCCGAGTAACCCCGCATGGGAATTCGCCGGGTGAAACCCTCATCCTTTTTGTAATTGGGAAAAAGACTAGTCAGAACAGATAGAAACGAATGCATTCTGGGATAAGTTGCTAGCATGATTGTGTGAACGAAGTGTGAATGAGAGGTCTGGCAGCACGGACCAAGTGAAGGCGGACCCCTGAGTAGCGCATTTCCTGACCGGGCGACCGCGTTCAGGTCGCGAAAAGGGGGAAGCGATTGTCGTCTTGTCTTGTTATTTGTATTCCTTATATGTTTCCAGGGCCGTGCGGACCCCTTACCCACGGTCCGCCCTCCTTTTCCCTTCTGTCTGTTGTTGCGCGCACACATCGAAATGGGAGGGGCGTGGTCTACTAGAAACACTCCATTAGAATGTATGATCGCACATTTTAAAGAGGGATATTCAGGAGATTATGGTATTAAAATGACAGCAGCCAGATTGCAGATTTTGTGTACTAGGGAGTGGCCCGATCTAGACCCCATCTGGCCCCGAGAGGGAACGTTCAATGTAGAGATTATTCAGTCAATACACCGTAGAGTGCGGGTAGCGCACCCCGATCAGTACCCCTATATAGATTCCTGGTTAAGTATTTGTGAAGATCCGCCCCCCTGGGCGCAGCGCTGTTATGAGGAACAGTGCAGAATAATGTTAGCTAAAACAGATTCTAGACAGAAAACGGAACAGCCCAAAATGAAAGAGCAGGATAAGAAAGCCAGAAAGAAGCCCATCCTGGTAGATCCTGATTCCCCAGAAATACTCCTCAGGCAGCCCCGAACCCCAGGTCCAATAAGAGTAGCCCGGCGTCCTGCCCCAGAACCCCAGAGACGGCCGGAGCCGAAGCGGGACCCAACCCCTGATCCACCTCCCGGAGGGGAGGAAGACGAGGAATTAGTGGAAAGAGAAGAGGAGGACATAAAAAGTGAGCCAGAAGCGGAGGTAGACGAAGGAGAAAAAGAAAATGCCCCAGATGAGGAGGATAGTGTACAAGCGATTGCTAGCACTAGCACGCCAGTAAAAGAGAAACCCAAAGCAAAACCTGTTGAAAAAAAGAAAGTGACTCCTTCTAAGGCAATCACGACAATAACCCTTAGATCCCAAAAGACACCTACTACAGCAAAAATGTTTCCCTTACGGCAAGTCCCGGGAGTGCCCGTAAAGAATGATAATGATGAAGTGGTAGCGGGACCCCTAACTTATGTGTATATCCCTTTCTCTACAACTGATTTATTAAATTGGAGGTCGCATTATGCCTCCTATACTAGTAAGCCCCAGGAGCTGACAGAATTAGTAACTAGTATTATGGAAACTCACCAACCCACTTGGCCAGATTGCCGTCAGCTCCTGACCACCCTATTCACAACAGAAGAACGAGCAAGAATTAGAAAAGCAGCTATTGAGTGGATGGCAGATAACCCTGTAGCTCCAGGACAGGGGCAGAATATAATAGACCGTCGGGAAGCAGCTCAGAGAGAATTCCCGAATGAAGACCCCCAATGGGATCCAAATACAGATGAAGGATCCACAGCCCTAGCCCGTTTTCGCCAAGGCTTTCTACAAAGCCTGAGAAGGGGGGGCCAAAAAGCTATGAACCTTTCCAAAGTTGCAGGAGTTATCCAAGGGATAGATGAGAGCCCAGCAGATTTTTATGAGAGATTAACTGAAGCATACAGAATGTATACTCCCTATGATCCCGAGGCACCAGGAAGTTTATGTATGGTGAATTCTGCTTTTGTAAACCAGTCTCAACCAGACATTAGACGTAAATTACAGAAATTAGAAGGGTTTGCGGGCATGAATGCAACACAGTTAGTGGAAGTCGCTCATAAAGTGTATGTGAATCGTGATACTGAAAGACAGAGAGAATGTGATAGAAAGATGAAGAAGAAAGCTGATTTTTTGGCTGCGGCCATAGTTGAAAAGAAAAGGGGAGGTGTCCCTAGTCGAAGGAGCAGAGGAAGAGGGCGGGGTCAAGGCGGAGGCCGGACCCAGAGACTAGGCGTGAACCAATGCGCCTATTGCAGAGAGGAAGGACATTGGAGAGATACGTGCCCGCAACTCGAAGACGCCCAGCAAGATGACGACAACGATCATCAGTGGCGAGAAGAAAGACGAGGCCGTCCCCGGAATCGCGGAGGAGCCAATCGAGAACAATTCCAGCGAGAGAGAGGAGGAGGAGCCATTCAAGCATTGGCCACACCAGCCCATGATGAGGATGACGTGGATTAGGACAGACCGGGCTCCAAGTTTGCTTTAGGTCTCCAGGAGCCTATGGTCGGAATACAAATAGGAGACCAAATTATGAACTTTATGGTTGATACTGGAGCACAGCATTCAGTAATAGACAAAAAGATAGCCCCATTTACTACAAAAGCAGTCACCATTATAGGAGCAACTGGTGCCAAAGCCACAAAGTCTTTTCTTCAAAATCGAATATGCAGTCTAGGAGGACAGCAAGTAACTCATCATTTCCTTTACATGCCCGAATGTCCAGTGCCACTACTGGGACGAGATATGCTAGCCAAGCTTCAAGCACAGATATCTTTCTCTGAACAAGGAGAAATGCAAATGACAGTAAATTCCCAAGCCAAACCAGCAGGAGTAATGCTGCTGACAGTGCCCCGAGAAGAAGAATGGAGGTATTACGTTGATGACTCCATCCAAGATACCTATTTTGAACAAACTTTAAAGAACATTGATGCACCACCTGGAGTATGGGCAGAAGGCAGTCCCCCAGGCCTAGCCAAGCATATAGCTCCAGTGATTGTAAACCTCAAGCCTAGTGCTACACCAGTGCACGTCAAACAGTACCCTCTCCCAAGAGTCGCAATTGAAGGCATTCATCGCCACCTACAAAGATTGCTCGAGTATGGCCTACTAAAAGTATGTCAATCCCCATGGAATACTCCACTTTTGCCAGTAAAGAAACCTGGGACAGATGATTATCGCCCAGTACAAGATTTAAGAAGAGTAAATGATGCAGTTGAAACCATACATCCAGTTGTACCCAATCCTTACACTCTTCTAGGACTGATACCTGCTGAAGCTACCCATTTCACTGTACTGGATCTGAAAGATGCGTTCTTTTGCATAAGATTAGCCCCTGTAAGCCACATATTGTTTGCATTCGAATGGCAGGACCCCATCTCTGGAAGAGGGGGCCAACTCACCTGGACAAGATTACCCCAAGGATTCAAGAATTCACCTACCATCTTTAGTGCTGCACTGAATCAAGACCTTTCAAGCTATCCAGTAGCCCCGGGGAAGAGAGTGCTTCTCCAATACGTGGATGATCTGTTGATAGCTGCCATATCAGAAAGTGAATGTATACTAGCCACCAAAGACCTCTTGCAGTTACTAGATGAAGCTGGATACAAAGTTTCCAGAGCCAAAGCACAGCTATGCCAAAAAGAAGTGAAATACTTGGGTTTTCGTATTACCCAAGGAAGCAGAAGATTAGGCAGAGAAAGAAAAGAAGCAGTATGCAGAATTCCAACTCCAACAACCAGAAAGCAAGTCAGAGCCTTTCTGGGAGCGGCAGGATATTGCCGAATCTGGATACCTAACTTTGCCCAAATTGCCAAACCACTGTATGAAGCCACAAAAGGAGAAGAAAAGTCACCACTGGAGTGGGGACTTGAGCAGGATACAGCCTTCCAGAAGTTAAAAGAAGAATTGATGTCATCACCAGCACTTGGACTACCAGATGTCCACAAACCTTTCCACTTGTTTGTACATGAAGCACAGGGAAATGCCTTGGGCATGTTGACTCAGAAATTGGGAAATTGGGAGCGACCTGTAGCATACCTATCGAAACAATTGGACCCTGTGGCCAAAGGATGGCCACCTTGCTTGAGAGCAGTTGCAGCTACAGCGCTACTAGTGAGCGAAGCAGACAAGCTCACACTAGGACAGAACATACGAGTCACTGTGCCACATGCAGTCCTTGCCCTTATGGAACAAAAAGCAAATTATTGGCTCACCAATTCCCGAATGTTGAAGTACCAGAGCATGTTATGTGAAAACCCACAAATACAACTTGAAGTGAGCCATGCCTTGAATCCAGCCACCTTGATACCCATCAGTGAAGAACTCCCAGAACATGACTGTATCGAAGTCATGGAGACTGTGTTCTCCAGTCGACCTGACTTGACAGATGTGCCCATAGACAATCCTGACCAGATCTACTATGTTGATGGGAGCAGTCTCATCCTTGATGGACGACGCTGTGCCGGATATGCAGTCGTCACTCAACACGAAGTAGTTGAATCATCAGCTCTAGCCTCAGGAACATCAGCCCAGAAAGCCGAATTGATAGCACTCACCAGAGCATTGTTGTTAGGAGAAAAACTTGTGCTAAATGTATATACAGATTCCAAATATGCCTTCACTACCTTGCATGCCCATGGAGCTCTCTATAAAGAAAGAGGACTCATCACATCCGGAGGAAAATCAGTCAAGTATGGTCCCGAGATATTGATGTTACTTGATGCAGTTTGGGCCCCAACACGTGTAGCTGTCATGCATTGTAGAGGACATCAAGCAGGAAAAGGAGAAGTTGCCCGAGGAAATAGATTTGCAGATGCCTCAGCACGACAAGCAGCTATGACAGGACAGATTGCCCCACAAGCTATGCCAATGCAAGCAGCATTGTTTCCAGTACCTTTGAATCTATGGACCCCACGATATACCACCAAAGAATTGGATTACTATTGTAACAGAGAAGATGGAGTACTGAGAGATGGATGGATTGAGCTGCCACCAGAAGAGGGCAGTCAACCTCCTGGACGAATAGTAATTCCTGAATTGTTAGGACCATCCTTTGTCAAAGCTTTCCACGAAGCCACCCACTATGGGAAGAGTGCTATGGAAAAAGCACTCAGACCACATTTCTACATCCCTCTGATGACAACCATATCAGCCTCAGTAGCACGTCAATGTCTAACCTGTGCCAAAAATAATGCCAAGCAAGGCCTTATAATGGCACCCCGAGTTCAGTCAGGAGGTGTCACCCCCATGCACAACCTCCAAGTTGATTTTACCGAAATGCCAAAAGCCAATGGATACCATTACCTATTAGTATTAGTTTGTACTTTCTCTGGGTGGGTAGAAGCATTCCCAACCAGAACTGAGAAAGCCCGAGAAGTTACCAAAGTCTTAATGAGAGAGATTGTCCCCAGATTTGGAATCCCAGCAGTAATAGGGTCAGACAATGGACCCTCATTTGTCTCCCAAGTTACTCAGCAGTTAGCAAAAGCCTTGCAGATACAGTGGAAACTCCACACTGCATACAGACCCCAGAGTTCAGGGAAAGTTGAGCGAATGAATCGTACCTTGAAAGCCCAAATGTCCAAGCTTTGTCAGGAGACACACTTGAAGTGGCCCCAAGTGCTCCCAATAGCTTTACTCAGAATACGCTCAGCTCCTGTAAAGTCAACAGGATTTTCCCCTTTTGAAGTTTTGTATGGTAAACCCCCACCAATAGTGCAGGGAATCAAAGGAAATTTAGCCCAGATTGGTTCAGAAGTAACCAGACAAGAACTCCTAGCTCTTAGTTTTGTTCTGCAGACTCTCCATACGTGGATCCAAGACCAGTTGCCTATCAACTTGACGGAACCCTTGCATCCCTATCAGCCTGGTACTTCGGTGTGGATCAAAGATTGGAAGAAGACACCGTTGGAACCCCATTGGAAGGGACCGTACACCGTCATCCTGTCTACCCCAACTGCAGTAAAGGTAGCCGAGATCGACGCCTGGATCCACCACAGCAGAGTCAAGCCCGCCGCCGATCCTGAACCAGAGCAGTGGACAGCAGAACAGCATCCTGATGCACCCTTGCGAGTTACTCTGAGACGGCAACCAGCAGCTTAGACACTTCATCACAAGTGCTTTGCAGTAGCCAAGTCTTTCGAAGAGGATTGCTGTTTTCCATGCAGCAACAGTTTTGTTTCAACGAACCCAATTTGATTTGTGTGTGATTTGGCACACTACTTTGAGACTACGTTGACTAAGCCAGACTTCACAAGCCAACTGAAACTGCTAAAAAGTTGGTCAATGTGTACTGGACAACCTGAGGATCTTCAATCAACACTCAGCACCCGTTAAACTGCTTCATTAGCAAACGGGACGAAGAATAAAAGACCGTCGTGATCAAGATCAGCAAGCTGAGGATTCAGAAGAACTCCAATCAACATCAACATGTATCTTTGCTTTTGCTTTGCCTTGGTTGCCTTCTTTGGAGGTTTTGAATTGACTTATGCTTTACCTCCATGCACTGCTTGCATTACTTCTACTAGAACTGGACTGAAAGTAACCCAGACTTTGCTTTATCATTCTTACTATACCTGCAAGGGAACAGTAACTCGGTGTATCTATAAACACCACTGAACTAAATGTTTGCACTCATGGCAAAATCAAAGTATGCTATAATCCGCATCAGAATCCATCCTATTACACGTTGGAAATAAGATGGAAGGATGCAGATGGACCTATATTAGCTGCTACACCACCACTTAAGGACATTACTAAACCTGCTGTTTTGAATTTTGATGCATGTAATGCCATTAATAGAGATAGTCAGTCCACCTGTGGTACATGGGAGAAAGCGTATCGAAATGACCATAAGTATATGTGTCCAGAAGGTGCCACAAATTGGTGGAAGTGTACAGGTAAAACGGGATCAGGCTATAGTACTGCTACAGCGGCAGATTACTATTGCCCGTATTGGGGATGTGTTTTTTATGCTACCTGGAACACTGGTATAACTGATGAGAAAATAGATAAACGGATGGCTACTTTAACCAAGCCAACCACAAATGATAAATGTCAGAAAGATGCTTGCAACCCCTTACACTTACGTATACACAATCCCCATGCATGGAAACAAGAATACAAGTTTGGTTTACGTATTGCTGGAGGAGCAATAGATCCAGGGACCATTGTGTATATCAGATTGAATACTCAAGCCCACAAGTCATCTAAATATCATATTCATAATACCTTTTATGAAGCCATGCATGTAAATAAGTTTGAGATCCCTCACCCCTCACAGAATTTATTTTTAGAATTAGCCGGAGCAGTAGTAACTAGTCTTAAGATCTCAGATTGCTATTTTTGTGGCGGAACCCAAATGGGAGACCAATGGCCATGGGAAGCCCAAGAATTGAATTATTCTATGGTTTACAATCAGACTGAATTACACAAGGCTACCAGTGAATGGGTGTTAGCGCACTCAATCGTTGGACGTCTTTGCTATGCCAGAACAGGACCCCAGTTCACCCAAAAGGTAGGACAGCTGGTCTGTCTCAGCCAGAAGTACTATAATGCCACAACTAAAAAGACAGCATGGTGGTCAGGAATCAGACATCCTGAACCTCCTAACCCATTAGCCAGATTTCCTGAACTTGCTGGTCTATGGACTAACCTTGCCAAAGTCCAAGCCTGGCAAGCCCCACCTGGCCTATATTGGATCTGTGGAAACCGAGCATATGCACAACTCCCGCCACACTGGGGAGGAGCATGTGTCTTAGGAACCATCAGACCTTCTTTCTTTCTTTTAAACACTGAACATGGAGAACAATTAGGATACCCTGTATACACTACCCACCGACACAAGAGAGCATTGAGACAGAAAAGAGAAGCCTTACAGATAGGCAAGTGGGAGAAGTGGCAAGGTGATGATTGGCCACCAGAAAGAATCATTGAGTATTATGGGCCTGCCACTTGGAATGATGATGGTATGTATGGTTATCGTACTCCAATCTATATGATTAATCGTATTATTCGCTTACAAGCAGTAGTTGAAATAATAACCAATGAAACTAGTCATGCTCTTACGCTCTTAGCTAGACAAAGTACTCAGATGCGCACTGCTATATATCAGAACCGTTTAGCACTTGATTATTTGTTAGCAGCTGAAGGAGGAGTATGTGGTAAGCTGAATTTAACTAATTGCTGTTTGAAAATAGATGATAAGGGTCAAGTAGTTGAAGAAATTGCTAAAGATATGCAAAGACATGCTTATGTGCCAGTACAGACTTGGCACTCTTTGAAGTTTCCTAACTGGTTTGCTAACCTTTTCTCTTGGCTGGGAGGATTTAAGACTTTCATTGTTTTAGTACTAATCCTTGTTGCTGTTATCTTCTTATTACCATGTTTAATTCCATGTTGTATGCGTTCCATTCATAATGCTATTGATAGTACAGTAGAGCGGAAGACCGCAACTAAAATAATGGCTTTATACAAAGCTAGTCCTAGTAGAAATCCTTCAATCATGATGTGATTCTTCTAAAAGTGATTTAACTCTCACACCTTATTAAGTAATAGGGTGAGATTAATCAAAGGGGGGAATGTGGCAGGTGCAGGCCTGTGACCCACGGTGTCTGACATAAGCAGGCCAGCATGGCTAGCTTGACCTGTAAATGAGGCCTGTGGAGAGGCATATAGGATTGCACATCCCCCAATATGCTGCTATTGTAAGATAGAACTCAGTAGAAGTATTGAATTAGCTTAGGTAGGCAGAACGGCAGAGCCGAAAGATGGAAAAATACAGAAAAGACATGTTTAAAAGTTACTGATAAGAAAAAGTACATCTGCAAAGAAATAATTGGGAGTGCTGACAGATGAGTTGCAGAACCCTGCTCCTCTGCACGCACAAATTGGTTCTATGGCCTTGAGAGTGTGAAAGTAACAAGTTGATGAACTGACCATTGTAATTGGGACTAGAAGGGGGGCATGCAGGTGTCATGCCCACAGAAGGGACATAATTGGATAAACTTATCAGTACCGGGACCAATGGAAGAGGTACGGGAGGTACGGGAGGTTACCGGGACCAATGAAATGTTTTTCTATACCTAGAATGGAACAAAAGTCTATAAAAGTTGTTGTAATGCTTGAAAAAACTTTGCTCAGCCATTTTGAAATTGACTGGTTCGAGACTTGTGCACAAATAAATGATTTGGACCTTCTGAACAGACTCCTGGTATCATTGGTTTGTCTGCGCTTTGCTGCTACTGTAGCAGCAGATAAGCATGCAATAAATAAATCCAGGAGTCTTTTCAAGGATCCAAGCCAGTTTAATGTGCACATGGCTCAAGCAATAAGCAATTTCAAAATGGCTGAGCAATGGCTTCTAGTAAAACAACAACTTTTATAGCTTTCTTGTCCATTCTAAGCATAGGCAAACTTTTCATTGGTCCCAGTACCCCTCTCACCCATCTATTGGTCCCGGTACTGATATGGCTACCCAATCGGGACTCTGGTCTGGGCTCAGCACCTGGTTGCCCCCCCTTCTAGTCCCAATTACAATGGTCAGTTCATCAACTTGTTACTTTCACACTCTCAAGGCCATAGAGCCAATTTGTACGTGCAGGGGAGCAGGGCTCTGCAGCTTCTCTATCATCAGTTTTAATTAAATCCCTTACAGCTGCATTCTCTTATCAGTGAGCATAACATATTTCTCTATTTTCTCAGACTCAAATTCTACTTGTCTAGGTCACTACAATCATACTTATTAAATCCATGGTTTATAGCAGCATATTGGGGGATGTGCAATCCTATAGCCTCTCCACAGGCTGCATTTACAGGTCAAGCTGGTTAGGCCTGTCTGCTTAGTTCAATTAGCATGGATCATAGGCCGTCGCCTACCACACTACAAGCTAATCAGGAAAAGCAATTCGCCTCGCCCAAGCAGATTTTTGAAAGACTGCTTTTGCCTCTGCTAAGATTGTCATGAACTAGTATTAATGATAACAATGGTGAAAGTTTTGAAAGGCCATTCAAATTAAATATACTGTCTAAACCCATAAGGCCTTTCTCAACTTATACAAGTAACTTTCAGTTCAGAGAAATCTTAAGTACGTAAGGTGAAAAATAAACAAAAAATTCCAAGACGGCTGCAATGCTAAATTACACCTAATTACAACTTTTAAAATAATGCACTTAAAAGCCCAAAACATGCATGGCTATCAAAAAAACTGAAAAAGTAAGGAAAGTCTCGGTAAATCGTAAACCTCCAGAGAATGGACCCGGTCCGTTTGAGAAAAAGCACCATAGATGCCGCCCCCTGTTTCTTTCCCACAAGTTCCACAATCAGATTCGGACTGCGCTGTCAGAAAGCATCCTTGTCTCACGAACACGGTACTCCTAAGGATAAAGGGACAGTTATTAAACAGCCAGAAAACCCACCTCCGGGCCACTTGTTCGTCAAACTCTGCAGTCATTATCCTCCGCCATAGTAGTCGCTGAGCATTATGGGAAATGAAGTTTTCATGGTTTCGGAAGAAGGTGCTTCAAACCAGTAGGAAAACTAAAACTCCCAAGCACCCCCGGGTATTTTCTACACTAGAGTATGTTGGGAAAGTAAGCAACACTCGAGAGACTGCGCATGATCTTTTGTATATCCGTCGCCTATGTGTGGATTTTTCTTTCCATTACGTCTTTAAGGCCAGGCAGAAAGGGCCTTATGATTTCTCACTTTGAGCTGTTCGCTTTCTAAATGGCAGATGGCGCTTTTCTGCGACTGTGTTTGTAAAGCCAGACACCGCTTAATAGATAAACATACTTTCCGGCCGATGCAGAAAACTAGCGCGGCCTTTAGGCGCAGATAAGGCAACTTTTGGGCACAACTACCACCACGGCTAAATGTAGAAAACAGACGGACTTGCGCATAAACAGCAAAGGGAAACCTAGACACACATAACGCCAAGAGTATTTAAATTATAGGCAAATGAGCTGCGCATATTAAAATAGCATACTAATATTGTTTGCCCAATGCAGAGAAAGGCATAGAGGATTTTGTAATCAGCCTTAGCACCAATATCTCTATGCCTGGTGTTGAGGTGGCTTAAACATCTAGCGCGTACCCCCAACAGTATTTTGATGGCATGGGGGACTATCTCTGATGCCTTTAGGGTTGCCAACCGGGAGCAGCCAGAGCACAAAACCTACTTTCATCTGCTGTCCTTGTCCCTCCCACTTAAGCCTTACCTTCCCAATGCAGCCGCTGCTCCTGCTTACAGAGCAGCGGCTGCAATAAAGCTAATTTAAAAACCAAAGGAAAATGGTGCAGAGCCCTCCGGCCCTTTGGAACCCTTGCTGCAGTGTCCCACCCTACCACTATTACTATTACTATTTAGCACTTATATAGTGCCGAGCACGCAGCGCTGTACAGGTAAGACATGCTTATAAAAGATGTACATATAATAAACAGTCCCTGCTCATCAGAGTCATTCTCATTCGAGCTTGCAATCTAATATTCATTTGAGTTTACAATCTGATACAACAATACAAAGCGATAGTCATTCCTTTGCGTCCCTCTAGGCCAGTCCTGGAAAGATAGAGTTGTCAACCTCCACCCGCAGCTTTGGAGACTGAAAGATGTCATCGTCGTGATGTCACTGGTACAAATAGGCTAGATCCGCCCCCTTACACCAGTACTTTCAGTCTCCAAGCAGCTTGGAGGTTCTGAGCCCGGGACTGGGCTCAGAGGAACAAATAAGCAGAGCTTAATTCTTTGATTTGGTTCTTTTTTGACTTGATTTAGGAGTTTTGTTTTTTCCTTTGTTTGTGTCTTTAGGTGCCTGCTGCTGCTGCTGACAGAGATCCTGTACTGCTGGGGCCGTTTTTCTCTCTGCTCCCTCTCCCCCCCCCCCCCCTTCTCTGGCTTTAAGGGTGCCCCAGCCTGTAAACGAGCATTGCTTAAGCACAGAAGTGTGCCTGCAATTGCCTCCCTGCTCCCGAACCCGCTTGAAGGGGTGAGGAGCAGGTGGAGGACGGTAGAGACTGACAGCAGCAGGCAGTATATAGAGCAGTAAGTTTCAGTCTCTCCAGGAGCTGATGCCGCGTGTGAGGCTGTGCTCCTGAGGGGTTCAGCGCTGCCCTTCCTCCCTCTCCTTCCTGTTTGGCGGTGAGTAGCACAGACCTGTGGGGATCTTTGGGGGAGCGTTCCTTGATCGGAGCAGGGTTCCGGCGGCTCCACATTAGTGCGGGGGGCCTAGCCGCGTGATTTTTGGCGCCGCGAACGTTGCGGCGGCCATTTTGAATGCCGGTTTTTATTTTTGCAGGTTTTGTTTTTCGGGGTTAGAAGCTTCGTTTTGGAAAACGATTGTCAGGGGGCAGCTAGTTAGAGCTTCCTTAGTGGACTGCAGCAAAAAAAAAAAAACATTTACAGTAGAAGTCCACCTTGTGAGATACCGGGCTCCTTCATAAGCATTAAAGCGCTGTTTATCTACCATGCCTGCCAAGCCACGCTGCCTCGTCTGTGGGGTGAGGCACGGGGAGCTTTTGGACACTGGCGTTTGCAAGGCATGCTCCTTAGAGGCCGTGGGCATGGAACAGTCCTTGGGGGAAGGCTCTAAAGATCAAGTAGAGGCTTCTCTGGACGGCAGGGGGTCCGACCCTCCTTCCTTGACTGCATCGGAGCCGGTGGCGGGCCCGTCCTCCGCTTGCAGCGTCCCTTTGTTGGGGGAGGGGTGCCGGGGCAGGGATCCCTTCAGAAGTTTTCACTTTGATGCAGAAGGCTTTCGCCTTGCTGCAGCCGGAGCGGGGGGCTCGGGCTCCGAGTCCCCATAGCAGGAAAAGAGCGCGATCGGCCAGTCTCCCCGATGGGGACGTGGCCCTGCCTAAAAGGCGACGGGAAGATTTGGACCCGACGTCGGATGCTCTTTTAGAAGAGGACCTGGGGATGCATGATCTAGAGATGGATGAGGTCTCGGACGATGAATTGGAAGACGGTGAATTGTTGGAGGGAGAGCAGCAGAGCAGGGTGGTCCGCGTTTTTCGGCGGGAGGAGCTGCCTGCTTTGATTTCCGAGACGCTAAAGGTTTTGAACATGCCCGCGTGGCCCACGTCCTCCGAGGAGGCGTTGGAGGATCCGCTGTTGCAGGCCGTGCGAACATCACAGAGGGTGTTCCCTATACACCGCGTCTTTCGGAATATGATTCAGGAAGAGTGGGACTCTCTGGAGTCGGCGTTGCGAGGGACCAGGGCATTGGACCGTTTATACCCGCTCTCCGAGCAGGATAAGATGATTTTTTGTTCTCCGAAGGTGGATGCCGCAGTGGCGGCGGTCACGAAAAAGACCACCATTCCGGTTGAGGGAGCCGCAGCGTTGAAGGTTGGGCAAGATAGGAAGTTGGATACCTTGCTGAAGCAGGTGTTTGATATGAGTGCCCTTTCTTTGCAAGCCTCCATAGCGGGGGCATGGGTGGCGAGAGGCTGTTTGCGCTGGTCTCAACGTCTTCAGGGTTCCCTCTCGGTTGACCAGGCGGCGGATGTGACCCGGCTGGAGTCCGGCACTGCTTACCTGTCCGATGTTCACTATGATCTTATTCGTGGTCTGGCTAAGTGTATGGCTTTGGTGGTAGCGGCTCGCCGTTATTTGTGGCTCCGTAACTGGTCGGCGGATGGTTCTTCCAAGGCGCGGCTCAGTAAGCTTCCCTTCCGGGGTAAGCTTCTCTTTGGAGAGGATCTGGAGAAGTTGGTTAAGGACCTTGGAGAATCCAAAGGGGGGCGTCTCCCGGAGGATAGGCCGAAGCAGACTCGAGGGGCTTCTGGGTCTAGGGGCCTCTCGAGAGATTTTCGTAGATTTCGCACCTCTCGTTTTCAGCAATCGCAGAGGGGCAAGTTTCCGGCGCGTGGTCAGTCCTTTCGAGGGTTTAGAGGAGCGGGCAGGGGTTTCGGTCCCTTCCAGTCTTCGGGTGCCAAGAAGTCCCAATGAGATGAGGCGGGCCCAGGTGGTGGAGGTGCCCGTGGGAGGCAGGTTGCGGGAATTCTACCCTGCCTGGGTCCAAATTACCTCAGACCGGTGGGTGTTGGAAGTTATTTGGGAAGGCTATGCCCTAGAGTTCCAGCGTCCCGTAGTAGATTCCTTTGTTCTTTCCCCTTGCAGGGCTCCTCGGAAGCTGCGAGCGGTTGGGGACCTTGAGGCGTCTTCAGCAGCTCGGAGCGATAGTACCCGTTCCGGTCGACCAGTGCGGCTCCGGTCGATACTCCATTTATTTCGTGGTCCCCAAAAAGGAGGGGACGTTTCGGCCGATTCTGGATCTCAAGAGGGTAAATCGTTGCCTTCATGTGACCCACTTCCGCATGGAAACCTTGCGTTCCGTCATTGTGGCGGTTCGCTCGGGAGAATTTCTGACGTCGTTAGATCTGACGGAAGCTTATCTGCATATCCCCGTGCGGCAGGAGCATCAACGTTTTCTATGTTTTGCGGTGCCGATGGGGCATTTTCAGTTCCGTGCGTTGCCTTTCGGTCTGGCGACCGCTCCTCGGACGTTCACGAAGATTATGGTTGTGGTGGCGGCCTCTCTTCGCAAAGAGGGGATACTGGTGCACCCTTACCTGGACGATTGGTTGATTCAGGCGAAGTCAAGAAAGGAGAGTGTGGTGGCCACCGCTCGGGTGGTAGACTTGTTGGAAAGCCTCGGTTGGGTGGTCAACGTGGCGAAGAGCCGGCTGACTCCCTCTCAGACTCTGGAGTACCTGGGGGCGCGCTTCGAGACTCGGCAGGGCCGGGTGTTTCTTCCCAGCACGAGGGCGCAGGCCTTGAGAGATGTGGTGCGCCGGTTTCTAGGGCTTCGGGCGCCGACTGCTTGGCAGTATTTGCAGTTGCTGGGCACCATGGCAGCCACGATAGACTTGGGGGTGTGGGCCAGGGCTCATATGCGACCGTTGCAGAGTGCTCTTCTACGGCGGTGGTCTCATCAGAGGGATGCGTTATCGCAGTGTCTGCCCTGTCCAACGGAGGTGAAGGGCAGCCTTCAATGGTGGTTGCATCCCGACAGTCTGGAGCAGGGCGTGCCTCTGGAGCCTCCGTGCTGGCGGTTGCTCACGACCGATGCGAGTCTCGCAGGTTGGGGGGCTCATCACGAAGGATCGTTTGCTCAAGGGACTTGGTCGCTGGAGGAGCGGCAATGGTCCATCAACCGATTGGAAATGCGAGCGGTGTTTCGAGCTCTGCTAGTGTTTCAGACAGTGTTAGGACAAGCGGCGGTGCGCGTGCTGTCAGACAACGCGACCACGGTGGCGTATATAAATCGGCAAGGCGGCACGGGCAGTGCGTCCCTGGAGGTGAGTGTACTGTTGGCCTGGGCGGAACAGAACTTGCAGGCCTTGTCAGCTCAGCACGTCGCGGGAGTCAACAATGTCGAAGCGGATTTTCTGAGCTGCTGCCGAGTGGATCCGGGGGAGTGGGCTCTACACCCGGACGTCTTCGCGATGATTGTGCGCCGTTGGGGGATTCCTGTTATGGATCTCATGGCGACCTTGAAGTCGGCGCAAGTGGAGCGTTTCTTCAGCAGGCGGAAAGAGTGGATGGCGGAAGGCCTGGATGCCTTGGCGCAGCGGTGGCCCAAGGAGGGGCTTCTGTATGTGTTCCCTCCCTGAGCGCTCATCGGCAAGGTGATCCAACGCATCGAGCAGCACAAGGGCCGGGTGGTGCTGGTGGCGCCGGATTGGCCAATGCGTCCGTGGTATGCAGATTTAATTTGGCTGTTAGTAGACGTACCGTGGAGGCTCCCGCTTCGGGAGGACCTGTTGCTTCAAGGACCCTTGCGAATGCCTCAGGTGGGTCGATTCTCGCTTACGGCTTGGCTCTTGAGCGGGCGCAGTTGACGGCCCGGGGATACTCGGCGTCGGTCATTGCTACACTTCTGCGGCCGCGCAGAATGTCGACTTCCCTGGCGTATATACGCGTTTGGCGTGTTTTTGAGGCTTGGTGTTCGGAACAGTCTCTCAACCCTTTGCGGACTTCCGTTCCCCACATCCTTTCCTTTTTGCAGGCTGGAATGGAGAAGGGGCTCTCGGCCAGTTCCTTACGGGTACAATTGGCGGCTCTCTCCTGTTTTCGGGGCAAGATTCACGGTTAGGTGATAGCAGCGCATGTAGATATCCGGCGTTTCTTGCGAGCGGTGTTGCTACTGAGACCGCCTAGGCGTTCGGTTGTTCCTCCGTGGGATCTCAATGTGGTCTTGGACGCCCTGATCGGGGTACCGTTCGAGCCCTTGGCTAGGGCTTCACTTAAGGATTTGACGCTCAAGACTGTTTTCCTTGTGGCGATTTGTTCCGCCAGGAGAATTTCGGAGCTGCAGGCGCTGTCTTGCCAGGAACCATTTTTGTCTTTTTCTGCGGACAAGGTGGTTTTGCATGCGGTTCCCGCCTTTTTGCCAAAGGTAGTGTCCGCTTTCCATGTTAATCAGGTGGTGTCGCTGCCAGTGTTTTCCGCAGAGCAGAGGGCTCAAGCGGGTGGCCGCTTGCATCGGTTGGATGTGCGGCGAGTGCTCAAGAAGTATCTCCGTCGTACAGCAGCGTTCCGGAAGTCGGACAGGCTTTTTGTCGCCTTCGGTGGCCTGCGGAAGGGCGAGGCAGCGGCGAAATCTTCAATTTCTAGATGGCTGAAGGAGGCGATTGCTTCAGCCTACATTTTGAGAGGCAAAGAAGTGCCGGTCGGTTTGCGGGCGCATTCCACAAGAGCACAGGCGGCGTCGTGGGCGGAGGTCAGCCTGATGCCAGCGGCAGATATTTGTAGGGCGGCGACCTGGTCCTCGTTGCATTCCTTTGCTCGGCACTATCGCTTGGATGTGCAGGCGCGCGGGGATGGTCGTTTTGGTTCAGTGGTCCTTCAGGCTGGGATTTCAGGGCCCTCCCTTTGAGATTTACTGCTCTGTTACGTCCTCTATCTTTCCGGGACTGGACTAGAGGGACGCAAAGGAAGAGTAAATTAGACTTACCTGCTAATTGTTGTTCCTTAAGGAACTCTAGTCCAGTCCCGGATCCCTCCCGTTATGTTTTGTCAAGCAGCCTGAAGTTCTCAGGAGCGGGGAAGCGAGGTTGGACAGGTGTTGAACCTTCCCGTAAATTTTTTCAGTATGAGGGCGCTCGGAGAGGCGCCGGGATGAGAGGCGAGCTCAGAGGGGGGTCTCTGTGGCCTTTTTCAGCATGCAGCGTGTCCTCGTGGGCGCCGTGCTACGGTGCTTAAGTTCCCAGGGCTATATGGGGCAGTGTTGGTTTTTTCACTGCTGCCCTGTCTTGTTCCTTAGATATATCTATATATATATATATATATATACTGTTCAATATAGGTTTTTTTAAGATAGCTACTTATTTGTTGCTCTGCTGAGTCTGCTTTGTCAATAGGTGCTGGTGTAAGGGGGCGGATCTAGCCTATTTGTACCAGTGACATCACGACGATGACATCTTTCAGTCTCCAAAGCTGCTGGTGGAGGTTGACAACTCTATCTTTCCGGGACTGGACTAGAGTTCCTTAAGGAACAACAATTAGCAGGTAAGTCTAATTTACTCTTTTGGTGCAAAGCATAATATGGTCTGTGTATTTCGGTCATGGGAGATTGATGGGAGTCAGGTTAGGATAAGGGTGGAAGTCAGGATCTGAAGGCAACAGTGAAGAGGTGGGTTTTCAACTTGGATTTGAAGAGGGCCAGTGAGGGTGCTTGGCGTATAGACATAGGTAGGTTGTTCCAGGTGTAGGGTGCAGCGAGGTGAAAGGAGCGAAGGCGTGAGTTAGCTGTGCGAGTGAAAGGCCTAAATAGAAGTAGTTTGTTAGCGGAGCGAAGTTCCCAAGAGGGGATGTAGGGAGAGATAAGGGATGAGAGGTATTGAGGGGCCGCAGAGTGGATGCATTTATA
The DNA here is from genome assembly GCA_033557465.1 of Ichthyophis bannanicus. Taxonomy (NCBI): domain Eukaryota; kingdom Metazoa; phylum Chordata; class Amphibia; order Gymnophiona; family Ichthyophiidae; genus Ichthyophis; species Ichthyophis bannanicus. The sequence continues at coordinate 292,628,040 of CM066038.1, forward strand.
GGTCAGTATGAAAAGTTTGAACTGTATGCGGAACTGGACGGGCAGCCAATGAAGTGACTTGAGAAGAGGAGTAATGTGGGCATGGCGAGACAGGCGGAATATTAGTCGAGCAGCATGATTTTGTATAGATTGAAGGGGAAAGAGATGATTCACAGGGAGAACGTCAAGGAGCAGGTTGCAGTAGTCTAGGCGAAAGGAAATTAAGGAGTGGATGAGCGTTTTGGCCCACCCCTCCATAGCGTTGCTTCCTTTAGAGCGCGGGTGCTGCAGCAGGGGTTCCTTAGGGCCGGAAGGCTCCACAACGGTTTCTTTTTGTTTTTAAGTTAGTTTTATTGCAGCCGCCACTCTGTAAAAAGCAGGAGCTGTGGCTGCAAGGGACAGGCAGGGGGAAAGTGAGGGCTGGAAGGCAGCTGAAAGAGGGGGGAAGGAGGTGGCTGGAAGACAGCTGAAAGAGGGGAGGAAGGAGGTTGCTGCAAGGGAAGTGAAAGAGGAGGGAAGATGAGGGCTGGAAGGCAGCTGAAAGGGGGGAGGTGGCTGGAAGGCAGCTGAAAGAGGGTGGAAGAAGGTGGCTGGAAGGCAGCTGACATGGGGGGTAGGTGGGGGCTGGAAGGGAGCTGACGCAGTGGAGAGGAAGGAGGTGGCGGGAAGGGAGCTGACAGAGTGGGTAAAAAGGAGGTCTGAAGGGAGCTGACACCTGGGGGTGGGATTGGTAGGTGCCTGGGTAATGGGGAGGAGGCTGGAAGGGAGGGGGCACTGGGAGTAGAAGTGAGCTGATACCTGGGATGGTATTTGGACTAGAAGGGGCTGGACAGTGAGGAAGAGGGGAACTAGAAGGGAATGGACACCACTGGCAGTCCTAGGAAAGCAGGGGGGTTGACATTGGAATGTAATGGGAGGAGAGGACTGGAAAGGGGGCTGATACTGGGTAAGGTTACTAGGACTGGAAATAGGCTGATGGAAGGAAGTGAAGAAAACAAAAGAAAAAACAAGAAATGGCAGATGAACTAGAGACCATAGAAAGAGAGCTAAGAGAAGACAGAAAAACAGAAGCCTCAGATCGGGATCAGCATGATCAGAGAATAAAATGGTCAGACAACAAAGTTAGAAAAAATAATTTTATTTTCAATTCAATGATTGGACTTTGGCTATCTTTATATTTTACACAGTATGGGGAACTGCATCTCTTATTTATCTGATGTTGCACTGCATGCGGAGTCTGGCTACTTGGGTTTAATTTTTGTCTATCTATTTCTCTTTTCATTTTGTACTCATTTATTGATGAAGGCATGTGTGTGTGTGTGTACAACCAATCGGGCGGCCCAAGGGGGGTGCGGGGCCATGTGCGGAGACTTGGTGCGGGGCCTCATTTGCATAAATATTTGCATAATTTTACCATACACTAACTTTTAGTAAACATGCCTCTTAATGAGTGTATGGATAAAGAAAGACTAAAAGATTTCTACATTACTATAATCCAGTGCCAACCGCCAGGCACATTAGGAACTTCTACAAACACTGCCCATTTAGAACCCATAGCAAACCCTCCGTATCGTAACAGCACTACCAGGACTCACAAAGCACCAGAGCCTACCTATCAAAAGGCAACACTACAAATATTAAACCAATACATTTCAGAGAATAAGAATACATGACCTACTGGGGAAAGAGAACAAGTGACACTGTCAAATAGGAATTACATAAACAGAATACCTCAGCTCAGTTACACATGCAGAACATAGACCGTCACCAAACAAGGAATCACAATTTAGAAACAGGAAGACAATAATTAAACTGGGAACCCCAAAAGCCAAACTTGGAATGTACAACAATACTGTAGAAATAAAACTATAAATTAATTTCCTCTTATACTAAACAAAGCGCAGACGTTAATGATGCACATTTCCCAGAGCTGACATATTCCAGTTAATAAATTCAAAATAAAGAGAGATCTTTCTACCTTTTGTGCATTTTTTTTTCAGTTGCAATTGCTCCAGCCACTTTCTTCTGGTTTCTTTGTGTCTTCTGCTAACTCTCCATCGTCTGCTGTCCATTTGTCCTTTCTTCTCTCTTCTAGTTTTTTTCCATTCTCTCTCTACATCTGCTTTAACATTCTAATCTTTCTCCTTTTGCTCTTTTCCTCATTCCTATTTCATCCACTTAAATTTTACTCCTCCATCCTCAATCCCCACTTACTCTCCCAATACCCGGCCAATTGTAGATTTTTCTTCCCTCCCACACAAAATATTTTTCCCCTCTCCATTTCACTCTTCCAGCACCATCCCATTCTAATCCTCCCCCAACATCAGCCCATTTCTAGTTCCAGCCCCACCCAGCATCCGCTCCCTTCTAGGCCCTGCATCAGCCCATTTCCAGTCCTAGCTCCCCCATCCTTTTCCAGTCCTATCCGAGTCCCTCCATCAGCTCATTTCCAATCCCAGCCCCCCATCAGCCCATTTCTAGTCCTTTCCTAGCCCCACCATCAGCCCATGTCAAATCCTAGCTCCTCTCCACTCAGCCTATTTCCATTCCAAGTCCCCGTCCCCATCAGCTATTTGCAGTTCAAGCCTCCCCTTCCACTCAGCCCTTTTCCAATCCTAGCAACCCCCACAACAGCCCACTTCCAGTCCTAACCCCCCATTCACTCCTTTTCCAGTCTTAGCCCCCCCATAGCCCATTACCAGTCCTAACCCCCCATCACTCCATTTTCAGTTTAACCCCCCCATAGCCCATTACCAGTCCTAACACCCCCATCAGCCCATAGCCAGTCCTAACCCCCTTCCCCCTCATCAGAAAAATTAAACAAAACTAAAAGCTGCCGCTGCCGCTATGGCAGAGGCAGGATCGAGTGTCCACAGGGCTCCCCCTGCCCGGCAGAGTCCTCCTTCCCTGCCCAGCAGAATCCTCCCCCCTGCATCCACTCCCTCTCGCGCTGGCTCTCAGAGCCGCCCGCGAAGGGAGAGTTTCTCCCTCGCGGCTCTGTTAATCCCGCTGGGACTGATGGGAAACAGGCATTTCCTGTTTCCCATCAGCCCCAGGCCCCGGCAGGCTTAACAGAGCCGTGAAAGGAAAACTCTCCCTTTGCGGCTCTGAAAGCCAGCACGAGAGGGAGCTGATGCAGGGTGGGAGGGCTCTGCCGGGCAGGAGGGCCCCGTGGACACTCGATCCTGCCGCTGCCATGGCGGCAGCAGCCAGCTTTTTTTTTTTTTTAATTTACCTATGCAGAATGTTCTTTGCGCGGGGCCCCCTGAAATGCGGGGGCCCTGTGCAAAAACCATTCTCGCTCAATGGACGGGCCGGCCCTGCAACCAATGCTGCATATTCTGTCAGTATAGAATTTCTGTTTAAGAATGTGTAGCAATCTTGCTTGTTCAGTTTGCACATTGCCCTCCCTGCAATTTTTTGGGTGACAGGGGATGGGGCAAGGGTGGGGGTTTGGGTGGGGTGGGCATGGGCGGAGCACGATTGGCTACAGATGGCAGGTTTTTTTCTTTCAAAAAGTTGGCAACCCTAGATGCCTTCTTAGGGAAAATATCAAACATGCCCTCGATGCCATCAAAATGGAGGGAGGAGTGGTCTAGTGGTTTGGGCAAGGTACCACAGGCCAGAAGGTTGGTGGTTCAAATCCCACTAGAGGACAGCAACCTTGGGTTGGAAGGACTGGGGCACTTTCTAGTCTCACAGGTGCTCCTTGTGGTCTTGGGCAAGCCACTTAACCCTCCATTGCCCATGTTCCCTGTAAGTATTAGTATATGTGTCTCATATCCCCTCATGTTAAATGTATCCCCCAATTGTGTTGTGACCACTTTGATTGAAGGATAAGGTGGTATACAAAACTGTCTAAATAAATAAAAATACTGTAGGGGGGGCCAGTGCCCTCAAAAAAAGCAAATCTCTGGTGGCCCTGATCCTCCCCACCCGCCCAACTAAAAATAATCCTGGTGGCCCAGTGTCCTTGATTCCCCTCATCCATCCAACCAAAAATAATCCTGGTGTCCCAGCAGCCTCAACCCCCACCCCGGTACCTTTACAAAGGAGCAGGAGCACTACCATCTTGAAAAATGGTGGCGCCTGGCTCCATGCGGTGCATCCTGGGATACACTGGGCAGGGTCAGACTGCCATATAAAATAGAAATGCCTTATGTGGCAGTCTGACCCCGCCCAGTGCATCCCAGGATGCACCGTGCAGGGCCAAGCGTCACTATTTTTCAAGATGGCGGCGCAAGAACGGGATCATGTGGGCAGTGCTCCCACTCCTTTGTAAAGGTACCGGGAGGGGGTGGGAGATCCAGGGCACTAGGCCATCAGGATTGTTTTTAGTTGGATGGGTGGGGGGTTCGGGGCCGCTAGTCCACCAGGGATTTTCTGTTGGGGGCACGAGCCCTCCAACAGTATTTTGATGGCATCAGGGAAAGCCCCGATGCCATCAAAATACTGTCAGGGCACATATGCAAATTCGCCAAGCAATGCCCCTCTGGAAGAGCATGCCAAACTTGCACCAACTTCTGTGCACATATGTTTGGCTTGCTCTTCCAGTTTAAGGCTGCCATTTGCACCACAGTTTAACACGTGGCTAACTTGCATATGTAACACTTTCTGCATGCCAGCGCTGAAATCTTGCACTATCGGTGTACTGCAAAAGGCATACAGAGTTGATAGCACGCGACTTCAGCACTGGCTTTCTACATCAGCCTCTTTCTCCTGCATTGCTGGTAGCCTTTTAACTTGATGCAATAAAGAACGCTACCCTTAACCCTGGCAATAACACAGCATTGGCATAGAATTTTCTGTGCTACAGGCTGATGCAGAAAAGTGTGCTGCTGTTAGCGCAGGCATCTGTGCTGTGCTTACTCACGCTTTTGTGAGCTAGTGTGGGCACTGAATCTAGAAAAGGATTCACCGTCAGAGTAACCACTGCTTAGCTGCCTGCACTAACAACAGTACAGAGGGGCCAGTGCAGAAAACCGGTGCCAGAGCCCAGCACTAAAGCTCTAGCACAGGCTGGCAAAGCCATTTACTAAGCAGACTAGGCAGCTGCCTAGGGTGACAGACCTCAGTGGGCGGCACCAAAAGGAAGTTGCATCAAAGAGGGTTAGAAGCGGTAGGCCATGTCTATTGAAGTACATGACCTGCCATGGGTACTGCCGCCAAGCCGCCCCCCATTCCAAAGACTAAATTGCTGTCGGCACAAAGCCACTGCTTTTAAACTGCTGTCACTGCAGAGCCAAGCCACCCTCCCACCCCCAAAGATGGAATTAGTGGGGAGGGGTCAGCATGTTCAGGGGGAGCGATGGTATGGCTAGGGCTTCTGCCTGTGGTGACAGAAACCCTTGGACCAGCTCTGAGCACAGGCTTTCCTAACACAAGTTTAACAGAGTGATACTGTAACAAACAGAATGCAAATCAGATGAGCACAAAAAATAAACACTAAACAAAGGGAGCAAGCCAGATACATGCGCACAGGAGCCTGCTTTAAGTCTGACACCTGGTCATGGACTAGATTGCTAAAAAAATCATCTGAGGTTAAGTTTGACATTTCACTTCAGATGACCTGACTCTGATTGCAGTCCGATCCTCTACAGCTTCCCCCTGATCAAGATCCAATATTACTTGCTGGCCCAGCAACCCCAACCCACCAAACCCGAACAATAGTGAAATTAGAACTTACCTGCAAATTGTCTTTCCTTGAGTCCCTCCAGCCCAGTCCAGGAAAGGATACGATCGGGTTTTCCCCTTCTTTCAGCAACTGAGTATTTATTTTATTTTTATTTATTTAGACAGTTTTGTATACCGCCTTATCCTTCAATCAAAGCGGTCACAACACAATTGGGGGATACATTTAACACGTGGGGATATGAGACACATACACTAATACTTACAGGGAACATGGGCAGTGGAGGGTTAAGTGGCTTGCCCAAGACCACAAGGAGCATCTGTGGGACTAGAAACCCCAGTCCTTCCAGCCCAAGGTTGCTGTCCTCTAGTGGGATTTGAACCTCCGACCTTCCGGCCTGAAGTACCTTGCCCCAACCACTAGGCTACTCCTCCCTCTGCTACCGAGCATGTCAGACGTTTGTTACGATATCCTAAGAGCTCCCCCTCCAGCTCAGATTTCAGTATACTAATGACAAGGCAGAAATAGGGAGAGCACACCACAAATCCATCATTGGCAGGCCCTACCCAGACCCGCCTGCATTTCAGATATAGATTATGCAACAGCTGGGCACAAGCCCTGAAAGGAAGTAGGTACTCACAGAAGCCATTTTAGCCCACGACACTCAAGCAGCATTCCCTCACCCCATGCATTAGAGCATGGAGAGAACAAACTGATTACCCATGAACTCTTCAGATGATCCATCCATCTCCCCCAAAGCTGGACTCTCAAAACTCTGTAAGATAAGACAGAATGAAAGAATTCTCTGGGCGGGACCTGGACTGGACTGGAGGGACTCAAGGAAAGACAATTAGCAGGTAAGCTCTAATTTCACCTTCCATATCGTCCCTCCAGTCCAGGAAAGGATACAATCAGGACGTACCAGAGCAGTACTAATGATGGGAGGGATCCGTGAGTCCGGCCTGAAGCACTGATGCGCTGAATTGCGCCAATGCCTGCACGTCCAAGTGATAATGACAAGTGAAGGTATGCAGCAATGCCCAGGTATCTGCAGGAGGAATCAGGCTATGTTCAGCCCAGGACGCCACCGCCTGTGACCTAGTAGAATGAGCCTGTAAGCCCGACGGGACTGGCTGACCCCTGGAAACATACGCACAAACAATAGCTTCCTTTACCCAGCACGCTATCAAGGCTTTAGAGGCCACCTCCCCTTTCCGGTGGACGCTGAACAAGACAAACAAATGATCGGACCTCCAAAACGGCTATGTTCTCTTCAAATACTGATACAAAACTCTGCAGCTATCCAGCTTACGCAATTGTCTATCTTCCTGTGACATCCCCAACTCTGAAAAAGCTGGTAGTGCCAGGGACTGATTCATATGGAAACTGGACACCATCTTAGGAAGAAAAGAAGGGACAGGCTGGAGAACCACCTTTTCCTTGGTGAACACCAGATAAAGCTCTCGGCAGGAAAACGCTTGCAATTCCAAAACCCGACACGTGGAGCAGATTGCTACCAAGAAGGCTGCCTTCAGGGATAAGCACTTCAAAGATGTCTGTGCTAGGGGCTCAAATGGCTCCTCTATCAAGGCCGACAACACCACATTAAGATCCCATGGCAACACTACTGGCCAGACCAGTGGATGGACCTGTGTTACTGCTCTAAGGAAACACACGCTATCTGGCTGTGTAGCGATCAACTGTCTCTGCACACAGCCTCGATAAGAGGAGAGACTGGTGACTTGCATTCTTATCATTGATACCAAAATCTTCAATAGAGTAGACACCCAGGAAGGTGTAGATAACATGAGGAGGGATCTAGCTAAGCTTGAAGAATGGTCTAGAATTTGGCAGCTGGGATTTAATGTTAAAAAATGTAAGGTCATGCATTTGGGCTGCAGCAATCCAAGGGAACAATATAGTATAGGGGGTGAAGTACTTTTGTCCACTAAAGAAGAGCGGGACCTAGGCGTGGTTGTGTCTGATGATCTTAAAGTAGCTAAACAGGTAGAAAAGGCGACGGCAAAAGCTAGAAGGATGCTTGGGTGCATACGGAGAGGAATGGCTAGCAGAAAAAATGAGGTGCTAGTGCCTCTGTATAAGACTTTGGTGCGACCTCATTTGCAGTATAGTGTGCAATTCTGGAGACTGCACTTTCAAAAGGATGTGAACAGGATGGAGTCGGTGCAGAGTGTGGCTACTAAAATGATTAGTGGTCTTCATTATAAAGCATATGAGAACAGACTGAAGGATCTTAATATGTACACCTTAGAGGAAAGGCGGGATAGAGGTGATATGATTGAGATGTTTAAATATCTCCGTGGCATAAATGTTCAGGGAGAGAGCCTCTTTCAGTTGAAAGCAAGTTCTGCTACGAGGGGACATGGGATGAGGGTGAAGGGAGATAGATTCAGGAGTGATATGCGGAAATATTTCTTTACGGAAAGAGTAATGGATCCGTCGAATAGTCTCCCAGTGGAGGTGGTAGAGATGAGGACAGTAACTGAATTCAAAAAAGCATGGGACAAACACAGAGGATCTCTAAAGGTAAAAAGGGGACTGTTGTAGTTGTTGATATGGAAGGACAGACTAGATAGGCCATGTGGTCTTTTTCTGTCGTCATATTTCTGTTTTTATGTTTCTATCTCTTTGCCAGGCCCTACTGCAGGAACAGCAAGATGTCTGAGAGAGAGACTTGTGATAAGGAAGCTTATCATAGTTCAGGAAGGAGCTGTAATAGAGGTGAATTGGCTCTGAACAAGCAACCTGTCTTTGCTGGTAGAAATAATAAAACAGAATGTTTTCATAAAAGACTACCAGTCCCAGAATGCACCAGGTTTCAAACAGCCACTAGAAGAGCTGAAGTGGGGAAACGTGTGTTCAATCAGGAGAACTATGAGGTAATCCCCAATCACTCATCTCCAAGGGCAGGGCTTGATTCAGCACAGCTGAGCTGTGCTAGGGTGGAGTATCCCTCTAAACAAGTTAAAAGTAAAACCTATTCTACACAGAATCAGACCAGAGAGACGGAGTTGGAGTTGAGGAACTCAGAGCTCAAGGACAGAGAGAGGAAGCAGCAGCCACAACGTGGAAGAAAGAAGAGAAAAACATCTTGGAAGACTAAAGAAGGAGTCCATAGCAGTACGTGTGTTGGGAGTCATTCCAGAGGCAAGCATACTCCATTGGACTGGCAGAAGCCAGAGGAGTGGGGTTACAGAGCCAGGAATCCCCGGACGGCACCTGTGAGGGAGACGGCTGCATTTGGAAGGGGCCCTAAGACCAGTGCAAGAAGGTATGTGAAGAGAGACCCAGTGTCCAGGGATCTGGATTGGAAGGCTGGACATAAAAGCTGGATTTCTTACTGGCCAGGATATCTGGAGAGGATACCTAACAACAAAGGAAGCTCAGGTATGAACACTGATCTATGCCCTAGCTCTTCACTTGGAAGACAGCAGGGAAACAAGTATTGTCCTGAGAGTGCTCCATTAAGGAATTCCTCTGAGCCAGACCATGATATTGATTCTATGATAGTTGAAGAAGAAGGAGATATTTTAAATGATCAGAATGAATTCATGGATTGCTCTCTGAATAAGCTGCTGTGGTAAATACTTTCACAAATACAACAACCATCAAAAAGAAATATAACTTGTTCTTTTATCTACCCAGAAAAGTTTACAAGAAAGCTTTAGGGTAGGATTTGAGCCACGTATAGAAAGTAAACCAGCCAAGAGGTTTGCAGCTGATTAATTGTTGGCACGTGTGCTCTGAAAGGAAACTTCTGTGTGTGTGTGAAAATAGAAGGAAGTTATCCTTGCAAAAGAACAGTTTTTGGTTACTTTTTGGGTTTTGTTTTTTTTTGTTTTTTGGAGCACTGCTAAAAGGTATTAGCAGAAGCCCTCAGAAAGACCTTTCTGTTCCCCATCAAGGTCTTTATTGTTTGATTGATTGCTTAAGAAGTTCAGTTGCTTATATCATCATTTGTTTTTCCTAAGTACAATACTGAAAGCAAGTATCCTTTTGTGTTACCAAGTAAATCTGTGTGGGAGAAATAACCCCATAAATAAAATATATTTTCTTTGCTTACACTCGAGCAACACAACTCATTTTGTGAACGGCTGATTCTGGTATGAATGGACTACATTCCCCACAATCCTTTGCAAGTCATAATAGTATTTGCCTTTGCCAAGACTGTGGACATTCTCACCCAGCGCCCCTGTTTACAGACTACAAATGGCCGCACCTGGTTGGCCTCATACTAATGCTTGAATATCCTCCAGATGCGACTGTAAGTCAAGGAGGTAGACTTTTTTCAGGACTTCAGCAGCATGTTGATGACTGATGGAGCATAACCCTATGCCTTAGCCAGAGCCAAGAGCCAGGCCGTAAGCAAAAATGGAGCCACCTGCGGCATCAGAATTGGGCACTGCATGAGTAGATTTACCCTGTCCAACTCCAAGAGCTTCCCTGGCTCTGCTTCCAGAAGCCAAATGAGATTCACATACCACGACCTTCAGGGCCAATCTGGAACAATCAGGATTACTGGCCCTCTGTGGCTGTCTATGCTCCGAAACAATCGGCTGATAAGGAGCCATAGTGGAAAGACATATAGAAGTCCCTCTTTCACCCAGGGCTGTGCAACAGCATCAAATCCTTTAGATATGTGCTCCCATTGTCTGCTGAAAAAATGAGTCGCTTTGGTGGTCGTCATGGTCACCATCAGATCCATGATCAGAACCCCCCAGTGACAAACAATGTCGTGGAATATCGCCACATTCAACTCCCATTCGCCAGAGTCCAAGTAGTGCCTGCTGAGAAAATCTGCTTGCACATTCTCTTCGCTGGCCACATGTGCAGTGGACAGCACACTTAGCCATTGTTCCACCCAGGCCAACAGAGGCTACCATTGCCACACTTCCTTTGCTACCCTGGTAGTTGATGTATGCCACCGTGGTGGCATTGTCCAAACACATTCAGATCACTCTGTGCTTTACCACTTGATGGAAAGTCTAGTGAGCCAGAAATACTGCCCGCAATTCTAGGCAATTGATGGTCCAAGAGCGTTCCTCCGGCAACCAGAGTCCCTACACTACCTGTCCCTGACAATATGCCCTCCATCCTGAGAGGCTGGCATCTGTTGCCAGCAGCACTCAGGTCGGTGTTCCAAAGGACCCCCCCCCCTCCAAATTGCTGACCTGCATCCACCAGCTCAAGCAGGCTCGTGCGCTCTCTGGACAGTCAAGTCTCTGAGACAGGGAATGATGAGGTGACCAGCAGGTCAACAGTGCTGTCTGCAGAGGCCGCATCTGAGCTCGAGCCCAATAGACCAAGTCCAGAGCAGCTGCAGATAGTTCCACACTGATGGTGCTCTCATTGCAAGAAACTAGGCCATCTGGACTTGCAGCTTCAGAATTCTGTTCTCCGGCAGCAAGATGCACCCATCCTGAGTGTCGAACTGGGCTCCCAAATAGACCAGCTGCTGTACGGGCCACAACTGACTCTTTACCAGATTGACCACACAGCCCAGGCTCTGCAGCAATGGTACCACCTTCCACGTAGCTGCCACAGACTCCGCTCTGACTTTGCCCAAATGAGCCAGTCATCAAGGTGGAATGCACCAACACCCCTTCCTTCCTCAAGGCCGCTGCTACTACTACCATGATTTTTGTGAATGTGTGCAGTGCCGTAGCCAAACTGAAAGGCAGCACCCGAAACTGATAATGCCCCATTGGCAGAGCAACTCACAGGAACTTTTGATGTTCTGGCCATTGGCAATATGGAGGTATGTCTATGTGAGATCCAATGATGTCAGAAATTCCCCCTATCTCACCACCAGAATGACTGACCACATCATTTCATGTGAAAATGAGGCACCTGTAAGGCTCGGTTGACTCGCTTGAGATTGAGAATCGGTCGGTAAGAACCATCTTTCTTGGGCACCATGAAGTGTATGGAATATCGCCCCATACTGCACTGGTCTGGGGGCACTAATTCCACTGCCTGCAAGGTCAAGAGCTATTGGAGGGTACTCTTAACCACCTCTGACTTCATGGTCAGGCAAGGGGACTGTAGAAAGGTATCGGAAGGAGGGTGCACAAACTCCCGAATGATCTCCAGCATCCATTGGTCAGTTGTAATGTTGGCCCCCAAACGGCACGACTCTGCCTGGATCGGGACAGCTTCATTGTTTCTTGGAGGGGACTGGGGAGACTGAGTGGCAACCCCAAAAGGACTGACCCGCAGAGAATACTGTCCCTTCGAAAAGGGAGAGAAGCAATTGGTGCTGTGGTGCCAACTGCTTAGCGCCTCTAGGCTTATCCTCGGGCAAATGACCCCCTTTGGAATCCCCCAATCCTTGATTAACTTGTCCAAGGTCTCTCTGAAGAGCAACTTCCCCTTGAAAGGCAGCTTACTAAGTCTGGTCTTCGAAGAGACATCCGCAGCCCAGTTTCTTAACCACAAAAAGCGATGCACCTCAATGAGCGACACAGTCGTTTTGGAAGAGGAATGCACCAAGTCATAAAAGGCGTCCTCCAAATACAGCACTGCAGTTTCCAGTTTGGCTCCCTCCTGGGCCACGGGCTACACTGCCAGCTCCGATGATGCCAGGACTTGGAGCCAGCGGATAGAAGCACTCACCACATAGGCCCCACATATGGAAGCTTGCAGTGTAAGGGCACTGGTATCGAAGGCTTGCTTTAATAAGAACTGGAGCTTACGGTCTTGCAGATCCTTCAATGCTCCTGCCCCTTCAACAGGAATTGTGATCTTCGTGGTGACCGCTGAGACCACCGCATCCACCTTAGGCATCCAAAGGAGCTCTTTCTCCTCCTGTGGAATTGGGTACAGGCGACCCATCACCCTACCCCCTGTGAGGCCCACCTCCGGAACCTCCCATTCCTTCTGTATCATCTTCTTGATAACCCGATGCACTGGGAAACAAAACTTGGAACCCTGGAACCCTTGCAACAGTGGGTCCTCCAAAGATTCTTCTGCTGCAGGTGGAAGAGCCACAATGTTCAAGGCAGCGAGAGAATGCTTAATTAAGGCTGCCAGCTCCTCCCTTGGGAAGACCCTGACCACACTGAGGTTGTCTCCTGCCGGGATTTCTCCTTCCTTCAACTCCTGCGCTGTCTCTTCCCCCCCCCCCCCCCACCCCCCAGAGGTTCGAGGGCCCCTCTCCTGGGTCCTCAGAGCGCAGGAAGTTTCATTTCTTCCCTTAACACCTTGCTTGGGGGCTCCCCAGAGGCTCCTGGCCCTTCATGCATAGTAGATCTGGATAAGGGAGTGGCCAGTATAGCCTACCTTGCTGAACCAGTTGTGACTTCCTCCTTGTGCATAGAAAGAATGAAGTTTGCAGAAAAAATACCTCCTCTTTAAAATCAGGCCTGTTGGCTTCCTCTCGCGTTCCTGAGGAGCGGTGTCCCCGAGATTTTTCAGTCTTTTTACCTCCTTTATGCCCCGAGGGGGAAATGGTTGCTTTCTCTGTAATGGCCGTGGTTCCCGCCAAAACTACGGTAACTGTTGGGCCTGCAGTGCCTGCCTGTGAAACCTCTTCTCTCTGTGCTTCCATCCCCGTTGACCAAAGGATCACACACCCCAGCTGCCGATGCTGGCAAGGAAGAGTGCACACTGCCACGTCCCCTTGCAAGCGATGCCAGCTCTGGGAACCACCAGAAGTCTAGCCCTGGAGGAGCAGCGCATGGACAAACGAAAAAGGCCCCAAAAACACAGCCAACAGGACCCAGGTGAGAGAAAGATACCGCATCTATGCAGAATCAAGCCTCTTGCTTTATTTACCCCCCCAATCCGCACTGCTCTGTTTAGGGACTTTGCGGCACACTGGTCTCTGCCTGCACCAGTAACCTGTGCTCCGAAGTCAGAGTCTGGCCCATTCGCTCCTTTCTCACTTTTATTTTTCTCCAGGCAGCTTCTCGCTGGTGAAGGAAGGCTTAGCCCCAAATGCAGCACTTACCAATAGGGATCAACCCAGCGTTTCCGACCAGCTGGGGGGGGGAAGGGACCTGGATCACTAGGTGTTTAACCCTGGGGCCCACCAGACCCATTCAAGTTCCCTGGTGTCACTACCATAGCCCTTGCAGCACCCACTGTTGCTCTGCAATTACTGTCGAATAATACCCAGCTGTCACAGTCACTACTCCCAATGCAGTGGAAATACTACAGAGACAGATCAAGGAAAAAAAAGGAATCTCCCAAAATTGTCAGAAAAAGTTCCCTATGGGAAGGATGCTCCCTCAGCTGCTGAGGACTGAGAGTACTGATGTCTGAGCTGGAGGGGGAGCTCTTAGGCTATCACATCAAACCTCTGACATGCTCAGTCCTCAGTTGCTGAAGGAAAGGGAAAACCCGATCGTATCCTTTCTGGACTGGACTGGACTGGAGGGACGATATGGAAAACCTGGTTTCCCAGTGGCCTCAATTCCTTCCACCTCTGAACCAGAAAATGACCTGGTGGCCTAATGACCCCAATCCCCCATCCCAAACCAGAAAATGGCCTGATGGCCTAGCAGCAGCAGCAATCTCCCACCCCATCTCTGAGTCAGAAAATTTCCCAGTGGCCTCAACCTCCCACCACCCCAAACCAGAAAATGGCCTACAGAACCCCAACCCCAACCTCCCTAAACCCTCCCGGTACCTTACAAGTTGGAGGGTGGGAGCACTGCCCATGCTGCCATATTGCTGCAGCGAAGTGCAAACAATGAATAAATCCAGGAGTCAATTTACAGGGTCCAAGCCAATTTATTGTGCACAAGGCCCAGTTAGTCAAAACTTCAAAAAGGACTGAGCAAAGTTTTTACAGAAACATATTCATTTATACATTTTTCTTCAGTTTGATACATGCAAACTTTCTATTGGTTCCAACGCCCCCTGCATCTGTCCAATCGGAGATCCCTCCTGGGCCTAGCACCCAGCTCCCTCTCTTAGGACTGTTCTAACAATGGTACAGTTTCTAGATTTTGATACTTCTCTACTGCAAGGTCGTCTCTAGCTCTAGGAATGCAAGTATTGAAACATTTTCATCTTCAGAACACAAAAGAATAATGAAAGACTTATGATGAATTCTTGTAAAACTTCTTATTAAGCAGTTTAAAACAGTTTTCCCATTTTCCACAGATTTTTGGTTCTTTCTAGCTATGATGGGGGTTGGAATCAGGGCCTAGCTTACAGGCCTTTCATATTTGCAGACTATTATAGGCCATAGCCTGCCACATTATGACAGAGTGCCCCCCCCCCCCCCAAGTTGCATTCCTGAATGAACAATGTGGGGTCAGCTGTCCCAGGATGCATTTTTTGCCCTATATGGCAGTCTGACCCCACCCGGTGCATCCTTAGATGTATCCTATGTCTACTGCTACTGTGTTGTCTGTCTTCACTAGATTATAAACTCTGATGAGCAGGAACTATCTTTTTCATGTGTTTGTGCACCGCTGCATATGTCTTGTAGCACTATACAAATGTTCAGTAGTAGTAGTAGGATGCACTAGGTGCACAGAGCTCTTTGCTCTTAGAGAATGAGTCTGAACTCTGGAGGCTAGCAAACTTGGAGGTGCTGAGGCAGACAGAAAGGTATATAGATAAGACCTACAGGGACATATAGAGAAGTCCCACTTCTATAGCACTCTGTTGCCATGGAGAAGAGAGGTCATATGAAAGGAAAACATCATCTTGGTGTGGCAGGAAGTGATCCTGTACCCTCTCACACCAAGGAGACGTCTCCAGGGCCATGTGTCCATGAGGGAAGGGTTAGGATGGCCGTTATAGTTGATGATTCGATCATTTAGGCATGCAGATAGTTGGATAGCTGGTGGAGGTGAGGATCACCTGGTAAGTTGCCTCCCTGCTGCAAAGCTGGCAGACTTCACGCACCACCTAAATAAGGTTTGGATAGTGCTGTGGAGGAGCCTACTGTTGTGGTACATGTTGGTACCAATGGCATAGGAAAGTGTGAGAGGGCAGTTCTGGAAGCCAAATTTAAGCCTTTAGGTAGGATATAGAAATCCAGAACTTCCAGGGCAGTATTCTCAAAAATGCTTCTTGTTGAATGCACATGACCCAAGAGGCAGGCAGATATGGAGACAGAGGAATTTTCCATCAGCTTCATGACATAATCATGCCATATATCAGCCATAACCACCAGAGGGAGCCTTCAGTAATTCTCTTCCTCCAGCACAGTGGTTCTCAACCTTTTTTGTACCGTGACCCCTTTTATCATTGGTCAACTTGTGGGACCCCCCAATGATAAAATCAAATGCGTCTCTCTTCCTTTACCGTTAACGCATTGTCGCTATAATCATTTGTTGAATTATTAATACAGGCCTTTGCAATATGTTTTTATTTATAAAATTTACTTATTTAAACCACAATAATTAATCACAATAACAAGTAACAATATTTGATTTCAAAATTATGATGATTTTGTAGTCAAATCACTAATATGAAATAAAATTATTTTTTCTACTTTTGTTGTCTGACCAATTTATTCTCTGATCATACTGGTCCCGATCTGAGGCTTCTGCTTTCCTATCTTCTCTTAGCTCTCTTTCTGTGGTCTGTGGTCCATCTGCCATTTCTTATCTCTTCTTTTGTTTTCTTCACTTCTTTCCATCAGCCTATTTCCAGTCCCAGTAACCCTCCCCAGTATCAGCCCCTTTCCAGTCCTCAGTACCTTCCAATGTCAACTTGCATTCCCATGACTGCCACTGGTGTCCATTCCCTTCCAGTCCCCATCCTTCTCCACTGACCAGTCCATTCTAGTACAACTACCATGGCAGCCCCTCTCAGATCCACTCCCTTCCATTCTCCCATCCCTTCGTATCAGCCCATTTGTAGCCTTAGCCCCCAGTTTTCTTCCAGGGCCAGCAGCTCTATCCTCCCCTCCCCACAATCAGCCCATTCCCAGTCGAAGCCCCCCAATCAGCTCGCTTCCAGTGCTAGTCCCCCCTCAACCCCATTACCAGTGCTAGTCTCCCCTAATCAGCCCAATACCAGTCCTACCCCCCCCCATCAGCTCATTACCAGTCCTAGCCTCCCCTGATCAGCTCATTTCCAGTGCTAGTCCCTCCTCAACCCCATTACCAGTGCTAGCCTCCCCTAATCAGCTCATTTCCAGTGCTAGTCCCTCCTCAACCCCATTACGTGCTAGGCTCCCCTAATCAGCCCATTACCAGTCCTAGCCTCCTCTAATCAGCCCATTTCTAGCCTAACCTCCTCGATCAGCTCATTTCCAATGCTAGCCCCCCATCAGTCCATTACCAGTCCTACCCCCCTAGCAGCACATTGCCAGTCCCAACCCCCTTTATCAGTCCATTCCCAGTCCTAGCCTTCCCTAATCAACCCATTACCAGTCCTAGCCCCCCCATCTGCCCATTATAATCCTAACCCGCACTGTCTCTCCCCTCTGTCCAACATTTATCCCCGTCTGTCCAGTATGTCCCCCTGTCTCTTCCCTTTGTCCATGTCAGCTCCCTCCCTCCCTCCGTCCATGTCAACCCCCCTCTCTCCATGTCAACCCCCTCCGTCCATGTCAGCCCTCCTCTGTCCATGTCAGCCCCTCTCCCTCCCTCCATCCATGTCAGCCCCCCTCTCTCCATGTCAGCCCTCCCTCCCTCCATGTTAGCCCCCCCTCCCTCCATGTTAGCCCCCCTGTCCATGTCAGCCCTCCCTCCATGACTGCCCCCTCCCTCCCTCCATCCATCCATGTCAGCCCTCCCCTCCCCTCCCTCCCTCCCTCCATCCATGTCAGCCCCCCCTCTCTATGTCAGCCCCCCTGTCCATGTCAGCCCCCCTCCCTCCCTCCATCCATCCCTCCATGTCAGCCCCCCTCTGTCCATGTCAGCCCCCTCCCTCCCTCCCTCCATCCATGTCAGCCCTCCCTCCCTCCATGTCAGCCCTCCCTCCCTCCATCCATCCCTCCATGTCAGCTCCCACCCTCCCTCATGTCAGCCCCATTGCAGGTTCCCTGCCCCCTCCTCCCCTCCCCCTGTCTGCCTGCTACTGCCCTGTTCTTCTTCTGCAGCCACGGCTCCCTGCCTCTTAGGGAACCGCGGCTGAGCCTGTGAAACCGTTGCGGAGCCGTCCAGTCTCTCGACGGGCTCCGTGCAGCATTGTCCCACTTCGTTGAGAGACTGGACGGCTCCACAACGGTTTCACAGGCTCAGCCACGGTTCCCTAAGAGGCAGGGAACCGTGGCTGCATTAGAAGGGAGACGGTGAGTTTGCCGCTGCCGAGAAGCGGACTCGGCGGCAGCAGCAACTTGTGCGCCTTTTTTTTTTTTTTTTAACGGTGGAGTGAGGCGACCCCTGCTAAATCCTGTGGCGACCCCCATAGGGGTCGCGACCCACAGGTTGAGAACCGCTGCTCCAGCAGATGGTGGATGCATCTTTTCAGTTCTCTGAAAATCTGAGAAAATTCAAGGAAAAATTGAGAGGAAAGATTAATTTTGCTCATGAGCAACCATTCCTTGGATGGATTTCTCACTGGGGTGTGACATGGGAGGCTCCACTAGGGTCAACCTTCAAACCGGGGCTCTTTATGGATGCCATAGGCAGGGCTGGCCCGTCCATTGTGTGAGAATGTTGTTTGCACATGGCACTGCACTTCAGGAAGCCCTGCGCGAACTTCATTCCACAAATGGTGTTTGGTTTAAAGGGCTGGCTTCAGAGGGAGCTGGGGAGGCCCGAAGCCCCTGCTCACTTCTGCACAGCTCCAAGAGTGAAGAGCAGCGTGTTCCTTCACTCTGGCAGCTGTGTTCTCGTGGAACACACTGAGTGCCGGGAAACAGGAAATGCCCTTTAACCTTTCATGGCACTCAGTGCACTTTACAAGAACACAGCTACCAGAGTGAAGGAACATGCTGCTCTTCACTCTGGCAGCTGTGTAGAGGTGAGCTGGGGTCTCAGGCCTCCCCAGCTCTCTCTGAAAACGGTCAAACAGATGTGTGGCTCTTCAGGGGGGACTAGGATAGGACTGGAAATGGCTGATGAGAGGGCTAGGACTGGAAACAGGCTGATTGGGGGGCTAGGATTGGACTAGAAATGGGTTGATGGAGGTCTAGGACTGGAAATGGACTGATTAGGAGAGCTAGGATTGGAAATGGATTGATGGATGGCTAGGATAGGACAGGAAATGGCTGATGGGGTGCTAGGACTGGAAATGGGCTGACGCAGGGGGATGGGAGAATGGGACTAGAAGGGAGTAGATGATGGGTGGGGCTGAAACTAGAAAGGAGCTGATGTTGGGGAGGACTAGAAGGCGATGGGGCTGGAGGACTGAGGATGGAGAGGGGAAAAGATATTTTGTATAGGAGGGAAGAAAAATCTACAATTGGCTGGGTAATAGAGATTGAGGATGGAAGGATGAAATTTCAGTGGATGAAAAAGGAATAAAGAAAGGAATGAAGGAAAGAGCAAAAGGGGAAAGATCAGTATGTTAAAGCAGATGTAGAGAGAGAATGGAAAAAAACTTGGAGAGAAGAAAGGACAAATGGACAGCAGACAATGAAGAGTTAGCAGAAGACACAAAGAAACCAGAAGAGCAATTGTAACTGAAGAATAGTGACTGGAGCAATTGCAACTGAAGCAAGTGCAACTGAAGAAGAGTGACTGGAGCAATTGCAACTGAAAAATAAAACGCCCAAACAACAAAAGGTAGAAAAATACTTTTTTATTTTGAATTTATTAACTGGAATTTGTCAACTGGGAAATGTGCATCACTAATGTCTTTGCGTTTTGTTTAGTACCAGAGGAAATTAATTTATAGTTTTATTTCTCCAGTGTTGTTGTGGCTTTTGGAGTTCCCAGTTTGATTATTGTCTTCCTATTTCTAAATTGTGATCCCTTATTCTTTGTTTGGTGATGGTCTATGTACTGCATGTGTAACCGAGCTGAGGTAGTTTCTATTTGACAGTGCCACATGTTCTCTTTCCCCAGTAGGAGATGTATTGTTATTCTCTGAAATGTATTGGTTTAATATTTGCAGTTTTGCCTTTTGATAGGTAGGGATTGGCGCTTTGTGAGTCCTTTTAATGCTGTTATGATATGGTGGGTTTTCTATGGGTTCTAATTGGGCAGTGTTTATAGTACTTCCTAATGTGCCTGGCGGTTGGCACTGGAGTATAGTAATGTAGAAATCTGGTAGTCTTTCTTTATCCAGACACTCATTAAGAGGCATGTTTACTAAAAGCTAGCGCACGTTAACGTTATGCAAATATTTATGCAAATGAGTCCCCGCAATGAGTCTCTGCACATGGCCCCGCACCCCCCTTGGGCCGTTCCTGGCCATAGGAGGAGAGAAAATGGTAAGCATTCTGCCATTATCTTGTTAAGAACACGTTGAGCAGCCCAAAGATTGGAAGGAAAGGAACTGGAAGTATTCTTCAGCCATGCATACAACTTCAGTGCCCCCTCCCTCCTCCTTCCCCCTGCTCTCCCCTGAAGATTGAAGAGGAGTGTTCAGATGTATGCATCTGCACATCTGGCATCAGGGGAGTAGCACTGAGCCTGGCATTGTATTTACATGGGCTCCCCAGGGGTGTGTACCAAAGGCTAAGCTTGTCTGTCTTTCTTGTTTATGGGGGCTCCCGACTTTGTTGCTCTGGTGCTAAGGTTTGGGCCACCCAGGGAATCTGTTTGATTCGGCACCACTGTTATCCCACCCTTCCTAGGTGCCTGTGTGCATTTGTAGTTTCTATGCTTTGCCATGCCCATTCCGCAGCTTCCTGGTATGCCAGTTGTGCACGGTGACTGTGTGTATGTGGGCCCCTAGGTATGTGACTTGTCCATGTGGTATCTATGCATGCAGCTTTTCTCCATATGACGTTTGCACGAGTGCTCCTTCCCACATAGATTTGACACACGAAGCAACACACTGCCTGAACGTGCCTTCAGTCTGCGTTGCCTAATTGCTTGTGGCAGTAGAGAGTGCTTATGCTACCTTTGAAGAAGCGCTGTCTGGTCCCTAGAAGGCGACAAGTCTCATGGCTGGATTCAAGTATCTGCTGTGCTGTCATGGATGCTTTGGGCTCACTTTCCTCCCTGCACTGTCGTTGGCAAAGGATGATTGTCAGGCTGCAGTTTTAGCGCACCCTCCTCTGGACTCTTCCCTTTGTGGAAGGTATTGACACCTGCTGCCCACCCCCCCTCTGTGATGGCGGTAATCTAGCCTGGGTTCCAGGCTGTCCTCTCGAGTTTTATTTTTTCTGCAATAAGCTTGGTCTTTTTAGCCAGAGGAGGCGCATGGGCGGTGCGGAGACAGGCCCATGGCTCCAGATGTATAGGGTCGATTCTGGTTGTGGCTCTGTACATCCGGGGTTCAGGAGATAGACAGCCATCATGGCTGGACACCCCGACCAGGTGAGCAGGGCAGGGTGATCCCCACCACGCGATCCTAGCCTTGGTAGGCCTCTCCAGGGGTCGAGCGGCAGGGAAAAGCTCTTTGGTTATTGTGCGGGACAGTATGGCTCCTGCATTGTGTCCTGGTGCCATGGCGACAGAACACCATGGCACTGAGGCTCCATGCAGGAGCATTGGGCGGGGGGGGGGGGGTTGGGGTGGGAGATGGATGTTCAGCAGGGCGGAATTGGGGCATGTCCTGCCCGTCCAGGCCTTTGTACCCAATTCTGCTCTTGCAGGAATGTCTCCCATGGGTGCTGAATCAAGTGCAAATCCAGATTTTGGATGTTGTGATGGGCTGGACATGCCCCAATCAGAATGGGGCACTAAATGCAAAGAGCTCTTTGCTCTCAAGGAACAAGTCCAATATCTGGAGGCTAGAATGGCACACTTGGAGGACTGAGGCAGACAGAGAGGTATATAGACGAGACATGTAATAGAGAAGTCCCACCTCCAGTCTGTCAGCCTCTCTGCTGCCATGGAGAAAAAAGGTCACGTGAAAGGAGAGCAACACCTTGGTGTTGCAGAAAGTAATTCTATAGCTAGGACCTGTCCTCTAGGTGATATAATACCCTCTCGCACTGAGGAGGTGTCTCCAGGGCCATGTGTCCATGAGGGAAGGTTAGGATGGCTGTTATAGTTGGCAATTCAATCATTAAGCATGTAGCTGGTGTACATGAGGATCGCCTGGTAACATGCCTTCCTGGTGCGAAGGCAGCGGACCTCATGTTACACCTAGACAAGGTTTTAGATGTGCAGGGGAGGAGCCTGTTGTCTTGGTACATGTTGGCACCAATGACATAGGAAAATGTGGGAAGAAGGTTCTGGAAGCCAAATGTAGGCTTTTAGTAGAAAGCTGAAATCCAGAACTTCCATGGGATGCTGTTCCAAGGGTTGCAGAGCAGAGATGGCATCCATCTGTCCAAGAAAGGTCAATGCATCTTCGGTAGTAGACTGGCTAATCTACTGAAGAGGGCTTTAAACTAGATTCGTTGGGGATGGGTGAAGAAAGCCCCCAGGTAATTGAAAGCCCCAGGTAGGTGATGCATTAAATACCTTTATGGAAATGGGTAACATATGGAAAGCAGTGCGTATAAATGCCCGTAGCATGGGAAATAAGATCCCTGATGTTGAAGCTTTGGTGGGAGTGGCTGACTTGGATTTAGTGGCAGTTACAGAAACATGGTTCACAGAAAACCATGATTGGGATGTAACTATACCTGGCTATACTTTATTCAGAAAGGACAGGGTAGGAAGAAGGGGAGGAGGAGTGGCACTATACTATTAAAGCTTGGAATTACAGAGCTTAAAAGGGGGAGAGGAGGCACTGTGGGTTAAACTAGAAAGAGGGAAACAGAAATCTATTTGCATTGGTGTGATATACAGACCTCCCTCACAAGAGGAAGAGGTGGATAGAGAGTTAATTGAAGACATATGCAGCATTGCTAGGAAAGGGGAAGTGCTACTGATAGGAGATTTCAATATGCCAGATGTTGATTGGCACATTCCTGCTGCAGTATCATCTAGAAGTAAGGAGATCCTGGATTCTCTACAGGGAGAACTATTCAGGCAATTGGTAACAGACCCCACACGTGAAGGGGCCATACTGGACTTGGTGCTTACCAATGGTGAAAGTGTTTCTGATGTTGTAGTGGGAAATCATTTTGCATCCAGTGATCACCAGATGGTGTGGTTCAGTATTAGGACTAGGGTTGTTAGAATCCATTCAAAGGTGAGGATCTTAGACTTTAGGAAGACTAACTTTGCCAAGATCAGCCAATACCTCAGGGAGTCGTTAGTTATGGGAACAGCTGGGGGATGTAGAAAAACAGTGGGCAAAACTGAAAGGGGATATTTTAAGGGCAACCAACCTTTTTATTAAAATGGTAAATAAAGGTAAAAGGAAAAGGAGACCGCTATGGTTTTCGAAAGAAGTAGCTGAAAAAGTGAAGAAAAAGAGGGAGGCCTTCATGAAATACAAGAGATCACAGAGAGAGGAAGACAGGCATCTGTATTTGGAAAAACTTAGAGAAGCTAGCAAAGTAGTCTAGAAGGCAAAGATTCAAAAGGAGGAGGAAATAGCCAATGCAATAAAATGGGGGGATAAGACATTTTTCAGATATATTAGTGAGAAGAGGAAGGGCAAAAGTGGTATTGTCAGACTCAAGGGTGCAGGGGAGGAATATGTAGAAGCTGATAAGGATAAAGCGAAATTGCTTAACAAATATTTTTGTTTTGTGTTCACAGATGAAGAATCAGGAACAGGACCTCAGAAAACACCCACAAATAGGAACAGAAGCGAGGGACATCTTAAACAATTTTCAGAAGACTGTGTTCGTGAGAAACTAGCTCAACTTAAAGTAGACAAAACGATGAGACCGGATGGGATACACCCTAGAATACTGAGGGAACTTGGGGACGTTCTAGCAACTCCACTGACTGACCTTTTCAATGCCTCATTGGAGTCTGGAGTGGTGCCAAAGGACTGGAGAGAGGCTCATGTGGTGCCTTTATACAAAAGCGGAAGTAAGGATGTGGTTGAAAACTACAAGCCAGTTAGTTTAACTTCGGTGGTGAGTAAATTATTGGAAACGCTGCTGAAAGAGAAAATAGTGAGGTTTCTGGAGTCCAGCAGATTACAGGATTCGAGGCAGCATGGATTAACCAGAGGCAGGTCTTGTCAGACAAATCTGATTGATTTCTTTGACTGGGTGACCAGGGAGTTGGACCGAGGGAGAGCTCTAGATGTGGTGTATTTAGATTTCAGTAAAGCCTTGGACACTGTTCCTCACAGGCGACTTATAAACAAACTGAGCACCCTAGGGATGGACCCTAAAGTTACTGCTTGGGTTAGAAATTGGTTGGGTGGGAGGCGACAAAGAGTACAAGTAAATGGAGCTCACTCAGAGGAGAAGGGTGTTAACAGTGGTGTGCCCCAGGGATCTGTCCTTGGTCCGATTCTTTTTAACATCTTTGTTAGTGATATAGCGGAAGGGCTGTCGGGTAAGGTTTGCCTCTTTGCGGATGATACCAAAATCTGCAATAGAGTAGACACCTAGGAAGATGTAGATAACATGAGGAGGGATCTAGCTAAGCTTGAAGAATGGTCTAGAATTTGGCAGCTGGGATTTAATGTTAAAAAATGTAAGGTTGTGCATTTGGGCTGCAGCAATCCAAGGGAGCAATATAGTATAGGGGGTGAAGTACTTTTGTCCACTAAAGAAGAGCGGGACCTAGGCGTGGTTGTGTCTGATGATCTGACTGAAGTGGTATTTAAAGGTGTGGAAGAATTGAAGGAAATATCGATACATCGGGAAGATGTCTTACAACTATTAGATAAACTGAAGAGTAGCAAATCACCTGGGCTGGATGGTATACATCCAAGGGTGTTGAAAGAACTGAAATTTGAGATTGCAGACCTGCTATCAGTAATCTGTGAACTATCATTAAAATCATCTCTAATACCTGAGGATTGGAGGATCGCCAATGTAACACCAATTTTTAAAAAGGGTTCGAAGGGTGATCCGGGAAACTACAGACTGGTGAGCCTGACATCAGTACCGGGAAAAATGGTAGAAACCATCATAAAGAATAAAATTACTCAGCATGTAGATAGTCACGACCTAATGGGAGACAGCCAACATGGCTTTAGACAAGGAAGATCTTGTCTTACTAATCTGTTATGTTTTTTTGAAGGAGTGAATAAACAGGTGGACAAAGGTGAGTCGGTTGATATTGTGTATCTGGACTTTCAGAAAGCCTTTGACAAAGTCCCTCATGAGAGACTTTTGGCAAAACTAAAGAGTCATGGGATAGGAGGCAGTGTACTACTGTGGATCAGGAACTGGTTAAAAGATAGAAAGCAGAGGGTAGGGCTAAATGGCCAATTTTCCCAATGGAGAAAGGTGAATAGTGGTGTACCCCAGGGATCTGTGCTGGGTCCGCTGCTTTTTGACATATTCATAAATGACCTGGAAAGTGGAATAACAAGTGAGGTTATCAAATTTGCAGATGACACAAAACTATTTAAAGTTGTTAAAACCCAGGAGGATTGTGGAAAATTGCAAGAGGATCTTGATAAATTGGAAGACTGGGCATCAAAATGGCAGATGAAATTTAATGTGGAGAAGTGCAAGGTTATGCACCTAGGGAAGAACAACCCAAACTATGGTTACACGATGCAAAGTTCCACATTAGGAACCACCACCCAGGAAAAAGATTTAGGCGTCATTGTGGATACCTTGTTAAAACCCTCGGCCCAGTGTGCAGCGGCGGCCAAGAGAGCAAATAGAATGCTAGGTATGATAAGGAAAGGAATGGAAAATAAAACAAAAGATATTATAATGCCTCTATATCGTTCGATGGTGAGACCGCACCTTGAATATTGTGTGCAATTCTGGTCGCCGTATCTTAAAAAGGATATAGCGATTTTAGAAAAGGTTCAGAGAAGAGCCACCGAAATGGTAAAGGGGATGGAAGGCTACTCCTATGAAGAAAGGCTAAAAAGGTTGGGGCTCTTTAGCCTGGAGAAGAGACGGCTGAGGGGAGATATGATAGAAGTCTATAAATTAATGAACGGAGTGGAACGGGTAAACGTAGATCGATTGTTTACCTTATCAGAATATGGAAAGACTAGGGGACATGCAATGAAGCTACAGGGTAAACTATTTAAAGACTAATAAAAGAAAATATTTTTTCACTCAACGTGTAATCAAACTCTGGAATTTGTTACCGGAGGATGTAGTAAAGGCTGTTAGTGTAGCTGGGTTTAAAAAAGGTTTGGACAAGTTCCTGGAGGAAAGGTCCATAAACCATTATTAAGAAGGGACCCAGGATATCAATGCTTGAACCAGTACAAGCATTGTGGAACCTGTGTCCCTTGGGGAAACTGCTAGGTACGTATGACCTAGATTGGCCACTGTTGTAAACAGAATGCTGGGCTTGATGGACCTTGGTCTGACCCAGTATGGCATATCTTATGTTCTTATGTTCTTATGATCTTAAAGTAGCTAAACAGGTAGAAAAGGCGACAGCAAAAGCTAGAAGGATGCTTTGGTGCATATGGAGAGGAATGGCTGGCAGAAAAAAGGAGGTGATAATGCCTCTCTATAAGTCTTTGGTGCGACCTCATTTGGAGTATAGTGTGCAATTCTGCAGACCACACCTTCAAAAGGATGTGAACAGGATGGAGTCGGTGCAGAGGGTGGCTACTAAAATGATTAGTGGTCTTCATTATAAAGCATATGAGGACAGACTGAAGGATCTTAATATGTACACCTTAGAGGAAAGGCGGGATAGAGGTGATATGATTGAGATGTTTAAATACCTCCATGGCATAAATGTTCAGGAAGAGAGCCTCTTTCAATTGAAAGTAAGTTCTGCTACGAGGGGACATGGGATGAGGGTGAAGGGAGATAGATTCAGTAGTGATATGCGGAAATATTTCTTTACGGAAAGAGTAGTGGATCCATGGAATAGTCTCCCAGTGGAGGTGGTAGAGATGAGAACAGTAACTGAATTCAAAATAGCATAGGACAAACACAGAGGATCTTTAAAGGTAAAAAGGGGACTGTTGTAATTGTTGATATGGAAGGACAGACTAGATAGGCCATGTGGTCTTTTTCTGTCATCATATTTCTATGTTTCTAGTATTCTCAGAAATGCTTCCTGTTCCACGCACAGGACCCAAGAGGCAGGCAGAGCTCCGGAGTCTCAATGCGTGAATGAGACGATAGTGCAACGAAGAGGGTTTTGGATTTATTAGTTTTAGGTGACCTCTTTTTATTGGACTAACTGAATATATTTTTGGCAGGCTTTCGAGATCTATACCTTTTTCATCAGGACTATGTTGTGACAGTGCATATCTTATGTTCTTAATCTTCCTTGATCATGGATACACAGCAGAATCTGATGAAAAGCTAATTGAATTCATCTGAACCCACAAGTTCTTCAGCTTTAGTAATGACCTCTATCTGTAAATTGTGGGACCAGCTATAGACACCAGAATGGCATTACAGTATGCCAACCTTTTTATATCAGAATTGTAAGAGACATTCCTGAATGGCTGCCACAACAAACCTTTCAGATACTATTGGTACATAGATGATATATTCATAATTTGGACCAAAGGGGAAAAGAACTTTAAACATTTCTACAACTTCCTGAAAACTTACCACCCCACAATCAAATTCAAAATGGACTACTCCATGGAAAGCATTCACTTCTTAGACACTACAGTCTCAATCTACAGTGGTCACTTACAAACATCAATATTAGGAAACCAACTGACAGGTGCAGTTACTTCATAGTTCCAGCTTCCATCCTTCACATGTAAAAAATCCATTATACACAGTCAAGCTGCAAGATATCACCGCATTTGCCCTAATCCCCAAAATAGAAATAACACCTTAAAGCTCTAACAGAATCCTTCAAACAAAAGGGCTATCACCCAAAATCATCTTCAATTGCATCCTCATTCAAAATATTCAGTTACCACTTGTGGTAACTTATAACCTAGAACTAGAGAACCTAAGGAAAATTATCAAAGATCCAACCTCTATTTCAGGAGGATGACTTACGAAAATAATTTTTTTCCACCCCTCTGATTCAAATCTTATGTCAACTAACCAACCTGAAACAAGAATTGTAAGGAGTAAACTCCAAACAGAATCCCAAATGGAAGAGAATGGCACAAAGCCATACAAAAAATGCATGGTGCTAATTATGCCAATACATCACAGCCATGGTATTTTCAATAACATCATATGGATGTGAAAGCTGGACAGTGAAAAAGATAGACAGGAAGAAAATTGATGCCTTTGAATTATGGTGCTGGCGGCGAATACTGTGTATACCATGGACTGCCCGAAGAACAAACCAGTCTGTACTAGTGGAGATCAAACCTAAGCTTTCTTTAGAAGCTCAGATGACAAGACTTCGACTTTCATACTTTGGACACATCATGCGGAGAGAGAGATCATTAAAGAAAGACATCATGCTTGGCAAGATAGAAGGTCAACGCAAAAGAGGAAGGACAGCAATGAGATGGATCGATACAATAACAGCAGCTACGGGTACCAGTCTGTCAATAATGAGCCGCCTGACTGAAGACCGAACACAATTTAGGATAGCTATCCAGAGGGTCGCCATGAGTCGACTCCGACTCGACGGCACTTAACAACAACAACAACATCACAGCACCCTGTAAGTAGCCACACGGGAAAGACATTCAAAATAAAAGGCTCACATTCCTGCTCCTATATATGATCTAATGCCAAAGATGCAAAGAGGGGTGCTACATTGGAGAAACAAGCCAAAACCACACTTTAACCTTCACAAATACACCATCAACTGTTACATAGTAAAACTGAACATCAGCCCATCAGGTGAGCACCTCGCAAATGAAAACCACCCTCTTAAGACTTCATAATACAAGTCCTAAAAGGAAACTTCAAGAACATACATGAAAGGAAAACATTTGAAATTTAAAATTCTCAAATACTTCAACACTGACATAAAGGGACAGAAGAGAGACATTAGTTTCCTCAGCCATTACCAGGCATAAAACTTTGAAATGCAGAGGGTTACTGTCTCCTCACCTGTCTTTCATTGTAATTTAAAGGACAAATGCAGACTGTCTAAGATCAGACAAGATCTGTGTGTTTGTAAATTGTCTCTATATCCCATACTTGGCTTTGGTATATAATGACATATGCAGATAATCCAGAGTCCAGATGAGCTTGCACCCAGTGTAAATGCATTGTCACTTCATAGACGTAATAAAAAGCGTATAGCTCTTGAAAGCTTGCCAAAAATATAACATTCCAAATAAAATACAAGGCTATACTCAGTGGGCCCGATTTTCAAAGGCCTTTACATGGGTAACATCCCTAGTTACCCGTGTAAAAGCCTTATCCGGGATTTTCAAGGAGTACCTACATGGGTAGTGCCCTTCAAAAATCCTGGACAAGTCCCTAACTCACCCAGATGCTATGCGGGTAGCATAGGGGTGTTCTGGGGCAGAGCGGGGACAGAGGAAAGGGCTACATGGGTAGCAGCGATTTTCGATGCTACCCGCGTAGCCCTCTGCGCCTTAAAGATGGGCTAGGTTTTTTCCTCTGCGGCTACTGGTGCATCCAGGCTAACCCAAATTCCTAAGCGTCCCTCCAGTCCAGTCCTTTTCCTCTAGGTTGTGCTCCCCTTCCAGCAGTTTGGAGACTGAGCATGTCATCTTTTTGATGACACTAGAATATAAATACCACTGGCACCTCCCACCAGCTCTAGTATGCTCAGTCTCCAAGCGGCTTATTGGAGAGACACTTAGGAAGATAGTGGGGAGTTTTCCTTTATTTCCTTTAAATTTAAATTTCATTTATTTTTCTTTGGTTCTCCCACTGAGGCAGGCAGGCTGTTCTGTGCGGGACTGGAGAGGGACCTTCTCCCCTTCCCCCAACCTACCGCTTCTGGGGAGCAGGAGGAGGCTGCGGGGGAAGACAGCAGCAAAAGCAACTCCCAATCCTGGCAAGGGTGAGGAGCCACCATTTCTCAATTTGCTGCCTGCCGTGCCTGCCCATCCACTTTTTGTTCCGTCTCGTTGCCAAACCCCTGCAGCGACTGAGCGTGAGGGCGGGACGACGTGGCCAAATGTGGTGTGGGACAGTGCAGGAGAGAGCGAGCACTCATCAGCGGCTCGGAGGAACGTCGGACAGCGGCGAACGTGGCGGCAGACCGTGTGGTGAGGTGAGTCGACCACGCGGTTGCCAGCCGCGTGTTGCAGGAAGACCTGCTGCCTTGGGGGGCTTAGGATCATCGGAGGCAGGCAGGCTCTTTGTTTTCACGTGCTTTTCGCGCGCCCTTGATGACTCAGGCCTGAGAGAAAGTGTAAAGAGCTGGGAGAGTCTGTGGGTGT
Organism: Ichthyophis bannanicus; assembly: GCA_033557465.1. Lineage (NCBI taxonomy): Eukaryota > Metazoa > Chordata > Amphibia > Gymnophiona > Ichthyophiidae > Ichthyophis > Ichthyophis bannanicus. The sequence continues at coordinate 292,657,966 of CM066038.1, forward strand.
AGATATTTCCCTGATTGTAAAATTTAAGTGTTCTTTGGGATGGCCCTTTATTTCTTTTATTCTTTGTTTAAAAGAAAAAAAAAGGAAGAAAGGAAGAAGTGTAGATATTTATATATATATACGTAGAGATATATATGGTTGTATATAGGTATATATATATATCAAACTGAAGTAGGTAAGACAGGTGTGACTAACCCTTGTGTATTTTTCAGATTAAGGGCAGAAGTGTCCTGACACCATGCCGGCGAGACCTCAGTGTTTGGTATGCGGGACCTGGCGGGGAGCGGTGTCGGAGACAGGCATATGCAGGAGCTGCGCAGTGGAGGCCGCCTCCTTGGAACAGGAAATCCAGGCCAGTATAAACCAGGATCCTCTATCATCCCTCTCCCAGGAGTCAGGGGAGCCCATGGAAGCAATGCTCGGGGCTGGGTCTCCCCTGCCCTCAGCATTAGAACAGCTGGCTCTTCCTCAGCCTCAACCCAGGCCCTCCACTTTTTTGGGAGTGCAGGAAGGCGGAGGCTGGGTTGTCTTATTGCTGCATAGGGTGTTCTGTCTGCAACAGCAGGGAACGCATGGTCAGGAAGCAGTGCAGGAGCACGCGGCAAAGCGAAGTACAGAACCCAAGGAGCTGGGAGACGCAGAGGTGCCACTGAAACAGACTAGGCTTGCAAATGAGGAAGCTCTCCACTCTACTCTGTCGGAGGCTCTGGAAGGAGAGTCCTCGGACCGGAAGTTGGGAGAGGACGAGGAGGAGCTCCAAGAGGGCGAGATTCCAGAAGAGAAGCAGGCCAGGATTGTTCGGGTTTTCCGCCGAGAAGAGTTGCCGGCTTTGTTCGGCCAGTCCTTGAAAGTCCTCAGTATCTCCACAGGGGTTCCAGCAGAGGAGGAAACGGTGGAGGACCCGTTGATTCAGGCGGTTAGGAAGTCGCAAGAAGTCTTCCCGGTTCACCAAGTGATTCGACAGATGATCCAAGAAGAGTGGGATCAGCCGGAGTCCAGCTTAAGGGGTGTGCAGTCTGTGTCATGGTTGTACCCCTTGCCGGAGCTGGAGAGAGTTACTTCGGTCCCCTAGGGTGGATGCATCCGTGTCGGCAGTTACCAAGAAGACAACCATACCAGTCGAGGGCAGTGCGGCCCTTAAAGATGGCCAGGACAGGAAGTTGGACACATTATTAAAACAGGCCTTTGACATCAATGCCCTGGCTCTCCAGGTGTCCGTGTGTGGGACTTGGGTAGCCCAGGCTTGCCTGCGATGGTTTCAGCAGCTCCAGCTTCAAGGCGGCTCGGCGAGTGAAGTGGCAAGAATTGAGTCGGGGGCGGTCTACCTTGTAGATAGCTACTATGATCTCATTAGGAGCTTGGCGAAGAGCATGGCTTCTGTGGTGGCGGCTCGTCGTTACCTTTGGCTCTGCAACTGGGCGGCAGATGATTCTTCGAAGGCCTGCCTCAGCAGGACCCCCTTTAAGGGGAAGCTGCTTTTCGGGGAGGATCTGGACAAATTAGTGAAGGAGCTGAGAGAGTCTAAGGGAGGTAGGCCTTGAGGATAGGCTGAAACAGAGTCACAGCCCCACGCTCGCGCGGTCTCAGCCGTGGGAGTCCCGTAAGTTTCAGATGGCTCGTTCGGCGCCCTTTCAGAGGGGACGCTTCCTTTCCAGGGGGCAGGGTTTCTGGGGATTTCGAGGGGTAGGAAGGGGATTTGGTGCATCTTCCTCTGCCTCCGGTCCTTGGAAGCCGCAATGAGGCGAGGGGGGCCCAGGCGGGGGTTCTGCTAGTGGGGGAACATCTGCGGCAGTTCTTCTCCGCCTGAGTCCGGGTCACTTATGATCAATGGTTCTGGAGGTTGTTCAAGAAGGGTATGCCCTCGAACTTGCAAGACCAGGCCTCCCATCGTTTGTGCACTCTCCTTGCAGATCTCTGGCCAAGGCCGCAGCGGTGAAGGAAACTGGCACGGCTTCTGTTCCTGGGAGCGGTCGTGCCAGTTCCCAAAGACCAGTGCGGCTGCGGTTGGTACTCTATCTATTTTGTGGTACCAAAAAAGGAGTCAATCGTTGCCTCCGGGTGCCTCATTTTTGCATGGAAACTCTGTAGTTCAGTGATAGTGGTGGTACGACAGGGAGAGTTTCTAACGTCTCTCGACCTCACTGAGGCATATCTTCATATTCCCATCCACGCGTCACATCAGCAGTTTCTGCGTTTTGCGGTTCCAATGGGACACTTCCAGTTTCAAGTATTACCGTTCGGTCTGGCGATTGCTCCTTGCACCTTTATCAAGGTCATGATCGTGGTAGCTGTGGCTCTAAGCAGAGAAGGGATTCTGGTCCACCTGTACCTCAACGACTGGTTGATCCGGGCCAAGTTAAAGGAGGAAAGTGTAAAGGCAGCAGCCAGGGTGGTTGGTCTCCCGAGGAGTCTAGGGTGGGTGATCAATCTGACCAAGAGCAGATTGGTTCACTCTCAGGAGATTGAGTATCTTGGAGCAAGGTTCGACACCCGCAGAGACAGAGTGTCCTTGCCAGTTCAGAGAGCAAGGGAGCTACGGCGTCTGGTGCGCCAGTTCTTAGCCATGAGGGTGCCCTACGCTTAGCATTATCTTCAAATGCTGGGGACCATGGCAGCGACGATCGAGCTAGTGCCCTGGGCGAGTGCCCACATGAGACCTCTCCAGCGGTCCTTTCTCTGTCGCTGGTCTCATCAGCGTCAGCCCTTGTCCACAGTGCTACCCTGTGCCCCAGTGATCAGGGGGGTCCTGAAGTGGTGGCTCCAGCCAGAGAATCTGGAGCAGAGCACGCCCCTCGAGTCCCCTCAGTGGATTCAGTTGATGACGGACGCCAGTCTGGTCAGTTGGGGGTTCACTGCAAGGTACACTTTGCCCAGGGTCACTGAAGTGCCCTGGAAGCCCAGTGGTCCATAAACAGGTTGGAAATGTGAGCAGTGGTGCTGGCACTCAGAGCATTCGAGCGCTGGGTCCGCCAAAGGGCGGTCCGGGTGCTATCGGACAACATGACCACGGTGGCCTCTATCAACCATCAGGGCGACACGAGCAGTCCTCTCTTGGAGGAGGAGGCAGAGAGTCTGCTGGATTGGGCCGAAGCCCTGCTGCAGGCCTTGTCGGTGGTGCATGTATCTGGGGTAGAAAACGTCACGGCGGACTACCTGAGCAGGTTCAAAGTGGATCACGGCGAATGGGAGCTCTGTCCGGAGTTTACAAGCAGGTGGTGCGCCGATGGGGGCCTCCCATCATGGATCTCATGGGGTCGGCCAAAGCAAGCCTCTTCTTCAGCAGAAGAAAGGAAAGGATGTCGGAGGGCCTGGATGCTCTGGTTCAGAGTTGGGCCACAGAGGGGCTTCTTTATTTGTTCCCTCCGTGGGCTCTCATAGGCAGGGTTCTCCAGCGAGTAGAGGCCCACCGAGGGTGGGTAGTTCTGATAGCCCCGGACTGGCCACGGCGTTCGTGGTATGCCAACCTCATACAGCTGCTGGCCGATTGTCCCTGGTGGCTTCCGGTGAGAGACGATCTCCTAGCTCAGGGCCCAGTTCGGATGCCGCAGGTGGATTGATTCTTGCTTACGGCCTGGCTCTTGAAATGGCAAGGCTGCGTAAGCGAGGATATTCCGGGGCAATGATCACAACATTACTGAACGCTCAGAAGCATTCGATATGCCTCTCCTATGTGAGAGTCTGGCGCATCTTTGAGGGCTGGTGTGCAGCCCAGGAGAAGAGGCCTATGGTGGTTTTGGTTCCAGAGGTGTTAGATTTCTTACAGTTAGGTTTCGAGAAAGGCCTCGCTGCCAGCTCTTTGTGGCTGCAGTTGTCAGCGATTTCCTGTTACTGGGGCAAGATTCAAGGTAAGTCCTTAGGTGAACATCTGGACGGTTCCTGAGAGCGGTGAGGCGCCTGCGGCCACAGCAGAAGTCACCTGTTCCTCCTTGGGACCTCAATCTTGTGCTGGACACTCTAGCTGGGGAAACCTATGAGCTGGTAGGACGAGCCTCTCTGAAGGATTTGACTCTCAAGACAGTTTTTCTGGTTGCTATCTGTTCGGTTGGACGTATTTCGGAGCTTCAGGCTCTTTCGTGTCGCCCTCCGTTCCTCTCCTTCTTCAAAGAAAAGGTGGTCTTGCGGACAGTGCCTTCCTTTTTGCCCAAAATGGTCTTGCCTTTTCATGTGAATCAGCCAGAGTCTCTTCCATCCTTCTCTAAGATTGGGCAGGGGTCCGACGATGCTCGGCTGTGCCGTCTGGACTTTCGCAGGGTACTGAAGCGCTACCTGAATTGTACAACAGCATTCTGCAAATCAGACCGATTGTTTGTCTTGTTTCGGGGACCACGTAGAGGAGAGGCGGTGGCCAAGGCTTCCATTTCCAGGTGGATTAGGGAGGCCATTGCTTCAGCATACATTCTGAAAGGAAGACCTGTTCCGGTGGTGTTCCAGGCACACTCTGTGCAAGTCCAAGCGGCCTCGTGGGCAGAGTTCAGTCTGGTTCTGCTGCTGGATACCTGTAGACCGGCTACTTGGTTTTCCCTGCATACTTTCGCTAAGCATTACCGTTTGGATGTTCAGACAGCGGGAGATGCCGGGTTTGGAGGAGGGGTACTTCAGTCCAGTCTTGCAGGCCCCTCCCATGCTTGAACTGCTCTGTTACATCCCAGAGGAAAGGGACTGGACTGGAGGGATGCTTAGGAAAGAGTAATTAGACCTTACCTGCTAATTAGCTTTCCTGAAGGAACTCCAGTCCAATCCCTGACCCTGCCCAGATTTAGGTTTCAATGTGGATGAGGCGTCGCTGGCCCGATGTTTTAGTAGACAAGAGCGGAGGAATGTTTCTGAAGGCTCCTCACCGAGAGGTTCCGGTGACACAGCGGAATGCACAAGCTGAGTGCCCTGGCGACTGAGTGTTTAAGGGCCAGTGGTGTGTCAGGTAAGCCTCCTCCTCTTTGGGGGGGTGGGGGGTGGGAAGACCCTTCCGGGGGAGGTGGAAGGTGGTATTTTGGAGTTTTTTGATTAGATGTAGTTAGTTGGTTTGTTAATCTGTTTAATTGTCTCTCCGTTAAGTCTGCTTTGTCAATAGGATAGTGGAGCTGGTGGGAGGTGCCAGTGGTATTTATATCCTAGTGTCATCAAAAAGATGACACGCTCAGTCTCCAAGCTGCTGGAAGGGGAGTACAACCCAGAGGAAAGGGACTGGACTGGAGGTCCTTCAGGAATGCTAATTAGCAGGTAAGGTGTAATTACTCTTTTTCACTTCCGCCACTGCGGAAGTGAAAATCCAGGTTAAGAGGGTTGGCGGGCAGGCTATGTGGTGCATAACCTGCCTAACTCAAAATCGGGCCCAGCATATTTAAGACTATGGACAACTTATCTGCAGACTATCTCCAAACTATAATTCAGAAAACCTCAAACAACCGAGCAAAAAGACGCAATATCCATTCAATAATCCTGGCAACCGAGCCTTCCATATTGTCCTGCTAAACCAGTCCAGACAAGTGGGTTGTGTTTCCCTACCAGCAAAATGGTGGAGACAAAGAACCAATGAAAAGCTCCAGCTACCAGAGGTCCCTTCAGTATGTCTTTGTCTCCAGCAGATGGTGGATGGATTTTCTCCTCTCGGTAGAAAACTTGAGGATTGAGAGGAAAAGAGATTGATTAAATGCTCATGAACAACTTCCTGAGTATAGAAAGGTGACTCTCACTTGAGTGTGATGTCGGAGGCTCCACTAGATGGTGGTCTTTTTCGTAGCCATAGGAGGAGGGAAAATTGGTGCAGCTCCACGCTCTTATCATGATAAGGGACAGTTGAGCAGCCACAAATTGGAAGGACCTGGAAGAGTACAGCACAACTTCAACACCCCCTGCTCTCTCCTAAAGATTCCAGAAGGCTCTCAGAGGTACCTGCTTGCCAGCCACCTTAAATACAGTGCTGCAAAGCCAGCCAGTGAAACAGTTCCAGGGGAGTTGAGCTGAGCCCGGCACAAATCCTCTGTCTGGTCATGTGGTCCTAACGCACATTCTGCCCAAGTGGCTCCAATGCATTCTCCTTCCCTAGCACCTGTAATGTGCGTAGCGTAAAAGCACAGTTAATGCGTGCTTGTGGCCCTACGCAGCCTTAGTGCGTGCTGCTGTGATCCTTGCCCTCTGTCTTCTTCCAGGAAATGTTGTCTGACCTGTGGCAAGCTAGGTGCCTGGTTTCCAGATTCTGGACTCTGCTTTTCCTGCATGGCAGCTTCTGAGTCATCCCTGGAGGGCCTGCTTTCCCCCTCCCAGCCAGCGGATGCAGTTAGTCTGACCTTGCCTGCCTCAGGATAGGAGGTAACAGATGGCGCTATGGGTTAGGATATTCAGCAAGCTGGAGGATCCGGCGACCATGCTGTGAGATGCTTATCGTTCTCTAGGGAATCTGTGCCCCCTGGCATTGGGGAGTCATGTCTGAGGGAGAGCTTCTGGATTCCGGATTGTCCTCCCCAGAATTGCTTCCCTTTTTGCCACAAGTATGGTCCTTCTAGTGTGAAAATTCAGACTCTTTGGCCTCTGAGTGCTCCTGGGCGCAGTCTCATGCGGGGCAGGCTGAGAGGGAAGCCCTGTTCAATTATCTTTGGCTAAGCATCCCCGGCAAGGGGTGCCTCACCCCGGAGATGGGGAACAGCTGGGAGCTATCTGAGATTTTGACTGTGACTCGGATTGAGAAGGCTCAGTACTAGATTCTGATGTGGATGAAGATGTACTCTCGCTTTCAGAAGATTGTGCAGAGGCCAAAATGATCCGCCTATCCCAGAGGGAGGAAGGTACACCTGCTCCTTCAAGGGGTGCGGAAATCCATTACTGTCTTCCCGTTCCCGGATGTGATTGATGATTTGATCCAGTCAGAGTGGGACCCTCCCAAAGCCCTGCCTAAGGGGCTAAGGCTGTGTAAAAAGATTTACGCCCTCCCGGAGAAGGAGTGTATTGAGTGTTTTGTCATTCTCAAGGTAGATGTACAGGTCACAATGGTTACCAAATGGACCACCATTCTTGTGGAATGTGGATCAGCCTTAAATAATTTTCTGGACCTCTAGGTGGATTTGTTGTTGTGGAGGGAGTTCACCATGGTGGCTACTATCCTGCAGCTGGCGGTATGTACCAGCCTGACATCTCAAGCCCTGCTCCAGTGTATTCATTCTCTTCCACCAGATGATACTTACCCCTCTTTGTAGTCAGCTTCAGCCTTCCTTTCTGATGACCTAGTACGTTTGGCGGTCAGGGATGGTGCCCTGATGACAGTGTCATGGCGTTGGATTTGGCTCAGGCACTGGGCAGCGGACACATCTTCCAAAGCCTGGTTAACCCGATTGGCTTGTAAGGAGAAGCTTCTGTTTGGAGCCAATGTGGAGAAGCTGGTAAAGGACCTGGGCGAGGCAAAATCTTACTGCCTTCTGGAGAACAGGTCCAAGTGGCCTGTGAAGCATGCTGGTGCCCCTTTCTCGTCAGCCTCCACCCATTCACTGAGGGCCCTGGACAGATTCCCAGGGGTCTCGGGGCTCTCGACATTACAAATCTGGAAAACCTTCCTTCCCCTCTGCTTCTGGGCTTCAAGCTCATTCTCAGTCCTTTTGTGGAGTGTGTGGGCACAGGGACTTGGCCCCTTCCAGAAGAGGACCCTCCCAGGCTGCACAATGAAGGGGCCTATTCTCAGGTTCTTCTAGTTGGAGGCAGGCTTTTCTGGGTGCTAGCTACCATTCAGTTCAGCTATGTCTTAGAGTGCAAAGAGTTGATTCCAGATGCCTTCATCATCTCCCCGTGTAGGTCTGCGAGCAAAGTGCCGTTGTGCGGGCCACCTTGGATAAGTTGCTGCACCTAAAGACAGTGGTGCCTATCCCGCTGGATGAACAGAGCAAGGGCAGACACTTCATGTATTTTGTGGTACCCAAAGAAAAAAACCTCTGAAGGTTCCTTCCAGTCCATTCTGGACCTCAAGGGGGTCAATGAGCACTTGCATGTTATGCACTTCTGAATGGAAACATTGTGTTTTATGATTCAAGCAGGGCACCAAGGGGAATTCATGGCTTCTCTGGATATGGTCAAGGTGTATTTTCATATCCCTTTCCAGGCAGATCAGCAGAAGTATCTGTGTTTTGCCTATGCTTGGTTTCACTTTCAGTTCACCGCCCTACCTTTTGGGCTACCTGCTGCCCCAAGGATGTTCTCCAAGGTCATGATGGTAGCGGTCATGGTGCTGTGGCACCAAGGGATCTGTGTCCATCCACATCTGAATGGCTGGCTCATCTGGGCCCATTCTTTTTCAGAAGGATCTCAGGTGGCGTCCTGAGTGGTGTCCTTTTTGGAAATCCTTAATTGGGTGATCAATCGTGGAAAGAACCAGCTGTTGCCTTCCCAGTGCTTAGAGTTCTGGGAGAATATTTTGACATTCGAGTGAGCAGAGTGTTCTTGCCAGACGAGAAAGTCAAAAGACTGTTGGATTGCCTGAGCTGTTTTGTACGCAACAAGCTCCCAGAATCTGTGATTATCGTCAGCTTCTCAGATTGATGCAGTGACCAGAGAGATGGTGCAATGAATGCATGCTCACAAGCGACTGTTCCAGCGGTCCTTGCTGGTTCGGTGACCCCTTAGTTCCCAGGAGTTTGGGCATAGGTTCCCGCTTCCATTGATGGTGAGATCCAGCTTGCAGTGGTGACAGCAGCCCTGTCATCCAAGAAAGATCGTGCTACTGGACGATTTCTCCTGGATCCTCCTGACAACAGATGCCAGTCTCTGGGCTGAGGAGCCCATTGCCAAGATCATATGGCATCATTGGCCATTGGAACCATATGTGGAGGAGTGATGAAGAAGACGAATGGCAGTATTTGGACTGATTGAATGTTAGGTTTTGAGTGACATGCGAACTGTAAATGAACTCTGTGTATTTTTCAAAGAAGGGGGAAGTTGTAAAACTAGAGGGCATATAATGAAGCTGCAAAGTGGTAAACTTAAAAGTAACATCAGTAAAAACATTTTCACTGAAAGGGTGGTGGATGCTTGGAGGTGGTGGGAGCAAATATAGTGACAGAATTCAAAATAGCATGGGAAAGGTTTCCGGTAAGGCAATGAGCTGATCGGACGTGTGGTGATCGGCTCCTGACACCTACCCCGACAAACCGGCAACATTTCCATCTAAATCTCACCTGATCACCTCTAAACCCCTGCCCCAGCGAAAGACGAAGTGCAGGAAAGTCTAGCCAACGTTCAGCGATATCGGAGGTGGTCTGATGGCAACGAAACAGCTTCGGAGAGAGAAGCCCAGACCCCCCGAGGGCAAGATGGCGGAGAGCATGCCCAGGAGCCCAAAAGCGGATGAAAACCAGGGGCTGGTGGCAGAAGTTAGCGCGGCAGTGGTGCGGGCATTAGATAGCCGCTTCTGCGAACTGACGGACCAGATGCAAAGCGTCAGCCAGTCTATCACGGACTTCACCGGCCGCATAGAGCACGTGGAGTCCCGCGTCTCGGATGTTGAGGACACCCAGCAGACCCTGCAGACCAAAGTGGAGGCCCTGGAACTCCTTGTAAAGCAACAGGGAGAGCGGCTGGAGGACTTAGAGAACCGCGGAAGACGCAAAAACCTCCGGTTTATAGGCATCGCAGAGTCCGTGGCAGATGGTGCTCTCTCCAAGTTCTTGCTGGCTTGGATAGAAAAAATGTCAAACGGCAGAATGGAAGGCCCCATCCACCTGGAGCGGGTGCACAGGCTGGGCCCTAAAAGGGAGAATCCCCGAAGACAGCGTGCCGTGATTGCCCGATTTTTGGACTTTCGCCAAAAAGAAGAGGTCTTAAAGCTGGCAAAAAACCGCATGAGCCACCCCGCGGATACTGAACAGATCCTGGTCTTCCAGGACTACTCAGCCCTAGTAAGCCAGCAGAGAAAAGCTTACTCTACTATTTGCACGCAACTATTCAACAAAGGGGTGCGATTCGCTCTGCTATATCCGGCCCGACTCCGGGTGGAGCATCATGGACGACCACGTTTTTTGCAGACCCCGGTGGAGGCCCAATCCTTCATCGCTGAACTGACGAACGAGCCTGCTTCTCCCTCTTGAGGGGAGTGCGGTGGGTCTGAGGCCGGGGAGAACTTCCGCGGAGTTCGGCACTGTGAGCCAACAGACTTTGTTCGACGCTTCATGGAGTGAGCTGATACCGATATGGACCCATACCCACTTGTAATACCTAAAGAGACATGATCCCTAAATATCATGGGAATCTGGACTCTGGCAGGCATACTGTGAGTGAGCGAGGGGGTATGTTGGGCTGTTTGATGCATCTAATGTGGAGGGATACAATGTTGTTTTGTTAATGGAAGGGAAGTTAGCAACTAAGTTAACAGTCTGTTTCAAATTTAAGACTTTGACTCTATGCTGCGACAGTGAGAGGGGGGGGAGGGAGGGTGAATATGTTTCCTTCCCTTCCCGGTATAAGTCATAGGCAGCTAATAAATTTATAGTCTCGAGGGGGGGGGGGAGGCAAGGAGGGAGGGGGAGGCCTGCTCCCATCCGTGGGCTTGGGATCTGACCTTGTGGGGGCCCCGAGGCACGGCAGCGGATCTCATTGTGGCTTTCGCCACTGGGGCCTTGTGGACTAGATCCTCTGTCGGTCTATGGGGCGGGGGAGCCCGCGATATGTTTACTGTGCGGGTCCTGTGGTCCTAGATAGGGAGCGGGGAGGGTATAGTTAAGCGGGGTGCTGGTCCCGGGGTTCCAGCCTTTTACCTACAAGGGTTCTTGGGACGCAGCTGGGCATGCCTGGGTTTAGTGCATCTCTCTACCTCCCCCGCAGTGGAGATTAGGGGAGCCTTGAGTCTGCATGACTGGAGCTTATGATTGTGGAACCCCCCCCCCGGAGAGCGGGGGCTCGCTATGGGGTTCGGCGCGTAGCGCTGGACTGGGGAGGGATCCTTCGGTTGGGGCATAGCCTCCGACCGACGGAGCTCATTGCTAGCTAGACGAGAGGCCCTGGGGTGGGGGTGGGGGCGCCACCTAGCCGGGACGGATTCTGGGTGGTCCCCCCCCTACACGCCTTCCATTGTATCTTATAACGTAACGGACAATGTATTAACGCGCTCCTTGACGATTCCACCCGGGCCCCCCCCCGGAGATCACTGCGGTAAAATAGGGGCAGATCTGACCTATCCGCTGGGGGGTGGTGGAGGCAGGGGGTCTGAGATGGGAACCAGAGAACCAGCTAGGTGGTCAACAATGAGGCGCATCATGGGGTGGGGTGGGTGTTACTGCCATAGGAAGTATGTTCTGCCCATCCGGGAGGACTGAGAACTGCGGGGAAAGGGGGAGGGGGAGAAGAAGGGAACTAGGGAGGGGAGGGGGAGGGGAGGGGGAGGTGGGAGGGGGGAGGGTTCAGCCTACACTCCATATTATACTTATTGGCAGGCTCCAGATTTTTCTTTTAAGGATGGAGAGGGGTTCCAGGCTGGGAGAGCCCCCTCTACGGAACTTGTGATAGCATTTTGGATGGGCCCTGGCACTTCCCTGATCCTCTGAAGGTAATTACATGGAACGTCTGTGGACTGGGTAGTCCAGTTAAGCGCTATAAAATTTTACAGGCATTAGCAAGACATAAATGTGACATTGCCCTCCTTCAGGAAACCCACCAGACAGCAGAGGAACATACTAAATTGTGTAGGGGCTGGGTGGGTCAAATTTGGGGTTCACCTGCCTTGGGTAAGAAGGGGGGGGGGGGGGTGGTTGTGCTGATCCATAAACGTGTGCGCTTCGCACCGGACAAGGTTATAACCGACACTAACGGGAGATTTGTCTTGTTACAAGGCTCCCTCGAAGGGCAACCAGTGATCATTGGAAGCTTATATGGCCCTAATACACTAGACCCCCGTTTCTATGATGGGTTGGCGTCCCAAGTGGAGCAGCTACCCGAGTACCCCCTAATCCTGGGAGGTGATTTTAACGGGGTATTAGATATCGATTTAGACACCTCCCGAGGAGGTGAAGCACGGGAGCGGGGCCCGAAGGCCCGAGTGTTACAAAGATTTAGGACGCGCTTAGGCTTGATTGATCCATGGCGGCTCTTACACCCCGCTGAGAGAGACTTCACCCATCAGTCTCGAGCGCATGGCACTTTGGCCCGTATTGACTTTTTCTTGCTCTCCAGCGGCTTGTTCGCCCAAGTGGAGGAGGCCCGGATAGGTCCGTTGGAGCTCTCTGATCATGCGTTCGTATGGACGGATCTGCATTGGGGCAGAGATCTAACTCGGACGCGACTTTGGCGATTCCCCCTTGAGCTTTATCGGGATCCGCAGTTCATCCAATTTATTCGGCAGCGCTGGAGAGAATTCGAGGCTGACCACCAGTGCCACAGCGATGACCCGGAACTAGTGTGGGAGACGGCTAAGGTGGTGTTGCGGGGGGACATCATTGGGTTTGCCGCGCGGAAGCGACGCATCATAGCCGACCACATTATCCGTCTCGAACACCGGGTCACCAAACTGCGCCGTCAGGCGGCGCGACAGCCGACGCTAGCCACTAAGAAACAGTTATGGGAGGCACAGGTGGACTTAAACGAGTTGTTACACCAGAGAGCAAAAAAATCTATTTTGTACTACCGCTATCAGCTGTACTGTCACGGGAATAAACCGGGAAAATTATTGGCCCGCTGCGTGAAAGGCTCTCGAGGATCGACCTTGGTGGCAGCACTGCAAGACGCGAAGGGCACTCTCCATAGGGAGAACACTGCAATCGCCCAAATCTTTCGTACCTTTTTTCAATCGCTATATACGGCGGAACCCATTGACCCTGCGGCAGCACAGGACTATTTGCGGAAGTTGGACTTACCCCACCTTAACGAGGACCAAAGGACGCTATTGGGCCAACCTATAACCCCACAAGAGATACAAACCGAAATCTCTAGGGCCAAATGTTATAAATCACCGGGTCCCGATGGCTTTGGGGCCAAATTTTACAAGTTACTTAATGAATATATAACTCCAAATCTGGTAGAGGTCTTTGGTAAATGGGCGGAACAGGGAGCTTTTCGGTGGGGGGGCAATCATGCTCACATCATTCTGATCCCTAAGCCGGGCAAGGACCCGGTACAGGCATCCTCGTATCGACCCATCTCGCTCCTCAACTTTGATATAAAAATGTTTGCAAAGATTCTGGCGACGCGCTTAGCAGGCTTGCTGGACAACCTGATCCACGAATCCCAAGTGGGATTTGTTAAAGGGCGGGGCGCCGTTAGGAATATGCGAAAAATATTGGCTTCCTTGGAGCGGGTGCATGATCGGCAACTGCAGACCCTTCTCATCAGCTTTGACGCGGAGAAAGCGTTTGATAGAGTCAATTGGGACTATTTGCGCTGTGTGCTACCGCAGTACGGCCTGGGGACCCCCTTTTGCAGGATGGTGGAGAGTTTGTATGCCACTCCCACTGCTGGAGTGCTATGTAATGGGGTTCTCTCTGCGCCGTTCTCTCTCCAGCGAGGCACCAGACAGGGGTGCCCTCTTTCACCCCTGTTGTTTGTCCTATCCCTGGATCCTCTCATAAGGACAATAGAATCTTCCCGAGAGATTCATGGAGTTCCGATAGGCTCCTGTTCGTTTAAGCTGTCGGCGTTTGCTGATGACCTTCTGGTCCATTTGTCTGCCCCTAATCGATCCTTGCCGTCGCTGCTGGCAGAAATAATGCACTTTGGGCGCTTTTCGGGGTTGCGCATCAACGCCGATAAATCCGAGGCTCTGGATGTGCTGGGACAGACTCGAGGGGGTTGGGTGGGTCCGTTTCCTCTGAAATGGGCGGAAAATGAATTTTATCTATCTAGGTATAATCTTGCCCCGACAACCACAAGAACTCTATAAGCGCAATTTGGAGCGGATCCTACAACGCACACAGACGCAGCTGCGGGCCTGGCAGTCCCTCCCGCTTTCTTTATCTGGCAGGGTGGCGGCGGTTAAGATGGTCGTACTGCCGAGAATCTTGTATTGGATGCAAACGTTGCCGGTCTGGCTGCTGCGTCGCGATCTACGGCGAATGGAAGCGGCGATTCGAGCCTTTCTATCGAAGGGAGCCCGGGCGCGTATCCCACTGACCCGGTTGATTGGAAAATGGTGGGATGGGGGGATGGGCCTTCCGGATCTTGGGACATACGCCCTGGCCTGTCAAGCCCGACACTTGGGTGACTGGCTGGGAGGAACAGACACATATACACCTCGATCATTGGAGGAGAGCCTGGTGGCACCGTTGACATTACTAGGGGTCTTGCACAGTCCGAATCGCGATTTGCCGCGTAACGTAGTGAATAGTGTTTTAATAAGCTCGGTCAAATGTACATGGAAACACATCAACACCTTGTGGGGGACCCCTTGGAGGACCTCCTGTTGGCTACCCTTACCAGGGAACGTGCATTTTACCCCGGGAACTGAGTCGCTGACGTTCCGGGACTGGCGAGTTCGAGGCATAACGACTCTGGGCCATCTGGTAGACCCCTCTGGGAAGGGCAAATCCTTTCTGTCCCTGAGTAGAGAGTATGATCTACCTTCACGACATTGCTTTGCTTACATTCAGGTCTCCCACTACATATCTTCCCTACCTAGGGAGGCACTGAGAGTAGAACGATCGGCCCAGATACTCTAATTTTTTGACCTGGGAGGTGAGGAGCCCTTATCTATTTTGAAGCTAAAACTCCGCCTGGATGGTTATCGCGCTATCCCTGACTACCGGACAGTAGAAGAGGTGTGGGAGGCAGAGTTGGGTAGGGCGGTGTCTCCGGGGACGGTTCATAAAGCCCTTAAGCGTATAGTGGTAATTGCACAAGGAGCGAGGTGGAGAGAGATGCAGTTTAAATGCGTGACACGAGCCCACTTTTCTCCCCGGAGAGCCCTGCGTAGCCACATAACGAACGACGGAAGCTGTCCTCGCTGCTCTGAACCTTTGGCAAATTTGCTGCATATGTGGTGGGATGTAGCCACCTTACAGCATACTGGGCTAGTATATGTTCCTTTATGAGTTGGTTACTGCAGAGGCAACTGCGGTGG
Source organism: Ichthyophis bannanicus (assembly GCA_033557465.1). Classification (NCBI taxonomy): domain Eukaryota; kingdom Metazoa; phylum Chordata; class Amphibia; order Gymnophiona; family Ichthyophiidae; genus Ichthyophis; species Ichthyophis bannanicus. The sequence goes on from CM066038.1 coordinate 292,672,982, forward strand.
ACTGCTCTCTTTGTGGTATTGGATCAGCTAGACCTCCCCCACCCTTTGACGAAAGGGGAACGTTTATTGATGCGCAGGGCCTGTCTGGCGGGGAAGGGCCCTATCCTCCGGAACTGGAGGGAACAAACAGCACCTACTTTTGGAGAGTGGCGCAATAATTTTCATCAGATGATGCTGATGGAGAAATGGGGAGCCCGGGGAAGTGCCAGGCGCTGGACGACTTTTTTACTTGTGTGGGAACCGTATATTCATAATCTTGGAGTTCGTAGTCGTAACGAAGTTTTAAGCGTCGGTCATTGAGAACGCCCAGACTGGGAATGGATGGAAGGGTGGGGGAAGGAGTGTCCCTGCTAACTAGGGAATTGGAGTATGGCTGAAGGGAAAGGGGAGGGGGGAAGGGGGAGGGGGGGGGGGCGGAGGGACGGTACAAAAAGAAAGGGGGGGAAAATATTTGTATATCCCACCTGTTTTGATCCATGCTCCATGTGGGGATCAGAGTACACCCCGCATGGAAGCAGGATCGTATTGTAATGTACTGTTGTGTGATGATTGTTTATGTTGTTGGTGGTTTATAAATAAAGTATATAAAAAAAAAATAGCATGGGAAAGACACAGTAGATCCCTTTATAGGAAGAGGATGAAATCAAAGCAAACTTAAATATCTCTTATACTTCAATAAATGAAGGGGAGGTGACCTGCACAGAGCAGTGAGTACAGCTCCAAACAAAAGCAAAGAGGGAGCGACTTGCACGGAGGAGCAGTTACAGCCATTCACTGGGCAGACTGGAGGATGGCCAATGAAGACTGGAGGATGGCCAATGTAACGCCAGTTTTTAAAAAGGGTTCTAGAGGTGATCCTGGAAACTACAGACTGGTGAGCCTGACGTCAATACCAGGAAAATGGTAGAAACCATTATAAAATACAAAATTACTGAACATGTAGATAGTCATGGTTTAATGGGAGACAGCCAACATGGCTTTAGACAAGGAAGATCTTATCTTACTAATCTGTTATGTTTTTTTTTAATGTGAATAAACATGTAGACAAAGGTGAGTCAGTTGATATAGTGTACATGGATTTTCAGAAAGCCTTTGACAGGTTCCCTCATGAGAGACTTTTGGTGAAATTAAAAAGTCATGGGATAGGAGGCAGTGTACTATTGTGGATCAGGAACTAGTTAAAAGAGTAGGGCTAAATGGCCAATTTTCCCAATGGAGAAAGGTGTGCCCGAGGGATCTGTGCTGGGTCTGCTGCTTTTTGACATATTCATAAATGACCTGGAAAAGTGAATAACAAGTGAGGTTATCAAATTTGCAGATGACACAAAACTATTTCAAGTTGTTAAAACCCATGAGGATTCTGGAAAATTGCAAGAGGATCTTGATAAATTGGAAGACTGGACATCAAAATGGCAGATGAAATTTAATGTGGACAAGTGCAAAGTTATGCACCTAGGGAAGAACAACCCAAACTATGGTTACACGATGGAAGGTTCCACATTAGGAACCACCACCCAGGAAAAAGATTTAGGCGTCATTGTGGATAACATGTTAAAACCCGCCACCCAGTGTGCAGCCAAGTGAGCAAATAGAATGCTAGGTATCATAAGGAAAGGAATGGAAAATAAAACAAAGGATATTCTAATGCCTTTGTATCATTCCATGGTATGACTGCACCTTGAATATTGTGTGCAAATCTGGTTGCCGTATCTTAAAAAGGATATAGTGTTATTAGAAAAGGTTCAGAGAAGAGCCACCAAAATGGTAAAGGGGATGGAAGGATACCCCTATGAAGAAAGGCTAAAAAGGTTAGGGCTCTTTAACCTGGAAAAGAGACTGCTGAGGGGAGATATGAAATAAGTCTATAAATTAATGAACGGAGTGGAACGGGTAAACGTAGATCGATTGTTTACGTTAAGAACATAAGAACATAAGATATGCCATACTGGGTCAGACCAAGATCCATCAAGCCCAGTATTCTGTTTCCAACAGTGGCCAATCTAGGTCATATGTACCTAGCAGTTTCCCCAAGAGACACAAGTTCCACAATGCTTGTACTGGGTCAAGCATTGATATCTTTGGTCACTTCTTAATAATGGTTTATGGACCTTTCCTCCAGGAACTTGTCCAAACCTTTTTTAAACCCAGCTACACTAACAGCCTTTATTACATCCTCCGGTAACAAATTCCAGAGTTTGATTACACGTTGAATGAAAAAATATTTTCTTTTATTAGTCTTAAATAGTTTACCATGTAGCTTCATTGCATGTCCCCTAGTCTTTCTATATTCTGATAATGTAAACAATCGATCTATGTTTACCCGTTCCACTCCGTTCATTAATTTATAGACTTCTATCATATCTCCCCTCAGCCGTCTCTTTTCCAGGTTAAAGAGCCCTAACCTTTTTAGCCTTTCTTCATAGGAGTATCCTTCCATCCCCTTTACCATTTTGGTGGCTCTTCTCTGAACCTTTTCTAAAATCGCTATATCCTTTTAAAGATACGGCGACCAGAATTGCACACAATATTCAAGGTGCGGTCTCACCATGGAACGATATAGAGGCATTATAATATCTTTTGTTTTATTTTCCATTCCTTTCCTTATCATACCTAGCATTCTATTTGCTCTCTTGGCTGCCGCTGCACACTGGGCCGAGGGTTTTAACATGGTATCCACAATGACGCCTAAATCTTTTTCCTGGGTGGTGGTTCCTAATGTGGAACCTTGCATCGTGTAACCATAGTTTGGGTTGTTCTTCCCTAGGTGCATAACCTTACACTTGTCCACATTAAATTTCATCTGCCATTTTGATGCCCAGTCTTCCAATTTATCAAGATCCTCTTGCAATTTTTCACAATCCTCTTGGGTTTTAACAACTTTAAATAGTTTTGTGTCATCTGCAAATTTGATAACCTCACTCGCTATTCCACTTTCCCGGTCATTTATGAATATGTCAAAAAGCAGCGGACCCAGCACAGATCCCCTAGTCTTTATCAGAATATAGAAAGACTAGGGGACATGCAATGAACTACAGGGTAAACTATTTAGGACAAATAAGAGAAAATATTTTTTCACTCAACGTGTAATCAAACTCTAGAATTTGTTACCGGTGGATGTAGTAAAGTCTGTTAGTGTAGCTGGGTTTAAAAGGTTTGGACAAGTTCCTGTAGGAAAGGTCCATAAACCATTATTAAAAAGGGACCCGGGATATCAATGCTTGACCCAACACAAGCATTGTGGAACCTGTGTCTTTTGGGGAAACTGCTAGGTACATATGATCTAAATTGGCCACTATTGGAAACAGGATAGTGGGCTTGATGGACCTTGGTCTGACCCATTATGGCATTTCTTATGTTCTTATGTCAGTGTAGCAAGGTTTAAAAAAGGTTTGAACAAATTCCTGGAGGAAAGGTCCATAAACCATTATTAAAGGGGACCCAGGATATCCACTGCTTGCCCCAATACAAACATTGTGAAACCTGTGTCTTTTAGGGAAACTACTAGGTACTTGTGACCTAGATTGGCCACTGTTTGGAACAGGATACTGGGTTTGATGGATTTTGGTCTGACCCAGTAAGGCATATTTTATGTTCTTATGCAGGCTAGATGGACCATACTGGTCTTTATCTGCCGTCATATATTATGTTACTGTGTAAATCTTATGAATATGAGAGCTAGAATTAGAGTAGCACAATTAAGTTGTGGTTATGTAGGGCTCTTACAAGTCTGTGTGGAGTAAGAGGGTGATAACTTGGAAAACACCACTCAGAGGCAGGTTATGTTAATCGTCACACCCGAAGTGTTCCAGGAAAAGATGTGTCTTGAGGTTGTTTTGAAAGTCAGATAGGGTGTTTAGAGTTCTTATGTCGGCCGGGAGTGAGTTCCAGATGGATGGTACATACTATTGTCACAGGGCAGAGACAGCAGAGCCCATGGAAACAAGCGAAAATGCAGCCAGTGAGACTGATCATGACATTTCAGAGGAACACAGGGTAGGATGTTGCCATAGGCAACCTAAACAAAGCAGCTCACGCCCAAACAACAGAAAGGCTAAGGAATTAGGAGGTAATGGAAGCCAGCTGGGTGTGGGTGGAGCTGACACGCACATAGGAAAGCTCAGTGCACATGGGGTTAGACAGTGCCAACGTGGGGTTGGAGAGAGACAGCGTGGGCAAAAGAGCCAGTGTGGAGAGAACCAGCGTGTGCAAGAGAGACGGAGCCAGCTTGAGAATACAAGCAACAGATGGAGTGAGCGTGGGAGCAGGAGTGAAAGTGAGAGTGAAGGTGAGAGAGAGAAGACATACGCAGGACACAGCAGGAGTGAAATAGAACCCGGTTGGAGCACGGGAGCAGGCAGCTGTGTGGCTGGAAGCCAGAGATATAAACGGAGAAATTCTAATTGGAAGGGAACTGAGAGCAGGACTCTGGGAGCGTCAAAGCCCAGCAAATGCTATCAAAAAAGTAACCAAACATTTAATGGTGAAGTTAGCTGGAGGAAGCCAGAGGAAAGTTTTTATACAAATAACTGGCAGAAAAACAGTAAAGCTTTTATACCTGAGCATAAGCCTGTATCTGGAAGAGGTTTTAAAGGCCGAAGCCAGGAGAAGTTTTTACGTGATTTTATTCCAGCATCGATAGCAACTGAGCATAGCTTGAGGCAGAGACTGTTCAAGCCCAACCCTAATGTTTCTAGTAGAGGGAAAAGGGAAACTAAGAATTCTCTCTATCTCCCACCACATTTAAGAAGCTCCCAAGAAAGGCACTCCAAAGAATACGGTAGCAGCTTAGCTAACATTCTTACCCATAGGGAAAGAGACTTCCTGCAGAGCAAGGGGAGACTGTTTAGCAACGTTTCACATGTTGCAAGAGATGACCTCTTAACAGAAGAGCCTGAAGAGATGCAATATGAGCTACAGGGGGATAAGGTAAGCAGTGATTACATGGACTGTACGCTCTCTGTCTCAGATAACGTGTTATCTCTAAGATAAGTGTGTAGAATTGCCAAAGCTTGAAAGCCACAAAGAAAATGCCTTTGTTTGTTGAAGAGAGCTGTTTTTGAGTACTTTTCATTTACTTGTTTAAAAGCTGAAAGTAAGCAATTTTTGTTCCTGTTCTTGCTTTGTTTTTGCCCAAGTGGAGCTGTTTATGTTTTGTTTGACTCACCCAAAAGAAACCTCTTGGAAGGGGAAATAAAACCTTCTTGAAGCCTTACCTCGGTGCCACAACTGCTTATTTCAACTACATATCCCAGAAGGCCAAGCAAGGCTCTGGGCTGGGTCTAGGCTTGGTGATTCGGAGGCCCTTTTGACAGATGGCGTAGTTGGCAGGATTTTATTTGGGGGGAGTGATTTTTGAAGAAGAAAAGGAAGGCAAAGTAAAGAAGAGAAGATATCTGGAAGACTGCTGGTACCAAAAGAGCACTGGTGAGCAGAGCTTTCACTGGCAGGTCGGCCAGGGAGGTGGAAAAGACCTTTCTCACATGCTGAAGTCTACCTGAAACCTGAGGTAAAAGTAGCCTGGGTGAAAGGGTAGGATACAGTGAGAAAGGGGTACTGTTGCTCACAGTGGGGGATTTTAAAAGAAAAGTACCGCACTTGGTGGGTCTTTCTTTTTCTTTTATTTACAGGTGCAGCAGACTCCAGAGGAGACATGGAGCCACGTGACGTGATGATGTGGATGCAGACGCAATGGGATAAGCAGGCGGAGCTTGTCCACCAACTCCAGACACGCCAAGCAGAGATACTGCAGGAGCAACAACGGCCTCTGCTAGAGACTGTGGAAGCCCTCTTGAAGAAGTCGCAGACAACAGGAGGAACAGGGAGCAGTGGCCTAGTGGTTGGGGCAAGGGACTACAGGCCGGAAGGTCGGTGGTTCAAATCCCACTAGAGGACAGCAACCTTGGGCCGGAAGGACTAGGGGTTTCTAGTCCCACAGGTGCTCCTTGTGGTCTTGGGCAAGCCACTTAACCCTCCATTGCCCATGTTCCCTGTATTAGTGTATGTGTCTCATATCCCCTCGTGTTAAATGTATCCCCCAACTGCTTTGACCCAGTGAAAAGCGGGATATAAATGCAGCTAAATAAATAAATAAATGTGTTTCCTCAAGCAGGAATGGACAGTTGTAATGTATTTTCGTTAGGACAGTTGACACAACAAGACAATTTAGACGACTATATCGATGCTTTTGAGAGAATAGCGGAGACCCTTAAATGGTCGATAGAGCAATGGGCGATTAGGTTCGCCATGACGCTTACAGGAGAGGCTCTATCCGCATTTAAGGCCATGCCGGCTAGTCTCGCAGCAGATTATGTAGAAATAAAGAAAGCGGTGAAAGACAGGTTAGGTCTTACCCCGAGGCACTATAAACGTATGTTTAGGGAAACAAAGATTAACCCTAAGGAAACTCCTAGAGCTCTATACCAGAGGCTTAAGAGTTTGGCATATAAATGGCTTACACCAGAGAGAAGGTCACTGGAGTCCATTTTGGATGAAATAGTATTGGAGCAATTTTTACAAGCAGTGTCCCCAGAATTGAGGACATATCTCACCCTACAGGATTGCCACAGCACAGAGGAGGCAGCCAATACAGCCGATAGATTTTATGAGGCCAAAAGGGCTGATACCTCAGGTATTCGGATTTTAAAGGTGGCTGGTATGGTAAATCCTGGTAGCGTGAGACAGTCTGGTAGAGCAAAAATGTCTAATGTATATAAATATGATGGTGCTAACAATGATGTTTCATATCCTGTTAAAGGAAAATGTTATGGCTGTGGAAGGACAGGTCACTTCCAGCGAGATTGTAAGGAGCGTACAGTCCTGGTATCAGCTGATGGGAAACAAGTCCCCGAAGGATTCATCCAACAGGTTCAGGTGGAGGGAGTGGATACCCTGGCACTGCTTGATTCGGGGGCCGATCAAAACATGGTTTCCCAGAAGTTGTGGGAAACCATCGAACACCATCGGTCGTCGACCCCGAGTCAAGCAGAGGGTCAGGTACGCATACGCTGTGTGCATGGGGCATCTTCCCATTATCCCCTATACGAGGTAACCATAAAAGGTTTTGGGACAGCCCGACGTATATCGGTGGCTGTGGTTCCAAAACTGCCCTATGCAGTGGTCCTGGGGAGAGATTGGGCTCCTTTCTGCCAGAAAATGGAAAGAGGTCTCAGGAATGAGTCAGCTCTTAAACCCCCACAAAGTCAGCCAGTAAAAGCAGAAGCATTAGCGGCACGAATCCCCAGCCCTCTGTTCGGGAAAATCCCTAGAACAGGATCCCGGCCTCAACCCCAAGTAAAAGAAATACCACATGAAAAACACAAGTTCATACTCCAGTTCTGTAGAACCACTGAGCAAGCCAAGGGTCCAAAAAGAGCCTCAGTGGCAGCCGCGGGCTATGATCTTTTTAGTGTGGAGGACACTGTAATTTTAAAAGGGGGAAAAGCGCTAGTGGACACAGGTATCCAGGTGAAGATCCCGGATGGATGTTATGGGTGCATAGCGCCCAGGTCAGGGTTGGCCGTGAAGTACTCCTTAGATGTAGGAGCAGGGGTCATTGACCCAGACTATCGGCGTTTGATAAAAGTACTGCTATTCAATTTTGGGGATAGGGATTTTAAGGTTCGCATCAGCGACCGTATTGCACAGCTCATTTGTGAGCGGGTAGGGTTCCCCACAGTGGAAGAGGTTCCCTCTTTGCCACCCACAAAACGAGGGACGGGTGGATTTGGCTCCACAGGGGAAAGAGAAGTGAGGAACCTGACAGCCTTGAGTGAAGAAAGGAGCGAGGAAGACCTCGGCCCTCAGATAGCAGATTGGAAGAAACAGCCCATCCCCAGGATAGGTACCGAGTTATCACCCCAACAACGGAAGGAGTTGCTCCAGATGTTGGAAAAAGTTTCCGATGTATTGACGACTAGGCCGGGTGAGACCCACCTAGTCACTCATGAAATCATTACAGCACCAGGACAGGTGGTCCGGCAGCGCCCTTATAGAATGCCTGAGACCAGGAAGAGGGAAGTTATCGGGCAGGTTAAAGAAATGCTGGCCACAGGGATAATAGAAGAGTCACGGAGCCTGTGGTCTAGCCTGATAGTGCTAGTACCGAAGCCAGACGGAACCCTCCGGTTCTGTATTGATTTCCGGAGAATTAACGATATTTCGCAATTTGACGCCTATCCTATGCCCCGCATAGATGATCTTTTAGATCGTTTAGGACAAGCAAAATATCTGACCACCCTGGATTTGAGTAAGGGATATTGGCAAATCCCATTGACCCGTGATTCAAAACCCAAAACGGCGTTTAGTACACCGATTGGATTATTCCAATTCAGGCGAATGCCGTTTGGTCTACATGGGGATGCGGCAAAGTGTCAGCGCCTCGTCGACCAAGTGTTACGGCCACACCACGAATACGCTTTAGCGTATATGGACGACGTGGTGATCTATAGTGCAACCTGGGCCCAACATATTGCCAGAGTGGAAGCGGTACTCAGGGCATTACGAAGGGCTGGCCTTACGCTCAACCCAGAGAAATGTTTGTTTGCTACGGAAGAGGCCAAATATTTAGGCCATATGGTAGGAAGGGGTCTTGTAAAACCATTGGCCAGCAAAATAGAGAGTGTGAGTGTGACCAAGAAGCAGGTGCAAAGCTTCCTAGGCCTACTCGGCTATTATCGCCGATTTATTCCGCGGTTCGCGGAGGAAAGTATGCTCTTTACAGAGATGTTGAAAAAAAACGCACCTAACCATGTGAAATGGACCCCCGAGACGGAGGTGGCGTTTGTGGCCCTAAAAGAGAGACTCTGTAGTACCCCGGTATTACGTGGTATAGATTTTAATTTGCCATTCATTGTCCAGACGGATGCGTCTGAAACGGGGTTAGGGGCGGTGATGTCCCAGGAATTCGAAGGGGTGGAACATCCCGTGGCCTACCTTAGTAGGAAATTTACAAAGGCAGAGAGAAATTATGCCACAATCGAGAGAGAATGCCTGGCTATAAAATGGGCCATTGAAGCCTTGCGGTTTTACCTCACTGGGAGAAAATTTCTCCTGATAACGGACCACGCACCGCTAAAATGGCTCAATCAGATGAGGAACAATAATGCGCGGCTCACCAGGTGGCATCTTGCATTGCAGTCCTTTAATTTTGTGGTCCAACACAGAGCAGGGATATTGCACGGGAATGCCGATGCTCTCTCGCGGATTACGTGCTGTCCGCCTGAAAATGCGGCAGCCCGTAATATTTTAAGGGGGGGGGGGGGAATCTGTCACAGGGCAGAGACAGCAGAGCCCATGGAAACAAGCGAAAATGCAGCCAGTGAGACTGATCATGACAGTTCAGAGGAACACAGGGTAGGATGTAGCCATAGGCAACCTAAACAAAGCAGCTTACGTGCAAAGGAAACACGCCCAAACAACAGAAAGGCTAAGGAATTAGGAGGTAATGGAAGCCAGATGGGTGTGGGTGGAGCTGACACGCACATAGAAAATCTCAGTGCACATGGGGTTAGACAGAGCCAACGTGGGGTTGGAGAGAGACAGCGTGGGCAAAAGAGCCAGTGTGGAGAGAACCAGTGTGTGCAAGAGAGACGGAGCCAGCTTGAGAATACAAGCAACAGATGGAGTGAGCGTGGGAGCAGGAGTGAAAGTGAGAGTGAAGGTGAGAGAGAGAAGACATATGCAGGACACAGCAGGAGTGAAATAGAACCCGGTTGGAGCACGGGAGCAGGCAGCTGTGTGGCTGGAAGCCAGAGATATAAACGGAGAAATTCTAATTGGAAGGGAGTGGAGAGCAGGACTCTGGGAGCGTCAAAGCCCAGCAAATGCTATCAAAAAGGTAACCAAACATTTAATGGTGAAGTTAGCTGGAGGAAGCCAGAGGAAAGTTTTTATACAAATAACTGGCAGAAAAACAGTAAAGCTTTTATACCTGAGCATAAGCCTGTATCTGGAAGAGGTTTTAAAGGCAGAAGCCAGGAGAAGTTTTTACGTGATTTTATTCCAGCGTCGATAGCAACTGAGCATAGCTTGAGGCAGAGACTGTTCAAGCCCAACCCTAATGTTTCTAGTAGAGGGAAAAGGGAAACTAAGAATTCTCTCTATCTCCCACCACATTTAAGAAGCTCCCAAGAAAGGCACTCCAAAGAATACGGTAGCAGCTTAGCTAACATTCTTACCCAGAGGGAAAGAGACCTCCTGCAGAGCAAGGGGAGACTGTTTAGCAACGTTTCACATGTTGCAAGAGATGATCTCTTAACAGAAGAGCCTGAAGAGATGCAATATGAGCTACAGGGGGATAATGTAAGCAGTGATTACATGGACTGTACGCTCTCTGTCTCAGATAACGTGTTATCTCTAAGATAAGTGTGTAGAATTGCCAAAGCTTGAAAGCCACGAAGAAAATGCCTTTGTTTGCTGAAGAGAGCTGTTTTTGAGTACTTTTAATTTACTTGTTTAAAAGTTGAAAGTAAGCAATTTTTGTTCCTGTTCTTGCTTTGTTTTTGCCCAAGTGGAGCTGTTTATGTTTTGTTTGACTCACCCAAAAGAAACCTCTTGGAAGGGGAAATAAAACCTTCTTGAAGCCTTACCTCGGTGCCACAACTGCTTATTTCAACTACATATCCCAGAAGGCCAAGCAAGGCTCTGGGCTGGGTCTAGGCTTGGTGATTCGGAGGCCCTTTTGACACTATGAAAAGGTGACATTTTACTTATCAGTGAATGTCCTTTCCTTGAGTCCTGCTTGTTCAGTCCAGACAAGTGGGTTGTGATCCCCTACCAGCAGATTGGTGGAGACAAAGAACCAATGAAAAGCCCCAATTTCAATGACATCACTACCATGCCTCTATTCACCTCAGTCACCAGCAGTCTCTTCAGTATTCGTCCCAAAGCATAAGGGAGAAACATGGCAAGTCTCACATAACCTCAACCATGGGCAACAATGAATGATCAACAGTAGAGAACTAAGTACAGGAAAGCATAAACATAAGGCTGTCAGTAGACATCCACCAGCAGAGCCAAGTATAAAAATCATAGCGGACCCAAGGGTATTGCAGCAGAAGAACAGAGCAAATGCAGTTTCAGGGGTGGGCCCTGGACTGGTCTGGAAGGACTCAAGGAAAAGACATTAATTGGTAAGTAAAAGTCACCTTTCATATCATCCTGCTAGACCAGTCCAGACAAGGGAGATGTACCAAAGCTACAAATCCACTGGGTGGGAAGAAGACACAGCAGCTCACAAAACCCTTGAGCCAAAGGCTGTGTCTGCCCATCTGTGGACATGCAAGTGGTAATGCTTGACAAATGTGAAAAATGATGTCCACATCGCTGCCCAACATATGTCTGCAGGGGCTACTGAACTCAGCTCCGTCCATGAGGACGCTTATGCTCAGGTAGAATGAGAGCGAACCCCCCACCCCGGTACCGGTTAGTTCCACATGAAATACACCGAGGCAATGGCTTCCTTAATCCAGCGCCCCAGTGTCAACTTGCCCATCATGTCACCCTTGCATGGGCCAGCAAAGAGCACAAAAAGATGGTCGGACTTACGAAAGGAATTCGTAACCTCCAAGTACTGGAGAAGCACCCTCCGGACATCCACAAGGCAAAGATACTTATCCTTCCCCTGACACTGCTCCTCCGAGAAAGAGGGTAGGCAACCACCTGGTTTACGTGAAAGGGAGAAATCACCTTAGGCAAGAAGGAAGGCAAAGGCCAAATGGAAATGGCCTCCTCTGAAAAGGATCTTGGCAAGACATAGCCTGTAGCTCGGAAATCCGCCTTCAGAACAACCATCTTGAGTATCAAATCCTTTAAGGAAACATGCTTCAAGGCTCAAAGGGCACCACCATCAGGGTCCTGAGCAGCAGACACAGATCCCAGGCAGGGATCACAGATTGAAGGGGAGTATCTGAACCCCCTGGAGAAAGCGTGAGACATCCAGGTGCCAGGCTAGAGACTTACCAGTCATTGGACCTCAAAAACAGGATAAAGCTGCCACCTGAACTTTCAGGGAGCTGAGGGAAGGCCCTTTCTTCAGGCCATCCTGTAGAAAGGCCAACAGAGATGGCACCTTGGCTGCCTCAGGAGCCAACTGCCAAGTGCCGAACCATTGCTCAAAGAGGCACCAGATCTGCCCGTATGCCAGCTTGGTAGACCTCCTCCAAGCTCCAAGTAGAGTAAACCAATGCAGGAGAGTAGCCTTTATATGCGAACCATCTCCTTTCAAGAGCAAAGCCGTAAATGAGAAGGGAACTGGGTCCTTCAGAACGACTGGTCCCTGCCGTAATAGGCCCTGAGATGGAGGTAACCAAAGAGGAGGCACCCGCAGGAGCTGCATCAAACCACGTTCTCCTTGGCTAATCCGGTGCCACCAGAACAATCCTGCCTGGGTGCCCGTCTATATGCCGAAGTACACTCCCCACAAGAGGCCATAGAGGAAACACATACAGCAGGTGCTGACAGGGCCAATGTTGGGTCAGGGCTTCAACACCCTTGGACTTTGCCCTGTGCGGATACTGAAGAAGCAGTAAACTTTGGCATTGGCATAGGTTGCCATCAGATTCATTTTGGGGTGACCCCAGCGGTACAGAATCAACTGAAATGCCTCCTGACTCAACTCCCACTCTCCAGGATCCAGAGAGTGCTAGCTGATCCAGAGAGTGCTACCTGAGCAAGTCCACTTCCACAATGTCCACCCTGACAATGCTGAGCTGACAAGCCCAGGCAAAGAGGAGAGCCATTTCCAGAGCTACTCTGGCACTCTTCGTGCCACCTGGCTGATTGACATAAGACACTGCCGTGATGTTGACTGTAAACATTCAAACCACCTAGCCCTCGACCAGAGGCCAGAAACGAAGAAGAACCAACCTGATGGCCCTTGCCTCGAGGCAGCTGATGGACCACATCCATCCACTGTTCTGTTTTTACTAAAGAAAATCCTGGAGAAGGACCACCTATGATTGACAAATATGGAAATGGAGTACATACACAGAAGAACAACCCAAACTATGGTTACACGATGCAAGGTTCCACATTAGGAACCACCACCCAGGAAAAAGATTTAGGCGTCATTGTGGATAACATGTTAAAATCATCGGCCCAGTGTGCAGCAGCGGCCAAGAGAGCAAATAGAATGCTAGGTATCATAAGGAAAGGAATGGAAAATAAAACAAAAGATATTATAATGCCTCTATATCGTTCCATGGTGAGACCATACCTGGAATATTGTGTGCAATTCTGGTCGCCGTATCTTAAAAAGGATATAGCGTTAATAGAAAAGGTTCAGAGAAGAGCCACCAAAATGGTAAAGGGGATGGAAGGATACTCCTATGAAGAAAGGCTAAAAAGGTTAGGGCTCTTTAACCTGGAAAAGAGACGGCTGAGGGGAGATATGATAGAAGTCTATAAATTAATGAATGGAGTGGAACGGGTAAACATAGATTGATTGTTTACATTATCAGAATATAGAAAGACTAGGGGACATGCAATGAAGCTTGTGATGAAGAAGCCCATACTGAACATATGGAAGTAGAAGAAAAGGATGATTTTACCTTTAAACAAACTGACAGTCAGGCTGCACACACGTTTCAGCGTTTGCAAGAGAGAGGCAAGCATAGGGAAACAGGAGCTAGGCTGACACACCCAAGCTCTGATGTAACTGCAAGCCTGGAACCTAATTACACACACCTGTTCAGGAAGGCAGACCCAAAGCTCAGGGAACAGGAATATAAACCCGGGCTAGGAGAAAGCAAGGGGGGAGGAGTTGGTGCTTGGAGTCTCGCTGAGAGAGCCAGTAAGAGTGTTGATGAGAGTATTGACTGGACAGGTGGTTGGAGAGATGGTTGGAGAAGAGCTGGGAGGAGACCTTTGAGGAAACCGAGCTTCAGTTCTGGAATTGAAGCAGACAGAGCAGAAGGAGAGAAGGGACAGACTGGGAGTGGCAAAAGAACTACCACTCCCAGCAGGCATAGTGGGAGCCAAACGTTTTATCTCACCTTCTGCAAGGAGCATATAATGGCAGCCCCAACCCTCTGAGCCCTAGGTGGAGGGCTGGGGCTTGACAAGCTACAGGGTAAACTATTTAAGACTAATAAAAGAAAATATTTTTTCACTCAACGTGTAATCAAACTCTGGAATTTGTTACCGGAGGATGTAATAAAGGCTGTTAGTGTAGCTGGGTTTAAAAAAGCTTTGGACAAGTTCCTGGAGGAAAGGTCCATAAACCATTAAAGAAGGGACCCAGGATATCAATGCTTGACCCAGTACAAGCATTGTGGAACCTGTGTCTTTTGGGGAAACTGCTAGGTACGTATGACCTAGATTGGCCACTGTTGGAAACAGGATACTGGGCTTGATGGACCTTGGTCTGACCCTGTATGGCATATCTTATTTTCTTATGTTCTTATGAAGATGCAAAACTGAAAGTGGACAAGGCCATAGGACCAGATGGGATACATCCAAGGATACCAAGAGAGCTCAGAGAGATTCTTGCAGGGCCTTTAAAGGATGGTTTTTAATAGATCCTTAGAGACAGGAGAAGTTCCAGAGGACTGGAGAAGAGCTGATGTGATACCTCTTCAAAAAAGCGGTAATAGGGAAGAAGTGACAAACTACAGGCCAGTAAGCCTTATCTCGGTGGCAGGAAAAGTAATGGAGGTGCTCCTGAAAGAGAGAATAACGGACTTTCTCAAAGCCAACAGGTTGCCTGACCTGAGGCAACATGGTTTTACCAAAGGGCGATCATGCCAAACAAATCTGATTGAGTTCTTTGACTGGGTGACCAGAGAACTAGATCAAGGGCATGCGATGGATGTCATCTAAGTAGATTTTAGCAAAGCATTTGATACTGTTTCTCATAGAAGGCTTATCAATAAACTGAACAGCCTGTGGATGGGTCCCAAGGTGGTGAACTGAATCAGAAATTGGTTGACTGACTGATAACAGAAGTTAATGGTAAACAGAACTCACTCAGATGAAAGGTAGGTGATTAGTGGCATGCCCCAGGGACCGGTTCTGGGACCGGTACTGTTCAATGTATTTGTGAGTGATATTGCTGAAAGACTGAATGAAAAAGTCTGTCTTTTTGCAGATAACATGAAAATTTGCAACAGAGTAGACTCCCCTGAGGGAGTGGATAACATGAGGAAAGATCTACAAAAGCTGGAAGAATGGTCTAAGGCTTGGCAGTTAAGATTTAATATGAAGAAGTGCAGTGTCATGCATTTGGGATGCAGAAATCCAGGGGGCGAGAGATGGGTGTGCATGAACCAGGAGAAGGACTTCGGAGTGATTGTTTCTGAGGATCTCAAGGTGGTGAAACAGTGCGACAAGGCAGTGGTCAAAGCCAAAAAGATGCTGGGTTGCATGTTATTCTTAAGTGCCATCGAGTCGGTGTTCACTCCTGGTGAGCCTCTGAATAAACTTTCTCATTCTTCAGCCAAGCGACTCATTGTTGATAGAGTGGTATCCATAGCTGCTGTTATTGTATCAATCCATCTCATTGCCGGCCTTCCTCTTTTGCGTCGACCTTCTATCTTGCCAAGCATGATGTCTTTCTCTAATGATGTCTCTCTTCGCATGATATGTCCAAAGTATGAAAGTCGAAGTCTTGTCATCTGAGCTTCTAAAGAAAGCTGAGGTTTGATCTCCTCTAGTACTGACTACTTTGTTCTTCGGGCTGTCCATTGTCATAAGGTAGCGCCATCAGAACCCATGGAAGTAGGGGATTGTGAGCAAAATGTAAGGGAAACTGACAGCTCAGGTTCACACATGGGGGAAGGTTGCTATGAGCAACAGATGAAAACAAAGCCACGTGGTGTTAGGGAACGCCCGAACAGAAAGAGAGCACAGAATTCATTAGAAAATGAAGAGCACCTGCATGGGGGCGGAGCCCAGGCTAACACCAATTTGAACGTACTTAAAAATCACCTACCGGGAGGTAGAAGGAGAACTGATGGAGAAAGTGGAACTGAGAGAGAAGTAGTAGGAACTACAAGGGCTGTAGTTGGAACTACGGGAGAAGCGTTAGGAACTGCTGAGCTTGAGAGCAGTGTCCGTGGAGCTGTGAGGGACGGAGCCAAGGGGATTATCCAAAGCACAGGAGGTTGGTGATTCTCAGAGAGGCTGTTGGGAACAGCAGTGCACAGCCTCTCAATATCCCCAGGAACGTTGCCGTGAGGCAAGCAGAGAGGGCAGTCCAACAGCCAAGGCTTTAAGATATAAATTACCTAAAATCAGAAATGCAGAGGGGGAAAACTTTTACCCTGACGCACGTTTGAATGAGTCAGAGAAACACCGTGGAAAAGGGGCTTCAAAGTAGAGCTGTGCTTATCCGAGAGAGCAGGAAACAGCAGTGCCTAAGGTAGGCGTATTTACCCTAATAAGAGAGGTTTGCAATACCCTGAATTTCTATGCACGTACCAAGAGCTCTGTAGTTCTCAGGAACCCAACTACAGGAAATACGGTAGTTACCCACGGGCCACTAGTATAGTGGGGGAGGAGAGTGTTTTAACTCCCCGACAAGAACCTTATAACTTTAACGGCAGTTGGGAGCCAGAAGTTTACTCAGATGAAGAGGAGATGCAGATTGAACCTCTTGGAGAATCTTTAGAGGAAAATGAGATGGACTGCACGTACACATTTTCTGATTGTATAGCATCTCTATGTTAAAAGCAGCCAGAACTGTTTATGAGAAGAAACAGGTGCAAGAGTTCCGTGAGTAAAAGGAACTGTTTTCTGTTACTTTTTGTTTCCTGGTTTAATGCTGAAGAAAGCTAAGCTGTGTTGAAAGTATTTCTCTTTAATTGTGTTATCAGACGAAGGGTCTGACCTGCTTTAAGTTCCACTGTTATGAATCCACCCCGGACGGAGAATAAAACCTGAGTTTAAACCTTACCCTCTGCTTCAGCTACACTTCTTTGGCTAACGGTGAAAACTACAGGATCCAGAAGGCCTTGCTAAAGCCTTCATAAGAGCTCTAAAGCCATAAAAATACTGCCCCATCAAACGACCCAAGCCCTTTCTAGCCTCTGGGTACGTTAGTGGGTGACACCATGATATACACAGTATTCGTCGCCAGCACCATAATTCAAAGGCATCAATTTTATTCCTGTCTATCTTTTTCACTGTCCAACTTTCGCATCCATATGACGTTATTGAAAATACCATGGCCTGGACAAGTCGAATCTTTGTATGGAGAGAAACATCTCTGCTCATGAAAATCTTGTCTAGGTCCTTCATAGCCATTCTACCAAGATCAATACGTTGTCGGATTTCTTGACTGCTAGTCCTTTCTTTATTGATTGCACAGGTACACTAAAAAAATTTTTTTTAAACTGCCTCTAATGTTTAGATTGATTTTTACGTTTTTTGGTGCGCTGAATCCAAATCTGGTAACCAATTTGTTCCATCACGTACAGATTTTTTGCTACATTGGGTTAGCAGTTTGAGGTGAATGTTTCAGATTGAGTGCGATTGAGATAAAAGTTTCTTGGATGAATTCTTTATACTAATTGTTTAGTAGTTATTCAAATAAGAATAAAGAAAATTGTAACAAGGCAGCACATAAGAATAGAGTAATGTCAACAAAACACACTGTGATGGTAGCAAAATTGCACTTAAAACAGCCACATACATGTGCACAAACATTGAGCATATAAGAGCGAGGTTAGACACAAAGCAAAGCAAAGAAATGTGCAAAAAATGTTGTACAGGTATGTATGTAAGAATAGAAAACGCAAACCACACCAAGACAAACACCCGATTGTGTGAAAATAAAATTCTAATAAATGAGATCCGACACTGTGGTAATAACTAGCAAATTTTTATTTCAAAGTTTAGTAAAAACACGATATTTGTCAACACAGTTTAGATTTTAAAGTCATTCTTGGGTCAATCAATCTCCTGGTGGGCCCGTTTCTTCTTCCTCCGAATACTTCTCTTGGTGCGCTGCTTGGCGTATTTTTCATCTGAGGTTTCCCGCAGCAGCAACCAGCAGAAATCAGCCATCATAGTGGTCTTCCATCTTCCTTGGTACCTTCTCTCTGCGTCCTTGATGTCCTGGTGAAACCTTTCACCTTGTTCTTCACTGTACGCCCCCAAGTTTTCGGGAAAGTAGTTCGCATGGGAGTGCAAGAAATGGACTTTCAGGCTCATGTTACAGCCTTGTTCTTTGAAGGCATTGAGCATCCTGGCAACAATATCCTTATAGTTCTCATCCCGCCTGTTCCCCAAGAATTTGAGAACAACATCCTTGAAGGAATCCCAGGCTTCTTTTTCCTTCTGACATCGTTTCAGCGAATGCTCCATCTGAAATGAGTTTCCTTATATCAGGGCCAACAAACACTCCTTCCTTTAGCTTTGCTTCAGAAAGTCGGGGGAACTTTGAGCAAAGGTACCATCTTTTGGAAGGGACTTGATGAATTGCTTAATGAGACCCAACTTAATGTGGAGAGGTGGTAATAGAATTTTATCACGAGGTACCAAGCTCTCATGAAGAACATTTTTCTTACCAGGACTCAAATACTCCCGAATTGGCCAGTCCTTTTTCCCCCGCGGGCCCGGCTATCCCACAAGCAAAGGAAGCAGGGATATTTGGTGAAACCGGATTGCTGCCCTAATAGCATGGATAGAATTTTAAAGTCTCCACAAATCATCCACTTATGCTCATCATAACGAATCTTCTGAAGAATCAGGGCCAAATTCTCGTATTTTTCTTGGAGAATAACAGAGTGAGCAATAGGAACTGAAGCGAATGTGTTGCCATTATGAAGAAGAACACCTTTTATGCTGTCTTTTGACGAATCCAATGAACAGCCGCCATTCAGCAGGATCATACTTGAGTTTAAACTTTTCCATCACTCCGTATATATCGTTGCAAAATACCAAATCTTCCTCTTTGCTGAAATACTTCAAAAATTGTGTCTCGCGGTTGCGGTACCAATAAAAAGTTGTTCCTGGTGACAATAGATTTTTCTGTTTAAGCCGAGAGCCTAGCAGTTGGGCAGCATCTTTTGGGAGTCCTAAATCCCGGACTAAATCATTCAATTCAGCTTGAGAGAAAAGTTCAGGTTTCGGATCTGGTTCAGTTTCAAACTCGGAAGTACTGGACTCATCGGGAAAAGCCATCTGATGAGTCTCATCATGATCAGAACCTACCACACAAATATGATCCAAAGATTTTGGTGGTTCAGGCACAGGTACGTTGTTGCTATGAGGCATAGGCCTAATTGCTGAGGGAAGGTTGGGGTAACTTATTACGTTCTTATTTTTTAAGTTGTATCCCTTCACAATGCAAGAGCAAAAATAGCAGTCACTTCTGTGGTCTCTTTGTTCACGCCACATCATAGGTATTCCGAAACGAAATGCTTGTTTTTTACCTTTCATCCATAAGCGTAGATCTTCCTCACATGTCTTGCACACTTTGTGAGGAGCCCACGGTTTGTCTTGATCGCCTAACTTCAAACCGAAATAGGCGAAATATAGTTTTTTAATAAATGCAGAAATGTTCCTCTGTCGCTTTTTCACGGTATATTCCCCACAAATAAAACAAAAACTGTCTGGAGAGTTGACGCAACCTCTGGCTCTGTGAGCCATCACAAATACACAGCACTGCAAACTACAACTGTAGTGAACCACTTCGGAATAAAGCTGGATTACGACTGAGCAAACAAAAGGTAATAATGAACTTGCAAGAAAGTGAAATTTGACAGGAACGTTCATGTCGCAACCACCGTGTTTGAGCGAGCGAACGAGGCGAGGCGAACAGGAAAGAACATGCGCCAGCGCGAGTACTGGATTTAGCCCCCCGCCTCCCAATTGTCCTGTTAATGTATAAAATGAATACAAAACACTAAAATATCATGAGGGAGTGTTTCTAGTTAGTTAACCATTACAACCTCTATTTTGGGCCAAGAAAATAAACTGCAGTCGGCTAAAAAAATTATGTGAACATTCCTTATATGGGTAAGAAATCTAATTTTGCAAGAAAACGTGACGTGATGGAACATTTTGGCTATTTTTCCTGGAATCAGCACCCCAAAATCTATAGGAATCAGTTGCAAAACTGGAGGCAGTTTTTTGGTAGTGTACCTGTGTTGTTGATCCAAGTAAATTAAAGTTGTCAACTATTTCAATTTCTTCTCCATCAATGATGAACTTATTGCTTTTGCCAGTTGTCAGGTGCAGACCCATTTTAAGACTATGTTCCTTGATCTTGAGAAGCAAATGTAAGATCATCTTCACTTTCAGCCAGTAATGTGGTATCATCAGCAATCTTCACACCTCGGTTGTCTTCATACAGTCTTGCTTCTCTGATGTGTTCTGCATATAAATTAAAGAGGTAGAGAGAAAGTATGCAGCCTTGTCTTACACCTTTGCTGATTTTAAACCATTCTGTTTCTCCTTGTTCTGTTCAAACTGTTGCTTCTTGATCAATGTAAAGGTTGTGCAAGAGACCAAATAGGTGTTCTGGTATACCCATGCTTCTTAATGTGGCCCAGAGTTTCTCATGGATTACACGGTCAAAAGCCTTGCTGTAGTCAATAAAACACATGTGGATATCCTTTTGGTATTCTTTTGTCTTTTCAAGGATCCATCTCACATCCGCGATGACGTCTCTTGTTCCTCGACCTTTCCTAAACCCTGCTTGCACTTCAGGCAATTCTCATTCCAGGTGTGGTTGCAGTCTCTGCTGAATGATCTTGAGTAGAATCTTGCTGGCATGTAGGATCAGAGCAATTGTGCGATAATTTCCAGGGTCAAGCTGGTCACCTTTCTTCAGTATTGGTATAAACACTGATTTTTTATTTTTATTATGCAGTTACTTGTATACATATACAAGATAAAGAATAAAGAACAGCATCTTATGGCAGACTAATAAAAAGGAAACTCATCACAAAGTAAACAATAAGAATGCTAAAGTCCACATCAAGGAGAACACCTGACTCCTACATTGCCCAGAAAATAAACAAAAAAAACCACTTTTAAACTATCCCATCTCACTACCTAACATTTATCAATAAGCAAAGACTCCAAATGCGATACATCTGTTAAAACATATTTCGAACCAAAATACAGTATTATATATTTACAGGGGAACTTCAAAAAGAAGGTCCCACCAATTGCAAGAACTTTAGATTTTAATGAAACGCTTTCCTCCGAAGCTGAGTTGATCGAGCCACATCAGGAAAAATATTAATAGGGTGTCCACAAAAAGGGATATCCTTCGTAGGAAAATTCAATTTTAATATGGCTGACTTGCCAAGGGTAACCATAAGAGTTGCCCTTTTATATACCTTATCCAGAGAAGACTCTAAAAACTAAGTCAACTCAACATCATCCATGTTTTGCTCACCTACTCCATCCTCCATGGGGAGCTGAAGAGAAGTCTGAGAGACATAATGCAATGAAACTATGATCAGTTCTTCAGACTCCGAAAACATCAGAATTTCCCTCAAATACTTCTTCAGAAGCTCCAGGGGAGAGAGCAGACAAACTAAAGGAACGTTCAAACATCACATTTATAGGTCTAGCATTATTTTCCAACATTTCTATTTTTGTGTGCAATAACAGATTACAAAGGTATTACACACAGACTGAACACCAGCTGTCATGCTCACTGTTTTAATGGCCCTACCCTCCATACCAGAGAGCCGTGCCTCAAAGTGTTGTAAAACTTGTGTAGTCCCTTCTGAAAAGGTACACAGGTGAGTCAACGACACCTCTTCCATCCAGGAGATAATTAACCAAACATCTTTCAAGGAAATTTCAACCTACCTGCACCCATTTGGGCCAATTCCGCCGCTGCAGGCATGAAGAAGGGGGTCAGGAGAGATAAAGGAGGCAATCCATTTTTAACAGACTCCTGCTGTAGAGAAGTAGATGTAGGAGGAGGTACGGCAACAGAGTCAATCACCAAACTGCTAGATCTATCCGCATTCAGGACATTATTGGGAGTGGGTTGGGGGGAGGAGTACGTAATCCCAAATTTATGGAGGTTTCCAAATATGAATAACCTTCCCCAGACAGTGGACAAGATGATATAACAGTAGCGGTACTCACGACATGCTTATCCATCGGTCCTTGAACAGCTACACTTTCCACTGGTTTAACCTTCGCTTTGTGTTTCCCCATTATTAATGGGTCTGGGAAAGTAGATGTCCCAGTCTCCTCCAGTATTCCTAAGGGGCTCCCAAGGGGCCCTAAAGCCCCTTGGTACATGCCCCTTAGGATACGCTGTAGCTGCATCCCGCAGTTACAGCTGGTTATTATTCCTGATCACTGTGGATAGGAGCTCTGATGTACCATCAGCAGAGGTGATGTTGAAACACCGCTACACAGCTCTACTCTGGGCAGAGCAAGCCTCCGTTGTCTCACCATCCTTCAGCAAAGCCAACTTTTAACCCCGATCATTGGGTGGAGGAGCTCTGATCTACTAGTAGCACAGGTGATGTTGAAATACTTCTAAACAGCTCTACTCTGGGTAAAGCAAGCCTAGCCTCCGGTGTCTTCTAAAAACAGATTTTTTCCAGTCAGTTGGCCTTGAATTTGTATTCCAAATTTCCTGGTAAGTACGGTAACAGCTTAATCCGATTGCTGTAATACCTCAGTGGGAATTCCATCAATGCCCAGAGCTTTGTTCTTTGATAAGACTTTCAATGCTGCTTCGACTTCTTTTTTTATCACCACTGGTTTCTGAACATAAAATCTCTGTTGAGTTCTGTGATTGCCTCTCTTTCTCCTCTGACTTTTGCTTCTCTTCGTTTCTGGACAATTTTCAGCATTTCTTCAGTCATCCATTTTGACCATTTTTGCTTTTTCACCTTATGTAGAGACTTCTCACGTTCTTCTAACACTATCTTCTTGATGTCATCCCATAACTTCTGGAAATCTGTCATTTGTATCTAAAGCAGCAAATCAATTTTTCAGGCAGTCTAAATTTCACTGTTATATTCTCACGGTCATATTTTGCTACATTCATGAAAGGCTTGCTCTTTTTCAATTTTAGCTTGAGTTTGCATACTAGTAGTTGGTGACTGTGGTCAGCTCCAGGTTTTGTCTTTGTTGATGTTATCAAGCTTTTTCATCATTGTCTTCCACAAATGTAGTCAATTTGATTTCTGTACAATCCATTGGGTGAAGTCCATGTGTACAGTCGGCGCTTGTGTTTCTGGTCTTTCTCCATAAGTCTTTCTCCATCTTCATTTCTGTTGCCAAGTCCATATTTTCCAACCACCTTGCCTTCTTCTTGGATGCCAACTTTTGCGTTCCAGTTACCCATGACTATCAAGATATCCTGTTTGCATGTTCTGTCAATTTCGGCTTGTATGTTTCATAGAACTCATACAGAAAGGAACAGGTCTTAACTCCACTGTACAAGTCGCTGGTGAGACCTCACTTGGAGTATTGTGTTCAGTTTTGGAGACCATATCCCACAAAGGATATAAAAAGATTTGAAATGGATCAGAGGAAGGCGACCAAAATGATTTGGAGCCTGCGCCAGAAGACATATGAGAAGAGACTTGACCACCTAAATATCTATACGCTAAAATCATAAGATATGCCATACTGGGTCAAAGCAAGGTCCATCAAGCCTGGTATCCTGTTTCCAACAGTGGCCAATCTAGGTCATAACTACCTAGCAGTTTCCCCAAAACACACAGGTTCCACAATGCTAGTATTGGGTCAAGCATTTATATCCTGGGTCCCTTTTTAATCATGGTTTATAGACCTTTCCTCCAGAAACTTTACTACATCCTCCGGTAAACAGCCTTTACTACATCCTCCGGTAATAAATTCCAAAGTCTGATTAAACGTTGAGTGAAAAAATATTTTCTCTTATTTGTCTTAAATAGTTTACCCTGTAGCTTCATTGCATGTCCCCTAGTCTTTCTATATTCTGATAACGTAAACAATCGATCTACGTTTACCCGTTCCACTCCATTCATTAATTTATAGACTTCTATCATATCTACCTTCAGCCGTCTCTTTTCCAGGTTAAAGAGCCCTAACCTTTTTAGCCTTTCTTCATAGGGGTATTCTCCCATCCCCTTTACTATTTGGTGGCTCTTCTCTGAACCTTTTCTAATAACGCTATATCCTTTTTAAGATACGGCGACCAGGATTGCACACAATATTCAAGGTGCGGTCTCACCATGGAACTATAGAGAGGCATTATAATATCCTTTGTTTTATTTTCCATTACTTTCCTTATGATACTTAGCATTCTATTTTCTCCTTTGGCCGCCGCTACACACTGGGCGGAGGGTTTTAACATGTTATCCACAATGATGCCTAAATCTTTTTCCTGGATGGTGGTTCCTAATGTGGAATCTTGCATCGTGTAACCATAGTTTGGGTTGTTCTTCCCTAGGTGCATAGCTTTGCACTTGTCCACATTAAATTTCATCTGCCATTTTGATGCCCTGTCTTCCAATTTATCAAGATCCTCTTGCAATTTTCCACAATCACAATAATTTACTCACCACCAAAGTAAAACTAATCGGCATCTAGTTTTCAACCACATCCTTACTTCCGCTTTTGTGTAAGGGCACCACATGAGCCCCTCTTCAGTCCTTTGGCACCACTCCCGACTCCAATGAGGCATTGAAAAGGTCAGTCAGTGGAGCTGCTAGAACGTCCCCCAGTATTCTAGGTTCTATCCCATCTGGTCCCATCACTTTGTCTACTTTAAGTTGAGCTAATTTCTCACGAACACAGTCTTCTGAAAATTGTTCAAGATGCCCCTCGCTTCTGTTCCTGTTTGTGGGTGTTTTCTGAGGTCCTGTTCCTGGTTCTTCATCTGTGAAAACAGAACAGAAATATTTGTTAAGCAATTCCACTTTATCCTCATCAGCTTCTACATATTCCTCCCCTGCACCCTTGAGTCTGACAATGCCACTTTTGTTTTTCCTCTTCTCACTACTATATCTGAAAAATATCTTATCCCCCCATTTTATTGGATTGGCTATTTCCTCCTCTTTTTGAATCTTTGCTTTCCAGACTGCTTTGCTAGCTTCCTTTTCCAAATATAAGGTTGTTTGCCCTTAAAATATCCCCTTTCAGTGTTGCCCACTGTTTTTCTACATCCCCCAGCTGTTCCAATCCCACTAATGACTCCCTGAGGTATTGGCCCATCTTGGCAAAGTTAGTTTTCCTAAAGTCTAAGGCCCTCACTTTTGAATGGATTCTAACAGCCCTAGTCCTAATACTGGACCACACCATCTGGTGATCACTGGATGCAAAATGATCTCCCACTATAACATCAGAAACACTTTCACCATTGGTAAGCACCAAGTCCACAATGGCTCCTTCACGTGTGCGGTCTGTTACCAATTGCCTGAATAGTTCTTCCTGTAGAGAATCCAGGATCTCCTTACTTCTAGATGAAACTGCAGAAGGAATGTGCCAATCAACATCTGGCATATTGAAATCCCCTATCAGTAGCACTTCCCCTTTCCTAGCAATGCTGCGTATGTCTGCAATTAACTCTCTGTCCACCTCTACCTTTTGTAAGGAAGGTCTGTATATCACGCCATTGCAAATAGATTTCTCTTTCTCTCTTTCTAGTTTAACCCACATTGCCTCCTCTCTCCCTTTTAAGCTCTGGAATTCCAAAGCTTTAATATTATGTTTTACATATATATTTTTTTTTATTAAATCATTTTTATTAAAACAAGGCATCTGATGTACAAGCAACATCCAGCAAAAACCAAACAAGTACATAATAAACATAACATAATCCGTCACCCGGGCAGGGCTGTATCTTGTCCTCCGCCCAGGGTAGGCAACCAGAAATGATATAAATCCACCAACACAGCCTTTTCATTTTTTTCAATAGATTCCCCATCCACCCCCCCATCCCCCCATCCCACCTCCCCCCCCTTCGCAGCCCCTGCCCCTACTCCTCACCTTGGAATCATCCCGCTCCGATCTCTCCACTTCACACCTAAATCTGTGGCTTCCCTGCTCCTATCTAATAGTGCGCCTGAAGTACTTCATTACGTATAGCAGGCCGTAAGATATGGATATAGGGTTCCCAGGTCAGCAAAAAAGACGTCCAGCGTTTAACCCTACCTCTCGCTCCCCGCTTCTCCAATAGCATCAGCTGGTGAAAGCTGTTACGCCATTCCCAGAAGGAGGGAGGAGTAGGCTTCCGCCATCTACGAAGCAGCGGCCCTTTTCCCACTACGCATGCTTTCCTAAGTAAAAGGCGCTCCCATCTAGAAACCCCTAGTGTGAATTAGAAAGCCCTAGTGTAATTCTAAGTAAAGGAAATCTCAAAGCATGTGCAGAAAAGCCAAAAATCTGACTTTGAGTTAGAACGTTGAAACTAGACTCAGAAGAAACCTTACCATATAACATACTGGCTGTGTGAATCAAAAGCCCTAGTGTAATTCTAAGTAAGGAGAGCATATGCAGAAAAGCCAAAAATCTGACATTGAGGTAGAACGTTGAAACTAGTCTCAAAAGAAACCTTAAAATATAACATACAGGCTGTGTGAATTAGAAAGCCCTAGTGTAATTCTAAGTGTATGAAATCTTAAAGCATGTGCCGAAAAGCCAAATATCTGACTTTTTGAGTTAGAACGTTGAAACTAGTCTCAAAAGAAACCTTACTATATAACATACAGGCTGTGTGAAATAGAAAGCCCTAGTGTAATTCTAAGTATAGGAAATTTCAAAGCATGTGCAGAAAAGCCATAAATCGGACTTTGAGTTAGAACGTTGAAACTAGTCTCAAAAGAAATGTTACCATATAACATACTGGCTGTGTGAATTAGAAACCCCTAGTTTAATTCTATGAAATCACAAAGCATATGCAGAAAATCCAAAAATCTTACTTTGAGGTAGAACGTTCAAACGAGTCTCAAAAGAAACCTTACATCATAACATACTGGCTGTGTGAATTAGAAAGCCCTAGTGCAATTCAAAGTATAGGAAACCTCAAAGCATGTGCAGAAAAGCCAAAAATCTGACTTTGTGCCAGAACGTTGAAACTAGACTCAAAAGAAACCTTACCATATTACATACTGGCTGTGTGAATTAGAAAGCCCTAGTGTATTTCTAAGTATAGGAAATCTCAAAGCATGTGCAGAAAAGCAAAAATCTGACTTTGAGTTAGAACGTTGAAACTAGTCTCAAAAGAAAACTTACCATATAACATACAGGCTGTGTGAATTAGAAAGCCCTAGTGTTATTCTAAGTATAGGAAATCTCAAAGCATGTGCAGAAAAGCCAAAAATCTGACATTGAGATAGAATGTTGAAACTAGTCTCAAAAGAAACCTTACATCATAACACACTGGCTGTGTGAATTAGAAAGCCCTATGTGTATGAAATCTCAAAGGATGTGCAGAAAAGCCAAAAATCTGCCTTCGAGTTAGAACGTTGAAACTAGTCTCAAAAGAACAATTACCATAAAACATACTGGCTTTGTGAATTAGAAACCCCTAGTGTAATTCTAAGTATAGGAAATCTCAAAGCATGTGCAGAAAAGCAAAAATCTGACTGAGTTAGAACGTTGAATCTAGTCTCAAAAGAAACCTTACCATATAACATACTGGCTGTGCGAATTAGAAATCCCTAGTGTAATTCTAAGTGTATGAAATCTCAAAGCTTATGCAGAAAAGCCAAAAATATGACTTTGAGGAAGAACGTTGAAACTAGTCTCAAAAGAAAGCTTACCATATAACATACAGGCTGTGTGAATTAGAAAGCCCTAGTGTAATTCTAAGTATAGGAAATCTCAAAGCATGTGCAGAAAAGCCAAACATCTGACATTGAGGTAGAACATTGAAACTAGCCTCAAAAGAATCCTTAAAATATAACATACTGGCTATGTATATTAGAAAGCCCTAGTGTAATACTAAATGTATGAAATATCAAAGCATTTGCAGAAAAGCCAAAAATGTGACTTTGAAGGAGAACGTTTAAACTAGCTTCAAAAGAATCCTTACCATATAACATACAGGCTATGTATATAAGAAAGCCCTAGTGTAATACTAAGTGTATGAAATCTCAAAGCATGTACAGAAAAGCCAATAATCTGACTTTGAGTTAGAACGTTGAAACTAGACTGAGAAGAAACACCATATAACATACTGTCTGTGTGAATTAGAAAGCCCTAGTGTAATTCTAAGTAAAGGAAATCCCAAAGCATGTGCAGAAAAGCAAATACCTGACTTTGAGGTAGAAAGTTGAAACTAGTCTCAAAAGAAACCTTAACGTATAACATACTGGCTGTGTGAATCAGAAAGCCCTAGTGTAATTCTATGAAATCTCAAAGCATGTGCCGAAAAGCCAAAATCTGACTTTGAGTTGGAACGTTGAACCTAGTCTCAAAAGAAACCTTACCATATAACTTACTGGCTGTGTGAATTAGAAAGCCCTAGTGTTATTCTAAGTATAGGAATTCTGAAAGCATGTGCGGAAAAGCCAAATTTCTGACTTTGGGGTAGAACGTTGAAACTAGCCTCAAAAGAAACCTTACCATATAACTTACTGGCTGTGTGAATTAGAAAGCCCTAGTGTAATTCTAAGTATAGGAAATCTCAAAGCATGTGCCAAAAAGCCAAATATCTGACTTTGAGTTAGAACCTTGAAACTAGTCTCAAAAGAAACCTTACCATATCTTACTGGCTGTGTGAATTAGAAATCCCTAGTTTAATTCTAAGTGTATGAAATCTCAAAGCATGTGGCGAAAAGTCAAAATCTGACTTTGAGTTGGAACGTTGAAACTAGTCTCAAAAGAAATCTTACCATAACCATACAGGTTGTGTGAATTAGAAAGCCCTAGTGTAATTCTAAGTAAGGAAATTTCAAAGCATGTGCAGAAAAGCCAAAAATCTTACTTTGAGGTAGAACGTTCAAACGAGTCTCAAAAGAAACCTTACATCATAACATACTGGCTGTGTGAATTAGAAAGCCCTAGTGCAATTCAAAGTATAGGAAACCTCAAAGCATGTGCAGAAAAGCCAAAAATCTGACTTTGTGGCAGAACGTTGAAACTAGACTCAAAAGAAACCTTACCATATTACATACTGGCTGTGTGAATTAGAAAGCCCCTAGTGTATTTCTAAGTATAGGAAATCTCAAAGCATGTGCAGAAAAGCAAAAATCTGACTTTGAGTTAGAACGTTGAAACTAGTCTCAAAAGAAAACTTACCATATAACATACAGGCTGTGTGAATTAGAAAGCCCTAGTGTTATTCTCAGTCTAGGAAATCTCAAAGCATGTGCAGAAAAGCCAAAAATCTGACATTGAGATAGAACGTTGAAACTAGTCTCAAAAGAAACCTTACATCATAACACACTGGCTGTGTGAATTAGAAAGCGCTATGTGTATGAAATCTCAAAGGATGTGCAGAAAAGCCAAAAATCTGCCTTCGAGTTAGAACGTTGAAACTAGTCTCAAAAGAACAATTACCAAAAAACATACTGGCTGTGTGAATTAGAAACCCCTAGTGTAATTCTAAGTATAGGAAATCTCAAAGCATGTGCAGAAAAGCAAAAATATGACTGAGTTAGAACGTTGAATCTAGTCTCAAAAGAAACCTTACCATATAACATACTGGCTGTGCGAATTAGAAATCCCTAGTGTAATTCTAAGTGTATGAAATCTCAAAGCTTATGCAGAAAAGCCAAAAATATGACTTTGAGGAAGAACGTTGAAACTAGTCTCAAAAGAAACCTTACCATATAACATACAGGCTGTGTGAATTAGAAAGCCCTAGTGTAATTCTAAGTATAGGAAATCTCAAAGCATGTGCAGAAAAGCCAAACATCTGACATTGAGGTAGAACATTGAAACTAGTCTCAAAAGAATCTTTAAAATATAACATACTGGCTATGTATATTAGAAAGCCCTAGTGTAATACTAAATGTATGAAATATCAAAGCATTTGCAGAAAAGCCAAAAATGTGACTTTGAGGGAGAACGTTTAAACTAGCTTCAAAAGAATCCTTACCATATAACATACTGGCTATGTATATAAGAAAGCCCTAGTGTAATACTAAGTGTATGAAATCTCAAAGCATGTACAGAAAAGCCAATAATCTGACTTTGAGTTAGAACGTTGAAACTAGACTGAGAAGAAACACCATATAACATACTGTCTGTGTGAATTAGAAAGCCCTAGTGTAATTCTAAGTAAAGGAAATCCCAAAGCATGTGCAGAAAAGCAAATACCTGACTTTGAGGTAGAAAGTTGAAACTAGTCTCAAAAGAAACCTTAACGTATAACATACTGGCTGTGTGAATCAGAAAGCCCTAGTGTAATTCTAATATGAAATCTCAAAGCATGTGCCGAAAAGCCAAAATCTGACTTTGAGTTGGAACGTTGAACCTAGTCTCAAAAGAAACCTTACCATATAACATACTGGCTGTGTGAATTAGAAAGCCCTAGTGTAATTCTAAGTATAGGAAATTCTGAAAGCATGTGCGGAAAAGCCAAAAATCTGACTTTGGGGTAGAACGTTGAAACTAGCCTCAAAAGAAACCTTACCAGATAACTTACTGGCTGTGTGAATTAGAAAGCCCTAGTGTAATTCTAAGTATAGGAAATCTCAAAGCATGTGCCAAAAAGCCAAATATCTGACTTTGAGTTAGAACCTTGAAACTAGTCTCAAAAGAAACCTTACCATATATCTTACTGGCTGTGTGAATTAGAAATCCCTAGTTTAATTCTAAGTGTATGAAATCTCAAAGCATGTGGCGAAAAGTCAAAATCTGACTTTGAGTTGGAACGTTGAAACTAGTCTCAAAAGAAATCTTACCATAAACATACAGGTTGTGTGAATTAGAAAGCCCTAGTGTAATTCTAAGTAAGGAAATTTCAAAGCATGTGCAGAAAAGCCAAAAATCTGACATTGAGGTAGAACGTTGAAACTAGACTCAGAACAAACTTTACCATATAAAAAACTGGTTCTGTGAATTAGAAACCCCTAGTGTAATTCTAAGTATAGGAAATCTCAAAGCATGTGCAGAAAAGCAAAAATCTGACTTTGAGGTAGAACGTTGAAACTAGTCTCAAAAGAAACCTTACCATATAACATACAGGCTGTGTGAATTAGAAAGCCCTAGTGTAATTCTAAGTATAGGAAATCTCAAAGCATGTGCCGAAAAGCCAAAAATCTGACTTTGAGTTAGAACTTTGAAACTAGTCTCAAAAGAAACCTTACCATATAACATACTGGCTGTGTGAATTAGAAAGCCCTAGTGTTATTCTAAGTATAGGAATTCTGAAAGCATGTGCGGAAAAGCCAAATTTCTGACTTTGGGGTAGAACGTTGAAACTAGCCTCAAAAGAAACCGTACCATATAACTTACTGGCTGTGTGAATTAGAAATCCCTAGTTTAATTCTAAGTGTATGAAATCTCAAAGCATGTGGCGAAAAGTCAAAATCTGACTTTGAGTTGGAACGTTGAAACGTGTGTCAGAAGAAACGTTACCATATATAAAACAGGCTGTGTGAATTAGAAACCCCTAGTGTAATTCTAAGTATAGGAAATCTCAAAGCATGTGCAGAAAAGTCAAAAATCTGACATTGAATTAGAACATTGAAACTAGCTTCAGAAGAATCCTTACCATATAATTAACAGACTGTGTGGATTAGAAACCCCTAATGTAATTCTAAGTATAGGAAATATCAAAGGATGTGCCGAAAACCCAAAAATCTGACTTTGAGTTAGAACGTTGAAACTAGTCTCAGAAGAAACCTTACCATATAATAAACAGGCTGTGTGGATTAGAAACCCCTAGTGTAATTCTAAGTATAGGAAATATCAAAGCATGTGCAGAAAAGCCAAAACTCTTACTTTAAGGTAGAACGTTGAAACTAGTCTCAAAAAAAACCTTACCATATACCATACACGCTGTGTGAATTAGAAAGCCCTAGTGTAATTCTAAGTAAAGGAAATCTCAAAGCATGTGCAGAAAAACCCAAAAATCTGACTTTGAGTTAGAACTTTGAAACTAGTCTCAAAAGAAACCTTACCATATAACATACTGGCTGTGTGAATTAGAAACCCCTAGTGTAATTCTAAGTATAGGAAATCTCTAAGCATGTGCCGAAAAGCCAAAAATCTGACTTTGAGGTAGAACTTTGAAACTAGTCTCAAAAGAAACCTTACCATATAACATACAGGCTGTGTGAATTAGAAAGCCCTAGTGTAATTCTAAGTGTATGAAATCTTAAAGCCTGCCGAAAAGCCAAAAATCTGACTTTGGGATAGAACGTTGAAACTAGCCTCAAAAGAAACCTTACCATATAACATACTGGCTGTGTGAATTAGAAAGCCCTAGTGGAATTTTAAGTATAGGAAATTTCAAAGCATGTGCAGAAAAGCCATAAATCTGACTTTGAGTTAGAACGTTGAAACAAGTCTCAAAAGAAACCTTACCATATAACATACTGGCTGTGTGAATTAGAAAGCCCTAGTGTAATTCTAAGTATAGGAAATCTCAAAGCATGTGCAGAAAAGCCAAAACTCTTACTTTAAGGTAGAACGTTGAAACTAGTCTCAAAAGAAACCTTACCATATAACATACAGGCTGTGTGAATTAGAAAGCCCTAGTGTAATTCTAAGTATAGGAAATCTCAAAGCATGTGCAGAAAAGCCAAAAATCTGACTTTGAGGTAGAACGTTGAAACTAGTCTCAAAAGAAACCTTACCATATAACATACTGGCTGTGTGAATGAGAAAGCACTAGTGTAATTCTATGAAATCTCAAAGCATGTGCAGAAAAGCCAAAAATCTGACTTTGAGGTAGAACGTTGAAACTAGTCTCAGAAGAAACCTTACCATATAACATACTGGCTGTGTGAATAAGAAAGCCCTAGTGTAATTCTAAGTATAGGAAATCTCAAAGCATGTGCAGAAAAGCCAAAAATCTGACTTTGAGTTAGAACTTTGAAACTAGTCTCAAAAGAAACCTTACCATATAACATACTGGCTGTGTGAATAAGAAAGCCCTAGTGTAATTCTAAGTATAGGAAATCTCAAAGCATGTGCAGAAAAGCCAAAACTCTTACTTTAAGGTAGAACGTTGAAACTAGTCTCAAAATAAACCTTACCATATACCATACACGCTGTGTGAATTAGAAAGCCCTAGTGTAATTCTAAGTATAGGAAATCTCAAAGCATGTGCAGCGAAGCCAAATATCTGACTTTGAGTTAGAACTTTGAAACTAGTCTCAAAAGAAACCTTACCATATCAAAACAGGCTGTGTGAATTAGAAAGCCCTAGTGTAATTCTAAGTATAGGAAATCCCAAAGCATGTGCAGAAAAGCAAAAAATCTGACTTTGAGTTAGAACTTTGAAACTAGTCTCAGAAGAAACCTTACCATATAATAAACAGGCTGTGTGGATTAGAAAGCCCTAGTGTAATTCTAAGTATAGGAAATCTCAAAGCATGTGCAGAAAAGCCAAAAATCTGACTTTGAGTTAGAACGTTGAAACTAGTCTCAAAAGAAACCTTACCATATAACATACTGGCTGTTTATATTAGAAAGTCCTAGTGTAATTCTATGAAATCTCAAAGCATATGCAGAAAAGCCAAAAATCTGACTGTGAGGTAGAACGTTGAAACTAGTCTCAAAAGAAACCTTACCATATAACATACAGGCTGTGTGAATTAGAAAGCCCTAGTGTAATTCTAAGAAAAGGAAATCTCAAAGCATGTGCAGAATAGCCAAAAATCTGACTTTGAGTTATAACTTTGAAACTAGTCTCAAAAGAAACTTTACCATATAATAAACAGGCTGTGTGAATTAGAAAGCCCTTGTGTAATTCGAACTATAGGAAATCTCAAAGCATGTGCAGAAAAGCCAAAAATCTGACTTTGAGTTAGAACGTTGAAACTAGCTTCAGAAGAATCCTTACCATATAATTAACAGACTGTGTGGATTAGAAACCCCTAATGTAATTCTAAGTATAGGAAATCTCAAAGCATGTGCAGAAAAGCCAAAAATCTGACTGTGAGGTAGAACGTTGAAACTAGTCTCAAAAGAAGCCTTACCATATAACATACAGGCTGTGTGAATTAGAAAGCCCTAGTGTAATTCTAAGTGTATGAAATCTCAAAGCATGTGCAGAAAAGCCAAAAATCTGACTTTGAGGTAGAACGTTGAAACTAGTCTCAAAAGAAACCTTACCATATAATATACAGGCTGTGTGAATTAGAAAGCCCTAGTGTAATTCTATGAAATCTCAAAGCATATGCAGAAAAGCCAAAAATCTGACTTTGAGGTAGAACGTTGAAACTAGTCTCAAAAGAAACCTTACCATATAACATACTGGCTGTGTGAATTAGAAAGCCCTAGTGTAATTCTAAGTGTATGAAATCTCAAAGCATGTGCAGAAAAGCCAAAAATCTGACTTTGAGTTAGAACGTTGAAACTAGTCTCAAAAGAAACCTTACCATATAACATACTGGCTGTGTGAATTAGAAAGCCCTAGTGTAATTCTAAGTATAGGAAATCTCAAAGCATGTGCAGAAAAGCCAAAAATCTGACTTTGAGTTAGAACTTTGAAACTAGTCTCAAAAGAAACCTTACCATATAACATACTGGCTGTGTGAATTAGAAAGCCCTAGTGTAATTCTAAGTATAGGAAATCTCAAAGCATGTGCAGAAAAGCCAAAAATCTGACTTTGAGTTAGAACTTTGAAACTAGTCTCAAAAGAAACCTTACCATATAAAAACAGGCTGTGTGAATTAGAAAGCCCTAGTGTAATTCTAAGTATAGGAAATCTCAAAGCATGTGCAGAAAAGCCAAAAATCTGACTTTGAGGGAGAACGTTGAAACGTGTGTCAGAAGAAACGTTACCATATATAAAACAGGCTGTGTGGATTAGAAAGCCCTAGTGTAATTCTAAGTATAGGAAATCTCAAAGCATGTGCAGAAAAGCCAAAAATCTGACTTTGAGGTAGAACGTTGAAACTAGTCTCAGAAGAAACCTTACCATATAATAAACAGGCTGTGTGGATTAGAAAGCCCTAGTGTAATTCTAAGTATAGGAAATCTCAAAGCATGTGCAGAAAAGCCAAAAATCTGACTTTGAGGTAGAACGTTGAAACGTGTCTCAGAAGAAACGTTACCATATATCATACAGGCTGTGTGGATTAGAAAGCCCTAGTGTAATTCTAAGTATAGGAAATCTCAAAGCATGTGCAGAAAAGCCAAAAATCTGACTTTGAGGTAGAACGTTGAAACTAGAAGAAACCTTACCATATAACATACTGGCTGTGTGAATTAGAAACCCCTAGTGTAATTCTAAGTATAGGAAATCTCAAAGCATGTGCAGAAAAGCCAAAAATCTGACTTTGAGGTAGAACGTTGAAACTAGTCTCAAAAGAAACCTTACCATATAACATACAGGCTGTGTGAATTAGAAAGCCCTAGTGTAATTCTAAGTATAGGAAATCTCAAAGCATGTGCAGAAAAGCCAAAAATCTGACTTTGAGGTAGAACGTTGAAACTAGTCTCAAAAGAAACCTTACCATATAATACTGACTGTGTGAATTAGAAAACCCTAGTGTAATTCTAAGTGTATGAAATCTCAAAGCATGTGCAGAAAAGCCAAATTTCTGACTTTGGGGTAGAACGTTGAAACTAGCCTCAAAAGAAACCTTACCATATAATATACAGGCTGTGTGAATTAGAAAACCCTAGTGTAATTCTAAGTATAGGAAATCTCAAAGCATGTGCAGAAAAGCAAAACTCTGACTTTGAGGTAGAACGTTGAAACTAGTCTCAAAAGAAACATTACCATATAACATACAGGTTGTGTGAATTAGAAACCCCTAGTGTAATTCTAAGTATATGAAATCTCAAAGCATGTGCAGAAAAGCCAAAAATCTGACTTTGAGTTAGAACTTTGAAACTAGACTCAGAAGAAAGCTTACCATATAGCATACTGGCTGTATGAATTAGAAAGCCCTAGTGTAGTTCTAAGTGTATGAAATCTCAAAGCATGTGCAAAAAAGCCAAAAATCTGACTTTGAGTTAGAACTTTGAAACTAGTCTCAAAAGAAACCTTACCATATAACATACTGGCTGTGTGAATAAGAAAGCCCTAGTGTAGTTCTAAGTATAGGAAATCTCAAAGCATGTGCAGGGAAGCCAAAAATCTGACTGAGGTAGAACGTTGAAACTAGCCTCAAAAGAAACCTTACTATATAACATACTAGCTGTGTGAATTAGAGTAATTCTAAGTATAGGAAATCTCAAAGCATGTGCAGAAAAGGCAAAAATCTTAACCGGGTAAGGCGGACGACGCCTCTCGCCCCTCCCCAAGCCCCACCCCCACTTTCCTTCCCCCAAGAGAGCAATTCAAAACAAACACATGACAACAAGTTGGGACTTAAACTGGTCGCAGCTTTAATAACCTTTTCAACACACATAATCCAACATCAACATATTTTTATCCGCCCCCCCCCCCCCCCCAAGCAGAGCGAGCTCTCACCCGCCGTGTTAGTAGCAAGGTGACGCCGCATCCGCTTCCCCGGGCACCGGCCCGTCAATTTCCACTCCCTCCCTCTTCCGGCTTCGCCATGCTATTAGCAAAAGCCTGAGGGATTAACCGGGTCGGGGGTACCCCACCCCCGCCCTCATGCTGGCCACCGGCTCGGGACCCCGGAAACCTCGGGTATCCCGCCAACGCCCCCCCTCCCGCTGAACCACCCCACCCACCCCCCCCCACCCCCCCCCCCCGCCTGGGGGGGCGGGCGGGACAACAGGAGCCTCCAGCCTGGACCCAGCAACTGCCGATGCAGAGCTGGGTCCCCGCGACACTTACCCCCCCCCCCCCCCGGCTGCCACGGCCCAGCCTCCCATTGGCTCCCGGGCGTTTAAAACGCCACGGGGAGCCAATGAGGCGCCCGGCGCGCTGGCAGTAACAGCCGCGCGCCGCCGCAACCGAGAGGGGGCGGGGCGAACGGCCCGCCACCCCCCCGGTTAGTAGCGGCCGCGCGGACGGGACCCGCGGCCTTGCTGTAACCGGGTAAGTCGGACGACGCATCTCGCCCCTCCCCAAGCCCCAACCCCACTTTCCTTCACCCCAGAGAGCAATTCAAAACAAACTCATGACAACAAGTTGTGACTTAACCTGGTCGCAGCTTTAATATCCTTTTCAACACACACAATCCAACATCAACAAATTTTTTACCCCCCCCCCCCCCAAGCAGAGCGAGCTCTCACCCGCCGTGTTAGTAGCAAGGTGACGCCGCATCCGCTTCCCCCGGGCACAGGCCCGACATTTTCCACTCCCTCCCTCTTCCGGCTTCGCCATGCTATTAGCAAAAGCCTGAGGGAGTAACCGGGTCGGGGGTCCCCCACCCCCGCCCTCATGCTTGCCACCGGCTCCGGCCCCCGGCCACCTCCCGGATCCCGCCACCGGCTCAGGTCACCCACGACCAGAGCCCCCCCCCAAGGTAAGCTGCGACCAGCCCTCGCCCCCAAAGGCATACCTTCCAAGGCCTCCTGCCAATCGTTCAGCAGTAAATCTAGCCCTATCGGGGACAAGTGCACCCCATCCGGCCCATAGAGGCCCGGGCAGTCCACGTCCACCCAAGGGTGAAAAATTTGACAGCCCCCGTGCTGTCCCACCCACCGGCCCAATTTGACGGTTAATTTTGGTCACACCCCGTGACCACCGTCGCTGAGCCCTACAGGACGGCCTTGGAATGATATCCGACCATAGCAATAGTACATCCGGAAACATCCCCAACACCACCCCAAAGTCCTTGATAGCTGCTCGACATCAACTGCCGGCAGGTCCATGAAGCGAGATCGTTGCCACCCAAGTGGAGCAGTAACACATCCGGGGTGCCTCGGGAACGCTGGAGGTGCCGAAGCAAAGGCAGGAGTTGGATCCACCGGAGTCCGCGTTCGCCCAGCCATGTGATCGTCACCGCCCGCTCAGGAAGTCCCAAATTCAGCCCCACTGGGCGCATCGCTGCTCGCCGACCCGCCCAGAAGACAAAGGAGTGGCCCAAAATCCAACAGCATCGCTGCCCCACACCTGAAAGACAAAGAACAGCCCCGTTAATGCCCCCCCCCACCCACTCCCCTACAAACGCACGTAGCTCTGGAAGGCTCCCGACCGCCATCGCCCAATGCGCTGTATCTCCTGATCGGGCAGTCCAGCCACCGCTGCACTGGTTGCCGCTCCGATCCGGAAGGAATGAGGGGCAAAGGCACCAGGATCTTCGCCTATCTGTCGTAAAGCCAGGCGCAGCACTGCGGTAAATTGGAAGCGCGTAAGAAACCCGCCCGTCCAGATGGATAAAAAGGCTACCATCCCCTTCTGGACGAAGGCGTAAATACGCCTGCAGTAACGCGACCGGACACGAGGGGGAACCCTGAAACCGCTGCCAAGTCCACCCACACCCCCCTACCCGCCTGATCCGTCTTAGAACGGGCAAGGCGGATACGAACCCTACTCCCGATCAAGTGCACGTGACGCACTTGCACCGCCCTCCCATTGTGAAGCCGCCCCGACTCCGAAACCAGCTCGCCCACCCGAAATGCGCCGAAAAAGGCTAACGAAAAAACGGCCCGGAAAAGCACCCCTTCATAGCAGGAGGACACTACCTGCGGCAAAGCCCCGCACAAACCGCCACAGTAGGTCATGCGTAATAGGACGCCGCCAATCCCCGGGCGAGGGACTGGACCGCTCCCAACCCCGCAACAACGTACGCGTTAGAAATCCCCCTCCCGCCCACCCCCACCCGAAAGCCCGTGCGAAAAAGGCGAAGCCTGCCACGTTCCGTCGGGTAGTGGCCCGAGAGAAGCCCTGTTCTTTAGCCGCCGCCACATACTGACCCATCAGCAAATCCGAGGCCAGCCCGGGCCGCCATCCATGGAGTAGCAAGAAGGACACCACACTGCAGTAGCCACGTTGATACGTGACCCATGTCGCTGAGGATACAGACTTCCGCAACAGCTCGATCATTCCTGGAGGCCATCCGCCATAAATGCTCCGGGACCGCCGATCCCACGTCGTCCGCATCTGGGGCCAATGTCCGAAACAGCGCCCACTTGAAACGGGAAAGAGCATCAGCAATCTGGTTATGACTCCCAGGGATATGACGAGCCTTAATTACTAAATTCAACCGCAAACATGAAAACACCACCTGCCGCATCAGGTCAGCTACTGGCTGACATCTTGGGGAATAGTTATTAATCACCGAAACTACCGCCTCGTTGTCGCACCACCAGCGTACTCTGCGATCGCGTAGTCTATCCGGCCACAACGACAGTACCACCAAAATGGGAAACAACTCGAGGAAGGTAATATTCTTCGTAAGCCCCACCGCTCGCCAGGATGGAGGCCAGCCTTCCGCACACCATGCGCCCCCAAAATAAATCCCCAAACCCGAACTCCCCGCTGCATCCGTATACAACTGCAAATCCGCAGAAGTCACCTCCGGGTCTCTCAGCACCGTGGTACCATTGAAGTCACGAAGAAATCGTCCCAAATCCGCAGGTCTGCCCGCAAGCTGCCGGACAGCCGGATCCGATGATGCGGCCTAGAGACGCCCGAAGTAGCAGCGGACAATCGGCGCAAGAATACTCGCCCCATCGGGATCACCCGACACGCAAAATTCAGGGACCCCACCAAAGACTGCATCTCCCGCAGCGTTAGCTTACTAGAGCCCAGCGCATTGGCGACCAACACCCGCAGGCTCGCCACTTTCTCTTGCGGCAAGCGAGCCACCAACGCCACAGAATCCAATTCCACCCCCAGGAAGGTAAGTGTAGTCGCCGGACCCGCCGTCTTTTCGGATGCTAATGGAACACCCCAGACTTGGGCCAACTGGACAAAACCCTCCAACAAAGCCTTGCACTGCCCTGACTGCGCTGGCCCCACGAAGAGGAAGTCATCTAAGTAATGCACTACCGAACCGCATCCCACCCAGTCCACGAATGCCCAGTGCAAAAAGGAGCTAAACTGTTCGAAATACGCACAGGAAATCGAACAGCCCATAGGCATGCATTTATCGAAGAAAAATTGCCCTTCGAAGCAAAACCCCAACAAATGGAAGGCAGAAGGGTGCACCGGCAATAAACGGAAGGCAGATTCAATATCCACTTTTGACATCAAGCACCCCGGCCCACAGGCTCGTACCAGCTCCACAGCCTCATCAAAGGATGCATACCGTACCGCACACAAAACTTTAGGAATGTGATCATTCACTGAGGAACCAATCGGAAACGAGAGATTATGTATCAGGCGATACTTCCCCGGCTCTTTCTTCGGAATGATGCCCAGCGGAGAAACCACGAATTCTGCAAAAGGGGGCTCTGGGAAAGGACCCGCCACCCTACCTAATGCCAGCTCAGTAGCCAACTTATCACGTACCAGCGGCGCGAAGCGCCGGACCGAAGGCGAATTCCTCGCCTTGTGTACCCCTACACAGCCCACCACCGGTATGGGAAACCCCTCCCTGAACCCAAATTCCAAAAGACTGCTGACCTGTCGCTTCGGATACTTCTTAAGCCAGGGGCCTAACACCGCAATCGCAACCGGGGTGGGGGCCAAGCTCCAGACGTCCCCGTTACTTGTGGCCGGGGGCTGACCCGCTCCCGCCATTCTTCCTAACACACTTGAGAGCTGAATGACCCCCATTACAGACGGAGCAGGCGTGCCGGAATTTGCAATCCGGAAAGGGGCAGGAAGACTTGTTGAAGCGCCAGCACAGGTCCCCCGCTCCTCCCCCCCCTGGAGTTCTCTGCAAAACAGGGGGCACGCCCGATCGAAAGGGCCGATCCGCCCGCGCAGGGGTGGCTACTCCACTTCTCTGCCCACCCATACTTCCCCCGCCCGGTCTGATGGCCATCTGCGTCAGCCAAAGATTAATATCCTGGGTTCCCCACGACAATAGGCGATTCTCCTCCATCTTATCACGGAATTTCTCATCATAGTTGAGCCAAGCCCAACCGTCATGAGTCTGTGAGGCCTCTAGTATAGAGTCCGCGTAAGCCAACAGCAAACCGTACTGCTCTGGATGGGAATGACCCCATACACTCGCCAACCTCAAGAAAGACCGAGTCCAATTAACGACATTCCGAGCCACTCTCTTGACCCTACCCGCCTTCTCGTCCTCCTTACGCTTCCGTCGGCTATCCCCCGACCGTTTACGACCCTCGAGTAAGCGGAAAATATCTACGTAACGACGTTTTACAATCTTTTTCCGCAGCTTCTTCGGTACCCCTTCCCATAACTCAGAGAAAAACGCCACCGAAGGCACCGAACCCACCTGCCCCACGCCGACCCCCGAACCCACCTGTCCCACGCCGACCTCCCCGCCAGTGGCCCCCGGACTCCCGGCCAAGTCGTCTGACACCGAGTCGGACGAAGACTCCGAATAGGAAGAAGAGGAGGACCCCGAACGCCGCCGCCGGCGACCGGAAACCCCGCTTGCGCTTGGTCGCTCGCTTCTTACCCCCCTCCCCAGCCCTTTCCCCAGCCGCCAACTCACCTGCCGCCGGTGCTGCCACCGCAGAAGACGCACCCGTCTCCGGTGTTGTCAACGATGAGGCTGACGCTCCTCCTCCACTTCCCGAAGACGCGGGGCCTCCACTGGTGCTCGCCCTCCCACCGTCCGTCTGTCCAGCAGGAACCCCACACGGTTGCCCCCAGTAGTGCCAGCCGGGCGAAACCTGCGGAGAAAAAACAGGGAAAGGCGAAGGCGAACCCACCCCAGGCCAAGGCGGCTGCCACGCCCCTAGCCAGTCCGAACTGGAAGGGCCTTGACCCCCGCCCTGCCAATGCGCCCAGGCAGGGGAATAGGCCGCCCCAGCGGGAGCAGATGGACCCCCCGGACTCGCAGCGTCCATACCCACGTTGTCCGACGGAGGAGCGACCCCTTCGCTCCCCCCCCTGGGACCATTAGCCCCCCCCGGGCCATCAGGGGCCGCTCCCCGCCCCAAAGCACCTCTAGCCGGGGCAGGTGACCGGCCTCGCCGGCCCCCAGCTGCCCGACCAGCCGAAACCCCCTTACGTGCGTGCCTGCGGACCGGGATAGACCCCTGGTCGGACGTCGGACCACGGCTCGGAGCCCTGCCCCTTGTCCCACTGCTAAGAAGAGCCGTGCGCCCCGCAGGGACAGGCTCTCCTCTCCCCGGACCAGCAGGCTTGGCCTTCCCAGTCCCGTGGCGCTTACTGGCACCCCCCTTTTTGCCCCCGCCAGCCATTGCCAATAATAGGCTGGAGGCAAGAAGCAGAGAAATTTCTTTTTTTTTTTTTTTTTTTAGTTAAGAGACTTGCCTAAGGCAACGAGGAGTGCTAGGGGAAATGAACCCTGGACTCCTGACTCCTAAGGCAGTGCTATAACCACCAGGCTAGTCCTCCGTCGCCAAAGCACTTGCCTGGAGAGCCACGAGCCTCCGTGTCCCCCGACGCTGAATCACTGCTTCCCGGAGCCCCGAAGACAGCGCTGAGCACGTGCTGCTTCCCGCAGCAGCCACGGGCCCTCCACAGCCAGCAGAATCCGGGGCAGCCAGCCACAACAGGAGCCTCCAGCCTGGACCCAGCAACTGCCGATGCAGAGCTGGGTCCCCGCGACACTTACTCCCCCCCCCCCCCTGCTGCCGCGGCCCAGCCTCCCATTGGCTCCCGGGCGTTTAAAACGCCACGGGGAGCCAATGAGGCGCCCGGCCGCGCGGGCAGTAACAGCCGCGCGCCGCCGCAACCGAGAGGGGGCGGGGCGAACGGCCCGCCACCCCCCCGGTTAGTAGCGGCCGCGCGGACGGGACCCGCGGCCTTGCTGGACTTTGGGATAGAACGTTGAAACTAGTCTCAAAAGAAACCTTAAAATATAACATACAGGCTGTGTGAATTAGAAAGCCCTAGTGTAATTCAAAGTGTATGAAATCTCAAAGCATGTGCAGAAAAGCCAAATTTCTGACTTTGGGGTAGAACGTTGAAACTAGCCTCAAAAGAAACCTTACCATATAATATACAGGCTGTGTGAATTAGAAAGCCCTAGTGTAATTCTAAGTGTATGAAATAGAGCATTAGCAGAAAGGCAAAAAATCTGACATTGACGTAGAACGTTTTAACTAGTCTCAAAAGAAACCATATAACATACTGGCTGCGTGAATTAGAAAGCCCTAGTGTAATTCTAAGTGTATGAAATCTCAACGCATGTGCCGAAAGCCAAAAATCTGACTTTGAGTTAGAACGTTGAAACTAGTCTCAATAGAACAATTACCATAAAATATACTGGCTTTGTGAATTAGAAACCCCTAGTGTAATTCTAAGTATAGGAAATCTAAAAGCATGTGCAGAAAAGCAAATATCTGACTTTGAGGTAGAACGTTGAAACTAGTCTCAAAAGAAACGTTACAATATAACATACAGGCTGTGTGAATTAGAAAACCCTAGTGTAATTCTAAGTGTATGAAATCTTAAAGCATGTGCCGAAAAGCCAAAAATCTGACATTGAGGTAGAACGTTGAAACTAGTCTCAAAAGAAACCTTACATCACAACATACTGACTGTGTGAATTAGAAAACCCTAGTGTAATTCTAAGTGTATGAAATCTCAAAGCATGTGCAGAAAAGCCAAATTTCTGACTTTGGGGTAGAACGTTGAAACTAGCCTCAAAAGAAACCTTACCATATAATATACAGGCTGTGTGAATTAGAAAGCCCTAGTGTAATTCTAAGTGTATGAAATAGAGCATTAGCAGAAAAGCAAAAAATCTGACATTGACGTAGATCGTTTTAACTAGTCTCAAAAGAAACCATATAACATACTGGCTGCATGAATTAGAAAGCCCTAGTGTAATTCTAAGTGTATGAAATCTCAACGCATGTGCAGAAAGCCAAAAATCTGACTTTGAGTTAGAACGTTGAAACTAGTCTCAAAAGAACAATTACCATAAAATATACTGGCTTTGTGAATTAGAAACCCCTAGTGTAATACTAAGTATAGGAAATCTAAAAGCATGTGCAGAAAAGCAAATATCTGACTTTGAGGTAGAACGTTGAAACCAATCTCAAAAGAAACATTACAATATAACATACAGGTTGTGTGAATTAGAAAGCCGTAGTTTAGTTCTAAGTACAGGAAATCTCAAAGCATGTGCAAGAAAAGCCAAAAATCTGACTTTTTGTTAGAACGTTGAAACTAGACTCAGAAGAAAGCTTACCATATAGCATACTGGCTCTGTGAATAAGAAAGCCCTAGTGTAATTCTAAGTATAAGAAATCTCAAAGCATGTGCAGAAAATACAAAAATCTGACTTTGAGGCAGAATGTTGAGACGTGTCTCAGAAGAATCCTTACCATATAACATACAGGCTGTGTGAATTACAAAGCCCTAGTGTAATTCTAAGTATAGGAAATCTCAAAGCATGTGCAGAAAAGCAAAAACCTGCCTTTGAGGTAGAACGTTGAAACTAAAAGAAAGAAAACTTACCATATAACATACAGGCTGTGTGAATTAGAAAGCTCTAGTGTAAATCTCAAAGCATGTGCAGAGAAGCCGAAAATCTGACTTTGAGTTAGAACTTTGAAACTAGTCTCAAAAGAAACCTTACCATATAATATACAGGCTGTGTGAATTAGAAAGCC
The DNA here is from genome assembly GCA_033557465.1 of Ichthyophis bannanicus. NCBI lineage: Eukaryota > Metazoa > Chordata > Amphibia > Gymnophiona > Ichthyophiidae > Ichthyophis > Ichthyophis bannanicus. Next base: position 292,717,566 of record CM066038.1, read on the forward strand.
CTAGTGTAATTCGAAGTATAGGAAATCTCTAAGCATGTGCCGAAAAGCCAAAAATCTGACTTTGAGTTAGAACTTTGAAACTAGTCTCAAAAGAAACCTTACCATATAACATACAGGCTGGGTGAATTAGAAAGCCCTAATGTAATTCGAAGTGTAGGAAATCTCTAAGCATGTGCAGAAAAGCAAAAACCTGACTGAGGTAGAACGTTGAAACTAGCCTCAAAAGAAACCTTACTATATAACATACTGGCTGTTTATATTAGAAAGTCCTAGTGTAATTCTATGAAATCTGAAATCTCAAAGCATATGCAGAAAAGCCAAAAATCTGACGTTGAGGTAGAACGTTGAAACTAGTTTGAAAAGAAACCTTACCATATAACATAATGGCTGTGTGAATTAGAAAGCCCTAGTGTAATTCTAAGTGTATGAAATCTCAAAGCATGTGCAGAAAAGCCAAAAATCTGACTTTGAAGTAGAACGTTGAAACTAGTCTCGGAAGAAACCTTACCATATATCATACTGGCTGTGTGAATAAGAAAGCCCTAGTGTAATTCTAAGTATAGGAAATCTCAAAGCATGTGCAGAAAAGCAAAAACCTGCCTTTGAGGTAGAACGTTGAAACGTGTCTCAGAAGAAACCTTACCATATAACATACTGGCTGTGTGAATCAGAAAGCACTAGTGTAATTCTAAGTGTATGAAATCTCAAAGCATGTGCAGAAAAGCCAAAAATCTGACTTTGAGGTAGAACGTTGAAACTAGTCTCAGAAGAAACCTTACCATATAACTTACTGGCTGTGTGAATTAGAAAGCCCTAGTGTAATTCTAAGTATAGGAAATCTCAAAGCATGTGCAGAAAAGCAAAAACCTGCCTTTGAGGTAGAACGTTGAAACTAAAAGAAAGAAACCTTACCATATAACATACAGGCTGTGTGAATCAGAAAGCACTAGTGTAATTCTAAGTGTATGAAATCTCAAAGCATGTGCAGAAAAGCCAAAAATCTGACTTTGAAGTAGAACGTTGAAACTAGTCTCGGAAGAAACCTTACCATATAACATACTGGCTGTGTGAATTAGAAAGCCCTAGTGTAATTCTAAGTATAGGAAATCTCAAAGCATGTGCAGAAAAGTCAAAAATCTGACATTGAATTAGAACATTGAAACTAGTTTCAGAAGAATCCTTACCATATAATAAACAGGCTGTGTGAATTAGAGAGCCCTTGTGTAATTCGAACTATAGCAAATCTCAAAGAATGTGCAGAAAAGCCAAAAATCTGACTTTGAGTTAGAACGTTGAAACTACTCAGAAGAAAGCTTACCATATAACATACTGGCTGTGTGAATAAGAAAGCCCTAGTGTAATTCTAAGTATAGGAAATCTCAAAGCATGTGCAGAAAAGCCAAAAATCTGAATTTGAGGGAGAACGTTGAAACTAGTCTCAGAAGAAACCTTACCATATAAAATACAGGCTGTGAGAATTAGAAAGCCCTAGTGTAATTCTAAGTATAGGAAATCTCAAAGCATGTGCAGAAAAGCAAAAACCTGCCCTTGAGGTAGAACGTTGAAACTAAAAGAAAGAAACCTTACCATATAACATACAGGCTGTGTGAATTAGAAAGCTCTAGTGTAAATCTCAAAGCATGTGCAGAAAAGCCGAAAATCTGACTTTGAGTTAGAACTTTGAAACTAGTCTCAAAAGAAACCTTACCATATAATATACAGGCTGTGTGAATTAGAAAACCCTAGTGTAATTCTAAGTATAGGAAATCTCAAAGCATGTAAAGGGAAGCCAAGAATCTGACTTTGAGTTAGAACGTTGAAACTAGTCTCAAAAGAAACCTTACCATATAAAAACAGGCTGTGTGAATTAGAAAGCCCTTGTGTAATTCGAACTATAGGAAATCTCAAAGCATGTGCAGAAAAGCCAAAAATCTGACTTTGATTTAGAACTTTTAACCGGGTAAGGCGGACATAACGCCGCCACACTCGTCTCCCCACCCCCCCCCCCTACAAACAACACAACACCTTTTGGGATTAAAACTGGTCGCAGCTTTATTTAACCTTTTAACCATAACCAAACTTGTTTTAAACACAAACATCTTGCCTCCCCCCCACTCCCGCGGAGCGAGCCCTCACCAGCCATGTTATTAGCAAAGTGACGCCGCTTCCGCTTCCGCCGAGCCCGGCTAATCGTCCTAGCCCTCCCTCATTCCGGCTTCGCCATATTATTAGCAAAAACCTGAGGGATTGTCCGGATCAGGGGTACCCCACCCCTCCCCCAATGTTTGCATCCGGCTCCGGACCCCGGAAACCTCCGGGATCCCGCCACCCCCACCAGCTGCAACACCCCCAACCCCTTGTCCACCCCCCCATTGAAGGGCGGGTGGGAGGGCGTCTGTCCGCTCCGGCAGCAGCCCCGAAAAAGACCGGGGCCGCGTGGCAACCTCTCCTAAGAGCATGCCGACGCGGCCCCACTTCCACTCATTGGCTCCCGCGCACACAGGCAACCGCGGGAGCCAATGACCCTGCAGGCTCCTTGCGCCCGCCCCCCCTCCCTCGCCAATCACGCCGAGATGCGTGCGGCCAGCCGCCCCCCCGGTTATCTTCGGCCGCGCGCACAAGGCGCCGCGGCCTTCCATTAACCGGGTAAGGCGGACATAATGCCGCCACGCTCGTCTCCCCACCCCCCCCCTACAAACAACACAACACCTTTTGGGATTAAAACTGGTCGCAGCTTTATTTAACCTTTTAACCATAACCAAACTTGTTTTAAACACAAACATCTTGCCTCCCCCCCACTCCCGCGGAGCGAGCCCTCACCAGCCATGTTATTAGCAAAGTGATGCCGCTTCCGCTTCCGCCGAGCCCGGCTAATCGTCCTAGCCCTCCCTCATTCCGGCTTCGCCATATTATTAGCAAAAACCTGAGGGATTGTCCGGGTCAGGGGTACCCCACCCCTGCCCCAATGTTTGCATCCGGCTCCGGACCCCGGAAACCTCCGGGATCCCGCCACCGGCTCAGGACCTTAACGCCCTGAGCCGCCCCCCAAGGCAAAGCTGCGACCAGCCCTCCCCAAAGTCATGATACCTTCCACAGCCTCTTGCCAATCGTTCAGGAGCAAATCCATGCCAACCGGAGAGAGATGTACTCCGCCCGACCCGTAGAGGCCGAGACAGTCCACATCCACCCACGGATGCAACACCAGGTTTCCGCCCCGCTCCCCCACCCATCTACCAATTTGACGATTAATCTTCGTCAAACCTCTCGACCACCGTCGCTGAACCTTGCAAGCAGGCCGTGGAATAACATCAGACCAAACCAAACAGTACCCGGGAACATCGCTCCCACCACCCCAAAGTCCTTGCACACAGCCCGGATCAATTGTCGTCAAGTCCATGATGCCAAGTCGTTGCCTCCGAGGTGCACCACCAAGACGTCCGGCACTTCTCTGCTCCGCAGGTGATGCCGCAGCAACGGCAGAAGCTGGAACCACCTCAGTCCCCGCTCGCCTAGCCATGAGACGGTCACCCCCAGGTGCTCGAGGCCCACAGCGACACACCCCTGATGGCTTTACTGCAAAACAAAGAGATAGTGCAGTTAGTTCCCCCCTCCCCCAGCCCTTATAGCCGCACATATCGGCGGAAAGCCTGCGACGTCCAGCAGCCGATCCGCTGTATGTCGTGCTCCCAGGTACTCACGCAGCAAAGCGACTGGGCACACCGGCGCCCCCTCCACCGCCTGGAGCTCCACCCAGGTACCTTTACCGCGCTGATCCGTCTTAGAACGGGCTAAGTACAACTTAACCCCCACCCCCCACCCACCGTACCTGATGTACTTGCAAGCCCCCATAGCCCGGAACCCGGCCAGACTCTGCCACTAATTCGCCCACCCGGAAGGCGCCGAAAAAGGCTACCGAAAATACCGCCCAGAACAGCAAACTTTCATAGACCGACGAAACCACTTCCGGCAACACCTCGCACAACCGCCGCAGCAAGTCATGCGTAATAGGCCGCCGACAGTCAACTGCCACAGGAAGCAACCGCTCCCAACCCAGCAGGAGCCGACATATCCAGAAGCCCCCCCGCTGCATTCCCCCAACCAACCGCCTTGGAAAAATGAAAACCCCGCCAGATGGCTCCGCACTGTAGCCTGCGAGACCCGCAGCAGATCTGGAACAGGGCCCTGACTCCAACCCTGCTCCGCCAGGTATTGCACCACGCTGCTGCAGCCTCGCTGGTACGCCGCCCAAGTCGCCGCCGACACGGACCTCTGCAGCAGGTCCATCATGTCCCGAGGCCAATCTGCCATAATTGCTCGGGGACCGATGCCCCTTCCTCGTCCGCCTCCGGTGCCAAGGTCCGGAACAACTCCCACTTAAAACGAGAAAGAGCATCAGCAATTCTGTTAGTACACCCCGGAATGTGCCGAGCCCGCACCACGACATTCACGTGCAGGCACTTCAAGACCACGGCCCGCATGAACTCCGCCACCTGCCGACATCGCGGAGCATAATTGTTGATCACACTGACCACCGCTTCATTGCCGCACCACCAAGCCACTTTCCAGTTACGCAACTTATCGGGCCACACTGCCAAGACCACCCAGATGGGAAACAACTCTAAAAAGGTGATATTACTGGTGAGGCCCAACTCCCTCCATGCCTGCGGCCACTCCGCCGCACACCACGAACCCCCAAAATAAACCTCAAAACCGCATCCCCCAGCTGCAACCGTGTATAACTGCAAAAACCGCATCCCCCAGCTGCAACCGTGTATAACTGCAATTCCCAACTGGATACCTCCCGTTCCTGAAGCACCGTGGTGCCATTGTACTGCCGCAGGAACGCATCCCACACTCTCAAATCAGCCTGCATACTCTGCGACACCCTAATACGATGGTGTGGCTTCAAAACCCTCCTCGTGGCACCACAAAAGGCCGCAGAAACACTCGCCCCATCGGCATTACCCTGCATGCAAAATTCAAATACCCGATCACCGCCTGCATCTCTCGCAGTGTCAGCTTCGGAGAGACCAACACATTCACCACCAACACGCGCAGCCGAGCCACCTTGTCCACGGGCAGCCGCGCCTCCATCGAAACCGAATCCAACTCTATCCCCAGAAACGTGACCTTAGACGCCGGGCCCTCCGTCTTACCCGCCGCCAATGGTACCCCCCAGTCCCGTGACAAGCTATCGATTTTTTTTTTTTGGACCCTGTGAGCAAGTCTTGACACCTGCCTGACTGTGCCTCCCCCACAAAGAGAAAATCGTCCAAGTAGTGGACCACATTAGCACAGCCCACTTGCTGCACCAAAACCCAGTGCAGAAAGGTGCTGACGTGCTCAAAATATGCACAGGAAATCTTGCACCCCATTGGCAGGCACCTATCAAAATAACTAAAACCTACGAAACAAAACCCCAGCAAAGGAAACACCGACGGATGCACTGGCAACAGACGGAATGCCGATTCAATATCTGCCTTCGCCATCATGCAACCCCGGCCACATCTCCGCACAAGCCCCACCGCTTCATCCAACGAAGCGTAACATACCGCACACAATTCCTTTGGGATGTGGTCATTCACCGAAGCTCCCATCGGGAAGGATAAATTATGTATCAAGCGGTATTTCCCAGGCTCATTTTTCAGTATAATACCCAAAGGGGATACCACAAGGTCCCCGAAGGGTGGCTCCACGAAAGGGCCCACCACCCTCCCCAAGCGGATCTCGACAGCCAATTTCTCACGGACCAGATGCGCAAACCGTCTAACCGACGGCGAATTCTTGGCCTTGCGTGATGCCAACTTCCCTACAATCTGAATTGGAAACCCATTTTGAAAGCCCCCCTCCAAAACCGCTCTGGCCGTCCGACGCGGATACTTGCGCCACCAGGGGCGCATCGCCTCGATCCGGATCGGGGACGGAGCAATGCCCCAGCTAACCTTACCACTTGGTTGTAGGCGCTGAGGCCCCAACTGCTCCTTTTCTGACACATTTGATGGCGGCATGCCCTTCGTTGCAGACCGAACAGGCATGTCGGAATTTGCAATCTGGAAAAGGGCAGGATGATTTGTTGAACCGCCAACACACATCTCCCGTCCCTCCTGCACTAAGCCCTCGCTGCCCCGCCTGGGGCAAGCCCATCTGAAAAGGCCGCCCAGCCCCTGCCGAGCCCACTTGCCCCCCTTTTGGGGCGCTCACATTCGTCCCCCCCGATCGCGCTGCCATCTGCGTCAACCATAGGTTGATGTCCTGCGTCCCCCACGAGAGCATGTGATTCTCTTCCATTTTATCACGGAACTTCTCATCATAGTTGAGCCAAGCCCAACCATCGTGTGTCTGCGACGCTTCCAAGATGGAGTCAGCATACGCCAGTAGCATCCCGTAATGCTCTGGATGCGCATGACCCCAAACACTAGCGAGCCTCAAAAATGCCCGAGTCCAATTAACCACATTCCGTGCCACCCGTCGCACCCTACCCGCCTTCTCATCCTCTTTTCTCTTTCTCCTACTGTCCCCATAACGCCTCCGACCCTCTAGCAACCGAAAAATATCAATATAGCGCCTTTTTTCCACTTTCCGCCGCAAATGCTTCGGCACAGCTTCCCACAGTTCCGCATACGCTACCATCGAAGGCATCACCCCCGCCCCGGCTCCCGGCGCCGCATCCTTTGCGACTCCTCTCCCCCTGCTTTCCGACGACGAACGTGACGTCGACGAAGAGGACAAGGTAGAAGAAGACCGAGACCTCCACCGCCTATGACACGAATGCCTCCGCTTCCGCCGGGCCTTCTTACCCCCTTTTTCTGCCACCGCCGAGTCACCCCTAATACCCCCACTAGTCTCTACCACGGACTCACCTGTCGTGCCCGCCAAGCCTGCCACAGGCACTCCCGCATCTACGTGGACTGCTGCCGCCGGTCCACTCGCCGCTCCAGGCTGTCCATCCTCTTCCATCCCCGCAACGGGCTGCCGTTGAGGGCCACTTGTCCACGGGCTTCCAGCGTAGTGCCAACCGGGCGGGACCTGTGGGGAGAAAAAGCAAAAGGCAAAGCAGCACCTGCCACAGCCCAAGGCTGCTGCCACGCCCCCACCCAGTCCGCTCGCGAGGGGCCTTGACCCCCTCCCTGCCAATGATCCCAGGCAGGTGCCGCGGCCCCTTGCCCTGCCCCCCCACCCATTGGCCCCCCCTGATCACCCCCTCCTCCGACTCCGGAGGACAAAACCCCACACCAACCCCGACCACTACCCCTAGCCCAGCCCCTGATCCCCCAAACCCCCGCCCCGTGCCTCCTGCCCCCCCTGCTCCTACCCCCCATCGTTCCCCGTCCCCTATGCAAAACCCGGCCCCTTCTCTCATCCCCCTGTTCCCCCCACAGCTCCAAAGACAAGCCCCCACCTAAACTGGTGCCATCCCCATTTTCCCTGCCCCTGCCAGCAGCCCTGCCCCTACCCTCTCCAATTCCTATAGCACCCTGCCCTGACCCCGGCCTCAGCCTACCCCCCTGCGGTGAAACCCTCCGATTCTCCCGTTCCTCATTAGGCCTAGTCTGCCCCCCCCTCCTTGACCCTTGGCCTGCTCTCCCCCTTTCACCTGCTTTCTTACTTGAAGGCATCTCCCACAGACAAAGGCGCCCTTAAATTAAAAGAAAGGCCCCCCTTGACTAGCGGGATCAAAATAGCACCGGTAATCCTCACCCAGCCCAGCCGCGGAAGATACCGTCCCTCGTTTTTTGTTTTTGTTTATTATTTTTATTTTAGCAGGTTTTTTTTTCTTTTTTGTGCACCGCCTCACCCCTTAACACCACCAGACTCCACACACCCACCAAATTTGTGCCCCAAAGCTCACCACGCCGTCTGTCCGCTCCGGCAGCAGCCCCGAAAAAGACCGGGGCCGCGTGGCAACCTCTCCTAAGAGCATGCCGACGCGGCCCCGCTTCCACTCATTGGCTCCCGCGCACACAGGCAACCGCGGGAGCCAATGACCCTGCAGGCTCCTTGCGCCCGCCCCCCCTCCCTCGCCGATCACGCCGAGATGCGTGCGGCTAGCCGCCCCCCCGGTTATCTTCGGCCGCGCGCACAAGGCGCCGCGGCCTTCCATGAAACTAGTCTCAAAAGAAACCTTACCATATAACATACTAGCTGTGTGAATTACAGTAATTCTAAGTATAGGAAATCTCAAAGCATGTGCAGAAAAGGCAAAAATCTGACTTTGGGATAGAACGTTGAAACTAGTCTCAAAAGAAACCTTAAAATATAACATACAGGCTGTGTGAATTAGAAAGCCCTAGTGTAATTCTAAGTGTATGAAATCTCAACGCATGTGCAGAAAAGCCAAATTTCTGACTTTGGGGTAGAACGTTGAAACTAGCCTCAAAAGAAACCTTACCATACAATATACAGGCTGTGTGAATTAGAAAGCCCTAGTGTAATTCTAAGTGTATGAAATAGAGCATTAGCAGAAAGGCAAAAAATCTGGCATTGACGTAGAACGTTTTAACTAGTCTCAAAAGAAACCATATAACATACTGGCTGCGTGAATTAGAAAGCCCTAGTGTAATTCTAAGTGTATGAAATCTCAACGCATGTGCAGAAAGCCAAAAATCTGACTTTGAGTTAGAACGTTGAAACTAGTCTCAATAGAACAATTACCATAAAATATACTGGCTTTGTGAATTAGAAACCCCTAGTGTAATTCTAAGTATAGGAAATCTAAAAGCATGTGCAGAAAAGCAAATATCTGACTTTGAGGTAGAAAGTTGAAACTAGTCTCAAAAGAAACATTACAATATAACATACAGGCTGTGTGAATTAGAAAAACCTAGTGTAATTCTAAGTGTATGAAATCTCAAAGCATGTGCAGAAAAACCAAAAATGTGACTTTGAGTTAGAACGTTGAAACTAGTCTCAAAAGAAACCTTACCATATAACATACTGCCTGTGTGAATAAGAAAGCCCTAGTGTAATTCTAAGTGTATGAAATCTTAAAGCATGTGCCGAAAAGCCAAAAATCTGACATTGAGGTAGAACGTTGAAACTAGTCTCAAAAGAAACCTTACATCACAACATACTGACTGTGTGAATTAGAAAACCCTAGTGTAATTCTAAGTGTATGAAATCTCAAAGCATGTGCAGAAAAGCCAAATTTCTGACTTTGGGGTAGAACGTTGAAACTAGCCTCAAAAGAAACCTTACCATATATCATACTGGCTGCGTGAATTAGAAAGCCCTAGTGTAATTCTAAGTGTATGAAATCTCAACGCATGTGCAGAAAGCCAAAAATCTGACTTTGAGTTAGAACGTTGAAACTAGTCTCAAAAGAACAATTACCATAAAATATACTGGCTTTGTGAATTAGAAACCCCTAGTGTAATACTAAGTATATGAAATCTAAAAGCATGTGCAGAAAAGCAAATATCTGACTTTGAGGTAGAACGTTGAAACTAGTCTCAAAAGAAACATTACAATATAACATACAGGTTGTGTGAATTAGAAAGCCGTAGTTTAGTTCTAAGTATACGAAATCTCAAAGCATGTGCAAGAAAAGCAAAAAATCTGACTTTGAGTTAGAACGTTGAAACTAGACTCAGAAGAAAGCTTACCATATAGCATACTGGCTGTGTGAATAAGAAAGCCCTAGTGTAATTCTAAGTATAAGAAATCTCAAAGCATGTGCAGATAATCCAAAAATCTGACTTTGAGGCAGAATCTTGAGACGTGTCTCAGAAGAATCCTTACCATATAACATACAGGCTGTGAGAATTAGAAAGCCCTAGTGTAATTCTAAGTATAGGAAATCTCAAAGCATGTGCAGAAAAGCAAAAACCTGCCCTTGAGGTAGAACGTTGAAACTAAAAGAAAGAAACCTTACCATATAACATACAGGCTGTGTGAATTAGAAAGCTCTAGTGTAAATCTCAAAGCATGTGCAGAAAAGCCAAAAATCTGACTTTGAGTTAGAACTTTGAAACTAGTCTCAAAAGAAACCTTACCATATAATATACAGGCTGTGTGAATTAGAAAACCCTAGTGTAATTCTAAGTATAGGAAATCTCAAAGCATGTAAAGGGAAGCCAAAAATCTGACTTTGAGTTAGAACGTTGAAACTAGTCTCAAAAGAAACCTTACCATATAAAAACAGGCTGTGTGAATTAGAAAGCCCTTGTGTAATTCGAACTATAGAAAATCTCAAAGCATGTGCAGAAAAGCCAAAAATCTGACTTTGATTTAGAACTTTGAAACTAGTCTCAAAAGAAACCTTACCATATAACATACTGGCTGTGTGAATAAGAAAGCCCTAGTGTAATTCTAAGTATAGGAAATCTCAAAGCATGTGCAGAAAAGCCAAAAATCTGACTTTGAGTTAGAACGTTGAAACTAGTCTCAGAAGAAACCTTACCATATAATAAACAGGCTGTGTGGATTAGAAACCCCTAGTGTAATTCTAAGTATAGGAAATATCAAAGGATGTGCCGAAAACCCAAAAATCTGACTTTGAGTTAGAACTTTGAAACTAGTCTCAAAAGAAACCTTACCATATAACATAATGGCTGTGTGAATTAGAAAGCCCTAGTGTAATTCTAAGTGTATGAAATCTCAAAGCATGTGCAGAAAAGCCAAAAATCTGACTTTGAAGTAGAACGTTGAAACTAGTCTCGGAAGAAACCTTACCATATATCATACTGGCTGTGTGAATAAGAAAGCCCTAGTGTAATTCTAAGTATAGGAAATCTCAAAGCATGTGCAGAAAAGCCAAAAATCTGACTTTGAGGTAGAACGTTGAAACGTGTCTCAGAAGAAACCTTACCATATAACATACTGGCTGTGTGAATCAGAAAGCACTAGTGTAATTCTAAGTGTATGAAATCTCAAAGCATGTGCAGAAAAGCCAAAAATCTGACTTTGAGGTAGAACGTTGAAACGTGTCTCAGAAGAAACGTTACCATATATCATACAGGCTGTGTGGATTAGAAAGCCCTAGTGTAATTCTAAGTATAAGAAATCTCAAAGCATGTGCAGAAAATCCAAAAATCTGACTTTGAGGCAGAATGTTGAGACGTGTCTCAGAAGAATCCTTACCATATAACATACAGGCTGTGAGAATTAGAAAGCCCTAGTGTAATTCTAAGTATAGGAAATCTCAAAGCATGTGCAGAAAAGCAAAAACCTGCCCTTGAGGTAGAATGTTGAAACTAAAAGAAAGAAACCTTACCATATAACATACAGGCTGTGTGAATTAGAAAGCTCTAGTGTAAATCTCAAAGCATGTGCAGAAAAGCCGAAAATCTGACTTTGAGTTAGAACTTTGAAACTAGTCTCAAAAGAAACCTTACCATATAATATACAGGCTGTGTGAATTAGAAAGCCCTAGTGTAATTCGAAGTATAGGAAATCTCTAAGCATGTGCCGAAAAGCCAAAAATCTGACTTTGAGTTAGAACTTTGAAACTAGTCTCAAAAGAAACCTTACCATATAACATACTGGCTGGGTGAATAAGAAAGCCCTAGTGTAATTCTAAGTATAGGAAATCTCAAAGCATGTGCAGAAAAGCAAAAACCTGACTGAGGTAGAACGTTGAAACTAGCCTCAAAAGAAACCTTACTATATAACATACTGGCTGTTTATATTAGAAAGTCCTAGTGTAATTCCATGAAATCTGAAATCTCAAAGCATATGCAGAAAAGCCAAAAATCTGACGTTGAGGTAGAACGTTGAAACTAGTTTGGAAAGAAATCTTACCATATATCATAATGGCTGTGTGAATTAGAAAGCCCTAGTGTAAATGTAAGTATAGGAAATCTCAAAGCATGTGCAGAAAAGCCAAAAATCTGACTTTGAGGTAGAACGTTGAAACTAGTCTCGGAAGAAAGCTTACCATATATCATACTGGCTGTGTGAATAAGAAAGCCCTAGTGTAATTCTAAGTGTATGAAATCTCAAAGCATGTGCAGAAAAGCAAAAACCTGCCTTTGAGGTAGAACGTTGAAACTAAAAGAAAGAAACCTTACCATATAACATACAGGCTGTGTGAATCAGAAAGCACTAGTGTAATTCTAAGTGTATGAAATCTCAAAGCATGTGCAGAAAAGCCAAAAATCTGACTTTGAAGTAGAACGTTGAAACTAGTCTCGGAAGAAACCTTACCATATAACATACTGGCTGTGTGAATTAGAAAGCCCTAGTGTAATTCGAAGTATAGGAAATCTCAAAGCATGGGCCGAAAACCCAAAAATCTGACTTTGAGTTAGAACGTTGAAACTAGACTCAGAAGAAAGCTTACCATATAACATACTGGCTGTGTGAATAAGAAAGCCCTAGTACACTATATATTCTAAGTATAAGAAATCTCAAAGCATGTGCAGAAAATCCAAAAATCTGACTTTGAGGCAGAATGTTGAGACGTGTCTCAGAAGAATCCTTACCATATAACATACAGGCTGTGTGAATTAGAAAGCCCTAGTGTAATTCTAAGTATAGGAAATCTCAAAGCATGTGCAGAAAAGCAAAAACCTGCCTTTGAGGTAGAACGTTGAAACTAAAAGAAAGAAACCTTACCATATAATATACAGGCTGTGTGAATTAGAAAGCTCTAGTGTAAATCTCAAAGCATGTGCAGAAAAGCCGAAAATCTGACTTTGAGTTAGAACTTTGAAACTAGTCTCAAAAGAAACCTTACCATATAGCATACTGGCTGTGTGAATAAGAAAGCCCTAGTGTAATTCTAAGTATAGGAAATCTCAAAGCATGTGCAGAAAAGCCAAAAATCTGACTTTGAAGTAGAACGTTGAAACTAGTCTCGGAAGAAACCTTACCATATATCATACTGGCTGTGTGAATAAGAAAGCCCTAGTGTAATTCTAAGTATAGGAAATATCAAAGCATGTGCAGAAAAGCAAAAACCTGCCTTTGAGGTAGAACGTTGAAACTAAAAGAAAGAAACCTTACCATATAACATACAGGCTGTGTGAATCAGAAAGCACTAGTGTAATTCTAAGTGTATGAAATCTCAAAGCATGTGCAGAAAAGCCAAAAATCTGACTTTGAAGTAGAACGTTGAAACTAGTCTCGGAAGAAACCTTACCATATAACATACTGGCTGTGTGAATTAGAAAGCCCTAGTGTAATTCGAAGTATAGGAAATCTCAAAGCATGTGCCGAAAACCCAAAAATCTGACTTTGAGTTAGAACTTTGAAACTAGTCTCAAAAGAAACCTTACCATATAACATACTGGCTGTGTGAATAAGAAAGCCCTAGTGTAATTCTAAGTATAGGAAATCTCAAAGCATGTGCAGGGAAGCCAAAAATCTGACTTTGAGTTAGAACTTTGAAACTAGTCTCAAAATAAACCTTACCATATACTATACAGGCTGTGTGAATTAGAAAGCCCTAGTGTAATTCGAAGTATAGGAAATCTCTAAGCATGTGCCGAAAAGCCAAAAATCTGACTTTGAGTTAGAACTTTGAAACTAGTCTCAAAAGAAACCTTACCATATAATAAACAGGCTGTGTGAATTAGAAAGCCCTTGTGTAATTCGAACTATAGCAAATCTCAATGCATGTGCAAAAAAAGCCAAAAATCTGACTTTGAGTTAGAATGTTGAAACCAGACTCAGAAGAAAGCTTACCATATAACATACTGGCTGTGTGAATAAGAAAGCCCTAGTGTAATTCTAAGTATAAGAAATCTCAAAGCATGTGCAGAAAACCAAAAATCTGACTTTGAGGCAGAATGTTGAGACGTGTCTCAGAAGAATCCTTACCATATAACATACAGGCTGTGTGAATTAGAAAGCCCTAGTTTAATTCTAAGTATAGGAAATCTCAAAGCATGTGCAGAAAAGCAAAAACCTGCCTTTGAGGTAGAACGTTGAAACTAAAAGAAAGAAACCTTACCATATAACATACAGGCTGTGTGAATTAGAAAGCTCTAGTGTAAATCTCAAAGCATGTGCAGAAAAGCTGAAAATCCGACTTTGAGTTAGAACTTTGAAACTAGTCTCAAAAGAAACCTTACCATATAATATACAGGCTGTGTGAATTAGAAAGCCCTAGTGTAATACGAAGTATAGGAAATCTCTAAGCATGTGCCGAAAAGCCAAAAATCTGACATTGAGTTAGAACTTTGAAACTAGTCTCAAAAGAAACCTTACCATATAACATACTGGCTGGGTGAATTAGAAAGCCCTAGTGTAATTCGAAGTATAGGAAATCTCTAAGCATGTGCAGAAAAGCAAAAACCTGACTGAGGTAGAACGTTGAAACTAGCCTCAAAAGAAACCTTACTATATAACATATTGGCTGTTTATATTAGAAAGTCCTAGTGTAATTCTATGAAATCTGAAATCTCAAAGCATATGCAGAAAAGCCAAAAATCTGACATTGAGGTAGAACGTTGAAACTAGTTTGAAAAGAAACCTTACCATATAACATACTGGCTGTGTGAATTAGAAGGTCCTAGTGTAATTCTAACTATAGGAAATCTCAAAGCATGTGCACGAAAGCCAAAACTCTGACTTTGAGGTAGAACGTTGAAACTAGTCTCAAAAGAAACCTTACCATATAAAAACAGGCTGTGTGAATTAGAAAGCCCTTGTGTAATTCGAACTATAGGAAATCTCAAAGCATGTGCAGAAAAGCCAAAAATCTGACTTTGAGGTAGAACGTTGAAACTAGTCTCAGAAGAAACCTTACCATATAACATACTGGCTGTGTGAATAAGAAAGCCCTAGTGTAATTCTAAGTAAAGGAAATCTCAAAGCAAGTGCAGAAAAGCCAAAAATCTGACTTTGATTTAGAACATTGAAACTAGTCTCAAAAGAAACCTTACCATATAACATACTGGCTGTGTGAATAAGAAAGCCCTAGTGTAATTCTAAGTATAGGAAATCTCAAGGCATGTGCAGAAAAGCAAAAATCTGATTTTGAGGTAGAACGTTGAAACTAGTCTCAAAAGAAACCTTACCATATAACATACTGGCTGTTTATATTAGAAAGTCCTAGTGTAATTCTATGAAATCTCAAAGCATGTGCAGAAAAGCCAAAAATCTGACTTTGAGTTAGAACGTTGAAACTACTCAGAAGAAAGCTTACCATATAACATACTGGCTGTGTGAATGAGAAAGCACTAGTGTAATTCTATGAAATCTTAAAGCATGTGCAGAAAAGCCAAAAATCTGACTTTGAGGTAGAACGTTGAAACTAGTCTCAAAAGAAACCTTACCATATAACATACTGGCTGTTTATATTAGAAAGTCCTAGTGTAATTCTATGAAATCTCAAAGCATATGCAGAAAAGCCAAAAATCTGACTGTGAGGTAGAACGTTGAAACTAGTCTCAAAAGAAACCTTACCATATAATATACAGGCTGTGTGAATTAGAAAGCCCTAGTGTAATTCTATGAAATCTCAAAGCATGTGCAGAAAAGCCAAAAATCTGCCTTTGAGGTAGAACGTTGAAACTAGAAGAAACCTTACCATATAACATACTGGCTGTGTGAATTAGAAACCCCTAGTGTAATTCTAAGTATAGGAAATCTCAAAGCATGTGCAGAAAAGTCAAAAATCTGACATTGAATTAGAACGTTGAAACTAGTTTCAGAAGAAACCTTACCATATAACATACTGGCTGTGTGAATTAGAAACCCCTAGTGTAATTCTAAGTAAAGGAAATCTCAAAGCATGTGCAGGGAAGCCAAAAATCTGACTTTGACTTAGAACTTTGAAACTAGTCTCAAAATAAACCTTACCATATACTATACAGGCTGTGTGAATTAGAAAGCCCTAGTGTAATTCGAAGTATAGGAAATCTCTAAGCATGTGTCGAAAAGCCAAAAATCTGACTTTGAGTTAGAACGTTGAAACTAGTCTCAAAAGAAACTTTACCATATAACATACAGGCTGTGTGAATTAGAAAGCCCTAGTGTAATTCTAAGTATAGGAAATATCAAAGGATGTGCCGAAAACCCAAAAATCTGACTTTGAGTTAGAACTTTGAAACTAGTCTCAAAAGAAACCTTACCATATAAAAACAGGCTGTGTGAATTAGAAAGCCCTAGTGTAATTCTAAGTATAGGAAATCTCAAAGCATGTGCAGAAAAGCCAAAAATCTGACTTTGAGTTAGAACGTTGAAACTAGACTCAGAAGAAAGCTTACCATATAACATACTGGCTGTGTGAATAAGAAAGCCCTAGTGTAATTCTAAGTATAAGAAATCTCAAAGCATGTGCAGAAAATCCAAAAATCTGACTTTGAGGCAGAATGTTGAGACGTGTCTCAGAAGAATCCTTACCATATAACATACAGGCTGTGTGAATTAGAAAGCCCTAGTTTAATTCTAAGTATAGGAAATCTCAAAGCATGTGCAGAAAAGCAAAAACCTGCCTTTGAGGTAGAACGTTGAAACTAAAAGAAAGAAACCTTACCATATAACATACAGGCTGTGTGAATTAGAAAGCTCTAGTGTAAATCTCGAAGCATGTGCAGAAAAGCTGAAAATCCGACTTTGAGTTAGAACTTTGAAACTAGTCTCAAAAGAAACCTTACCATATAATATACAGGCTGTGTGAATTAGAAAGCCCTAGTGTAATACGAAGTATAGGAAATCTCTAAGCATGTGCCGTAAAGCCAAAAGTCTGACTTTGAGTTAGAACTTTGAAACTAGTCTCAAAAGAAACCTTACCATATAGCATACTGGCTGTGTGAATAAGAAAGCCCTAGTGTAATTCGAAGTATAGGAAATCTCTAAGCATGTGCCGAAAAGCCAAAAATCTGACATTGAGTTAGAACTTTGAAACTAGTCTCAAAAGAAACCTTACCATATAACATACTGGCTGGGTGAATTAGAAAGCCCTAGTGTAATTCGAAGTATAGGAAATCTCTAAGCATGTGCAGAAAAGCAAAAACCTGACTGAAGTAGAACGTTGAAACTAGCCTCAAAAGAAACCTTACTATATAACATATTGGCTGTTTATATTAGAAAGTCCTAGTGTAATTCTATGAAATCTGAAATCTCAAAGCATATGCAGAAAAGCCAAAAATCTGACGTTGAGGTAGAACGTTGAAACTAGTTTGAAAAGAAACCTTACCATATAACATACTGGCTGTGTGAATTAGAAGGTCCTAGTGTAATTCTAACTATAGGAAATCTCAAAGCATGTGCAGGAAAGCCAAAACTCTGACTTTGAGGTAGAACGTTGAAACTAGTCTCAAAAGAAACCTTACCATATAAAAACAGGCTGTGTGAATTAGAAAGCCCTTGTGTAATTCGAACTATAGGAAATCTCAAAGCATGTGCAGAAAAGCCAAAAATCTGACTTTGAGGTAGAACGTTGAAACTAGTCTCAGAAGAAACCTTACCATATAACATACTGGCTGTGTGAATAAGAAAGCCCTAGTGTAATTCTAAGTAAAGGAAATCTCAAAGCAAGTGCAGAAAAGCCAAAAATCTGACTTTGATTTAGAACATTGAAACTAGTCTCAAAAGAAACCTTACCATATAACATACTGGCTGTGTGAATAAGAAAGCCCTAGTGTAATTCTAAGTATAGGAAATCTCAAGGCATGTGCAGAAAAGCAAAAATCTGATTTTGAGGTAGAACGTTGAAACTAGTCTCAAAAGAAACCTTACCATATAACATACTGGCTGTTTATATTAGAAAGTCCTAGTGTAATTCTATGAAATCTCAAAGCATGTGCAGAAAAGCCAAAAATCTGACTTTGAGTTAGAACGTTGAAACTACTCAGAAGAAAGCTTACCATATAACATACTGGCTGTGTGAATGAGAAAGCACTAGTGTAATTCTATGAAATCTTAAAGCATGTGCAGAAAAGCCAAAAATCTGACTTTGAGGTAGAACGTTGAAACTAGTCTCAAAAGAAACCTTACCATATAACATACTGGCTGTTTATATTAGAAAGTCCTAGTGTAATTCTATGAAATCTCAAAGCATATGCAGAAAAGCCAAAAATCTGACTGTGAGGTAGAACGTTGAAACTAGTCTCAAAAGAAACCTTACCATATAATATACAGGCTGTGTGAATTAGAAAGCCCTAGTGCAGCGATGGCGAACCTATGGCACGCGTGCCAGCTGTGGCACGCGAAGGCCTTGCAGCTGGCACGCGTGAAGGTCCGCAAAAAAAGAAAAAGCGGGCTCTGGCTGCTGCCGCGGACGCGGCAGCATGCAGTGTCCCGCGGGGCCCCCTCCGCCCGCTAAGCCCCTCTGCAAGGGCTTTCAGATTCGCGAGGGTGACAGCGTCTCCCTCGCGTCTCTGTTAAGCCCGTAGGGGTTAATGGGAAATTTCCCATCAGCCCCTTTAGACGCGAGGGACGTACTGATGGGAAATTTCCCATTAGCCCCTGCGGGCATAACAAGAGACGCGAGGGAGACGCTGTCTCCCTCGCGAATCTGAAAGCCCTTGCAGAGGGGCTTAGCGGGCGGAGGGGGCCCCGCGGGACACTGCATGCTGCCGCGTCCGCGGCAGCAGCCAGAGCCCGCTTTGTCTGTTTTTAAATTTGCCGGGGGGGGGGGGGTGTTAGGACTGCTAATGGGCTGGGGGGGGGGGTTTGGACTGCTAATGGGCTGGGGGGGGGTTAGGACAGCAAATGGGAAAGGTGGGGGGGGGTTAGGAAATCTAATGGGCTAGGGGGGGGTTAGGACTGCTAATGGGCTGGGGGGGGGTTTGGACAGCAAATGGGCTGGGAGGGGGGGGTTAGGAAATCAAAATGGCTAGGTGGGGGGTGGTTAGGACAGCAAATGGGCGGTGGGCTGATGGGGGCTGTCTGGAAATGGGGTGATGGGGGGTTAGGACTGCTAATGGGCAGGGGGGGGGGTTAGGACTGCTAATGGGCTGGGGGGGTTTGGACTGCTAATGGGGCTGGGGGGGTTAGGACGGCTAATGGGCTAGGGGGGTTAGGACTGCTAATGGGCTGTGGGCTGATGGGGGCTGTCTGGAAATGGGGTGATGGGGGGTTAGGACTGGTAATGGGCTATGGGGGGGTTAGGACTGCTAATGGGCTAGAGAGGGGGGGTTAGGACTGCTAATGGGCTAGGGGGGGGTTAGGACTGCTAATGGGCTGGGGGGGTTAGGTCTGCGTATGGGCGAGGGGGGGGGAACGACTGCTAATGCGCTAGGGGGGGGGGTTAGGACTGCTAATGGGCTAGGGGGGGTTAGGACTGCTAATGGGCTGGGGGGGGTTAGGACTGCTAATGGGCTAGGAGGGGGGTTAGGACTGCTAATGGGCTAGGGGGGGGTTAGGACTGCTAATGGGCTAGGGGGGGTTAGGACTGCTAATGGGCTGTGGGCTGATGGGGGCTGTCTGGAAATGGGGTGATGGGGGTTAGGACTGGTAATGGCTATGGGGGGGGGGTTAGGACTGCTAATGGGCTAGAGAGGGGGGGTTAGGACTGCTAATGGGCTAGGGGGGGGTTAGGACTGCTAATGGGCTGATGGGGAGGGGTTAGGACTTGAGGTGGGCTGTTGGGTGGGGTTAGGACTGGAAATGGGCTGATGGGGGGTTAACACTGGAGGTGGTCTGATGGGGTTAGGACTGGTAATGGGCTATGGGGGGGTTTAGGACTGATAATGGGCTATGGGGGGGCTGGGACAAGAAATGGGCTGATGGGGAGGGGTTAGGACTTGAGGTGGGCTGATGGGGTTAGGACTGGTAATGGACTGTGGGCTGATGGGGGGGTTAGGACTGGCAATGGGCTATGGGGGGCTGACTGGAAGTGGGGGGTTAGGACTGGTAATGGGTTATAGGGGGGGCTTAAACTGAAAATGGGGTGATGGGGGGTTAGGACTGGAAGTGGGTTGATGAGGGGGGGGATAGGACTGGTATTGGGTTGGGGGGCTGCTAGGACTGGAAATGGGCTGATGCAGGGACTAGAAGGGAATGGATGCTGGGTGAGGCTGGAACTAGAAGGGAGCTGGTGTTGGGGGAGGATTAGAATGGGATGGGGCTGGGAGAGTAAAATGGAGAGGGGGAAAAATATTTGTGTGGGAGGGATAAAAAATCTACAATTGGCCGGGTATTGGGAGAGTAAGTGGGGATTGAGGATGGAGGGGTAAATTTTGAGTAGATGAAATAGGAATGAGGAAAGAGCCAAAGGAGAAAGATTAGTATGTTAAAGCAGATGTAGAGAGAGAATGGAAAAAAAAAAACAATAATACAGAAGAAGAAAGGACAAATGGACAGCAGATGGAGAGTTAGCAGAAGACACTAGAAACCAGAAGAAAGTGGCTGGAACAATTGCAACTGAAAAAAAATGCACAAAAGGTAGAAAAATATCTCTTTATTTTGAATTTATTAACTGGAATATGTCAGCTCTGGGAAATGTGCATCATTAATTTTTGCGCTTTGTTTAGTACAAGAGGAAATTAATATATAGTTTTATTTCTACAGTGTTGTTGTATATTCCAAGTTTGGCTTTTGGGGTTCCCAGTTTAATTATTGTCTTCCTGTTTCTAAATTGTGATTCCTTGTTTGGTGATGGTCTGTTCTGCATGTGTAACTGAGCTGAGGTATTCTGTTTATATAATTCCTATTTGACATTGCCACTTGTTCTTTCCCCAGTAGGTCATGTATTGTTGTTCTCTGAGATGTATTGGTTTAATATTTGCAGTGTTGCCTTTTGATAGGTAGAGTATGGTGCTTTGTGAGTCCTGGTAGTGCTGTTAGGATACGGCGGGTTTGCTATGGGTTCTAAATGGGCAGCGTTTGTAGTAGTTCCTAATGTGCCTGGCGGTTGGTACTGGATTATAGTAATGTAGAAACCTTTTAGTCTTTCTTTATCCATATACTCATTAAGAGGCATGTTTACTAAAAGTTAGTGTATGGTAACATTATGCAAATATTTATGCAAATGAAGCACCTTATGCAAATGGGGCTTTAATTGACGTGCTGGCACTTTGAGGAAATTCTTTGGTTTTGTGCGGCAGTTTGGGCACTCGGGCTCAAAAAGGTTAGCCATCACTGCCCTAGTGTAATTCTATGAAATCTCAAAGCATGTGCAGAAAAGCCAAAAATCTGCCTTTGAGGTAGAACGTTGAAACTAGAAGAAACCTTACCATATAACATACTGGCTGTGTGAATTAGAAACCCCTAGTGTAATTCTAAGTATAGGAAATCTCAAAGCATGTGCAGAAAAGTCAAAAATCTGACATTGAATTAGAACGTTGAAACTAGTTTCAGAAGAAACCTTACCATATAACATACTGGCTGTGTGAATTAGAAACCCCTAGTGTAATTCTAAGTAAAGGAAATCTCAAAGCATGTGCAGGGAAGCCAAAAATCTGACTTTGACTTAGAACTTTGAAACTAGTCTCAAAATAAACCTTACCATATACTATACAGGCTGTGTGAATTAGAAAGCCCTAGTGTAATTCGAAGTATAGGAAATCTCTAAGCATGTGCCGAAAAGCCAAAAATCTGACTTTGAGTTAGAACTTTGAAACTAGTCTCAAAAGAAACCTTACCATATAACATACTGGCTGTGTGAATAAGAAAGCCCTAGTGTAATTCTAAGTATAGGAAATCTCAAAGCATATGCAGCGAAGCCAAAAATCAGACTTTGAGTTAGAACTTTGAAACTAGTCTCAAAATAAACCTTACCATATACTATACAGGCTGTGTGAATTAGAAAGCCCTAGTGTAATTCGAAGTATAGGAAATCTCTAAGCATGTGTCGAAAAGCCAAAAATCTGACTTTGAGTTAGAACGTTGAAACTAGTCTCAAAAGAAACTTTACCATATAACATACAGGCTGTGTGAATTAGAAAGCCCTAGTGTAATTCTAAGTATAGGAAATCTCAAAGCATGTGCAGAAAAGCAAAAACCTGACTGAGGTAGAACGTTGAAACTAGCCTCAAAAGAAACCTTACTATATAACATACTGGCTGTGTGAATAAGAAAGCCCTAGTGTAATTCTAAGTATAGGAAATCTCAAAGCATGTGCAGAAAAGCAAAAACCTGCCTTTGAGGTAGAACGTTGAAACTAAAAGAAAGAAACCTTACCATATAACATACAGGCTGTGTGAATTAGAAAGCTCTAGTGTAAATCTCGAAGCATGTGCAGAAAAGCTGAAAATCCGACTTTGAGTTAGAACTTTGAAACTAGTCTCAAAAGAAACCTTACCATATAATATACAGGCTGTGTGAATTAGAAAGCCCTAGTGTAATACGAAGTATAGGAAATCTCTAAGCATGTGCCGTAAAGCCAAAAGTCTGACTTTGAGTTAGAACTTTGAAACTAGTCTCAAAAGAAACCTTACCATATAGCATACTGGCTGTGTGAATAAGAAAGCCCTAGTGTAATTCGAAGTATAGGAAATCTCTAAGCATGTGCCGAAAAGCCAAAAATCTGACATTGAGTTAGAACTTTGAAACTAGTCTCAAAAGAAACCTTACCATATAACATACTGGCTGGGTGAATTAGAAAGCCCTAGTGTAATTCGAAGTATAGGAAATCTCTAAGCATGTGCAGAAAAGCAAAAACCTGACTGAAGTAGAACGTTGAAACTAGCCTCAAAAGAAACCTTACTATATAACATATTGGCTGTTTATATTAGAAAGTCCTAGTGTAATTCTATGAAATCTGAAATCTCAAAGCATATGCAGAAAAGCCAAAAATCTGACATTGAGGTAGAACGTTGAAACTAGTTTGAAAAGAAACCTTACCATATAACATACTGGCTGTGTGAATTAGAAGGTCCTAGTGTAATTCTAACTATAGGAAATCTCAAAGCATGTGCACGAAAGCCAAAACTCTGACTTTGAGGTAGAACGTTGAAACTAGTCTCAAAAGAAACCTTACCATATAAAAACAGGCTGTGTGAATTAGAAAGCCCTTGTGTAATTCGAACTATAGGAAATCTCAAAGCATGTGCAGAAAAGCCAAAAATCTGACTTTGAGGTAGAACGTTGAAACTAGTCTCAGAAGAAACCTTACCATATAACATACTGGCTGTGTGAATAAGAAAGCCCTAGTGTAATTCTAAGTAAAGGAAATCTCAAAGCAAGTGCAGAAAAGCCAAAAATCTGACTTTGATTTAGAACATTGAAACTAGTCTCAAAAGAAACCTTACCATATAACATACTGGCTGTGTGAATAAGAAAGCCCTAGTGTAATTCTAAGTATAGGAAATCTCAAGGCATGTGCAGAAAAGCAAAAATCTGATTTTGAGGTTAGAACTTTGAAACTAGTCTCAAAAGAAACCTTACCATATAACATACTGGCTGTTTATATTAGAAAGTCCTAGTGTAATTCTATGAAATCTCAAAGCATGTGCAGAAAAGCCAAAAATCTGACTTTGAGTTAGAACGTTGAAACTACTCAGAAGAAAGCTTACCATATAACATACTGGCTGTGTGAATGAGAAAGCACTAGTGTAATTCTATGAAATCTTAAAGCATGTGCAGAAAAGCCAAAAATCTGACTTTGAGGTAGAACATTGAAACTAGAAACCTTACCATATAACATACTGGCTGTTTATATTAGAAAGTCCTAGTGTAATTCTATGAAATCTCAAAGCATATGCAGAAAAGCCAAAAATCTGACTGTGAGGTAGAACGTTGAAACTAGTCTCAAAAGAAACCTTACCATATAATATACAGGCTGTGTGAATTAGAAAGCCCTAGTGCAGCGATGGCGAACCTATGGCACGCGTGCCAGCTGTGGCACGCGAAGGCCTTGCAGCTGGCACGCGTGAAGGTCCGCAAAAAAAGAAAAAGCGGGCTCTGGCTGCTGCCGCGGCCGCGGCAGCATGCAGTGTCCCGCGGGGCCCCCTCCGCCCGCTAAGCCCCTATGCAAGGGCTTTCAGATTCGCGAGGGAGACAGCGTCTCCCTCGCGTCTCTGTTAAGCCCGTAGGGGTTAATGGGAAATTTCCCATCAGCCCCTTTAGACGCGAGGGACTGATGGGAAATTTCCCATTAGCCCCTGCGGGCTTAACAAGAGACGCGAGGGAGACGCTGTCTCCCTCGCGAATCTGAAAGCCCTTGCAGAGGGGCTTAGCGGGCGGAGGGGGCCCCGCGGGACACTGCATGCTGCCGCGTCCGCGGCAGCAGCCAGAGCCCGCTTTTTCTGTTTTTAAATTTGCCGGGGGGGGGGGTGTTAGGACTGCTAATGGGCTGGGGGGGGGGTTTGGACTGCTAATGGGCGGGGGGGGGTTAGGACTGCTAAAGGGCTAGGAGGGGGGGGTGAGGACGGGTAATGGGCTAGGGGGGGGGTTAGGACTGCTAATGGGCTGGGGGGGGGGTTTGGACTGCTAATGGGCTAGGAGGGGGGGGGTTAGGACTGCTAATGGGCTAGGAGGGGGGGGTTAGGACTGCTAATGGGCTGTGGGCTGATGGGGCTGTCTGGAAATGGGGTGATGGGGGGTTAGGACTGCTAATGGGCAGGGGGGGGGGTTAGGACTGCTAATGGGCTGGGGGGGTTTGGACTGCTAATGGGCTGGGGGGGGTTAGGACGGCTAATGGGCTAGGGGGGGTTAGGACTGCTAATGGGCTGTGGGCTGATGGGGGCTGTCTGGAAATGGGGTGATGGGGGGTTAGGACTGGTAATGGGCTATGGGGGGGTTAGGACTGCTAATGGGCTAGAGAGGGGGGGTTAGGACTGCTAATGGGCTAGGGGGGGGTTAGGACTGCTAATGGGCTTGGGGGGTTATGACTGATAATGTGCTAGGGGGGGGTTAGGACTGCTATGGGCTAGGGGGGGGGGTTAGGACTGCTAATGGGCTAGGGGGGGGTTAGGACTGCTAATGGGCTGGGGGGGTTAGGACTGCTAATGGGCTAGGAGGGGGGGTTAGGACTGCAAAAGGGCTAGGGGGGGGTTAGGACTGGAAATGGGCTATGGGTTGTTAGCACTTCTAATGTCCAGTGGGCAGATGGGATCTGTCTGGAAATGGGGTGATGGGGGTTAGGACTGGTAATGGGCTATGGGGGGGGGGTTAGGACTGCTAATGGGCTAGAGAGGGGGGGTTAGGACTGCTAATGGGCTAGGGGGGGGGTTAGGACTGCTAATGGGCTGATGGGGAGGGGTTAGGACTTGAGGTGGGCTGTTGGGTGGGGTTAGGACTGGAAATGGGCTGATGGGGGGTTAACACTGGAGGTGGTCTGATGGGGTTAGGACTGGTAATGGGCTATGGGGGGGTTTAGGACTGATAATGGGCTATGGGGGGGCTGGGACAAGAAATGGGCTGATGGGGAGGGGTTAGGACTTGAGGTGGGCTGATGGGGTTA
Organism: Ichthyophis bannanicus; assembly: GCA_033557465.1. Taxonomy (NCBI): domain Eukaryota; kingdom Metazoa; phylum Chordata; class Amphibia; order Gymnophiona; family Ichthyophiidae; genus Ichthyophis; species Ichthyophis bannanicus. The sequence continues at coordinate 292,742,803 of CM066038.1, forward strand.
GGACTGGTAATGGACTGTGGGCTGATGGGGGGGTTAGGACTGGCAATGGGCTATGGGGGGCTGACTGGAAGTGGGGGGTTAGGACTGGTAATGGGTTATAGGGGGGGTCTTAAACGAAAAATGCTGTGTAGGGGGGTTAGGACTGGAAGTGGGTTTATGAGGGGGGGATAGGACATGTATTGGGTTGGTGGGATGCTAGGACTGGAAATGGGCTGATGCAGGGACTAGAAGGGAATGGATGCTGGGTGAGGCTGGAACTAGAAGGGAGCTGGTGTTGGGGGAGGATTAGAATGGGATGGGGCTGGGAGAGTAAAATGGAGAGGGGAAAACTATTTTGTGTGGGAGGGATAAAAAATCTACAATTGGCCGGGGTATTGGGAGAGTAAGTGGGGATTGAGGATGGAGGGGTAAATTTTGAGTAGATGAAATAGGAATGAGGAGGAAAGAGCCAAAGGAGAAAGATTAGTATGTTAAAGCAGATGTAGAGAGAGATGGAAAAAAAAAACAAGAAGACAGAAGAAAGGACAAATGGACAGCAGATGGAGAGTTAGCAGAAGACACGAAGAAGAAACCAGAAGAAAGTGGCTGGAACAATTGCAACTGAAAAAAAAATGCACAAAAGGTAGAAAAATATCTCTTTATTTTGAATTTATTAACTGGAATATGTCAGCTCTGGGAAATGTGCATCATTAATTTTTGCGCTTTGTTTAGTACAAGAGGAAATTAATATATAGTTTTATTTCTACAGTGTTGTTGTATATTCCAAGTTTGGCTTTTGGGGGTTCCCAGTTTAATTATTGTCTTCCTGTTTCTAAATTGTGTTTCCTTGTTTGGTTTGGGTCTGTTCTGCATGTGTAACTGAGCTGAGGTATTCTGTTTATATAATTCCTATTTGACATTGCCACTTGTTCTTTCCCCAGTAGGTCATGTATTGTTGTTCTCTGAGATGTATTGGTTTAATATTTGCAGTGTTGCCTTTTGATAGGTAGAGTATGGTGCTTTGTGAGTCCTGGTAGTGCTGTTAGGATACGGCGGGTTTGCTATGGGTTCTAAATGGGCAGCGTTTGTAGTAGTTCCTAATGTGCCTGGCGGTTGGTACTGGATTATAGTAATGTAGAAAACCTTTTAGTCTTTCTTTATCCATATACTCATTAAGAGGCATGTTTACTAAAAGTTAGTGTATGGTAACATTATGCAAATATTTATGCAAATGAAGCACCTTATGCAATGGGGCTTAATTGACGTGCTGGCACTTTGAGGAAATTCTTTGGTTTTGTGCGGACAGTTTGGGCACTCGGGCTCAAAAAGGTTAAGCCATCACTGCCCTAGTGTAATTCTATGAAATCTCTAAGCATGT